>CM076575.1:326181401-326657654 GCA_034641835.2 Pinus albicaulis | reverse complement strand
TAGAACTAGATCTAAGATGGTGATGCATTGAGTACAAATTTACGGTTATAGAACTTGGAGAAAGAGTATACTCCAAACCTCCACACAATACTTTGTTCTTCATGTATCTTCAAATAATAGGGTTTTACTTGAGCGAGGGCTACTTCTATGTTATTGAAAAGGTGTCTCTAAAATTTGCATCATTATGTACCTTTTGACATTCATTTTAGCACAATGAATCAGGCCACAAAGAATCATATAAAGAGAGAGATATGTCATAGAACTCAACTACCACATAGGTATAATGCCACAAAGATTTCAAAACTTGTATGTCAGAGTGTCACAAAAATTCAGTATAGTATAATGCAATAAAAGATTCAGATGCCACCAAAGAAGTCATAGGTTCAGATCTATCGTGAATGCTTCTTGTGTTTTTCTATTGTAAACAATTCTCCCAATCTTTTGAGATTAGATGTGAATCAGTTAAACTCTTGGACCTACTACAACCCTATATTGAGGCTTGGTTCTATTGAAGCTGCCATACTTTGGACCTTTTTATTGCAGTCTCGGGCTAGGGATATAACTACAAGATTTTGACATATTTTATGTGGTGAACATCTATTAAAATCTAAGATTATCTCCTATTTACTGATGCTTGGACAGAACTTTCAAATTAGCTAAGTCACCTATTTACTTAAAATTGGCACATTTGGCGGATTTTTTTTTTATAAATATTTTTAACCAAGATTGAATGTTATGTACTAGATATATAAATCTGGAGGGGAATAGAGCGTTCAGGTTTTACAATGTATTACTTCAGTCTTATGATTTATCAATGTTCTGTTGGAAACTATGTTGATTATTGGTAGAGTTCTGTTGCATTATTCTGTTGTAAATTAAGCATGCATTTCATCCCATTTGGTTATTTTGTCATTTTTGAATCCTGAACTCATCAACCCTTTCTGTCAAATTGATAAAACCTACATTAAAAACTGATAACCCTTTCCTCATTGTATTGTTTGTATAATTTTGAATCGTTAAATTTTGATCTTCAAGTCTATTTGTTACAATAGCTAGCATTCATACATTAGGAATTACTTACACAGGTAAGAATTACTTACTTAGCTAGAATTACTTACACGGGTAAGAATGACATATAGGAAGGGATATAACTGGAGGGAAGAAGCAAGAGGTTCCTTAGCTTCTCATATGCAAACCAACCATAAATATTTTCATCCTAGGACTTAAGAATAAGGTCAATAAAGGAACCTTATTTGGCACAAAACTGACACAGAATCTCAAAAATATTCTCTAGCTCCCCAAATCAATCATGGTATTGTGGATAAAATATAACCCTATCCTTTTCCCTTGCTTTGTCTTATAGTTCCTGGATCCTTCTTGAAGCTTATCAATGAGTCTTTTACCCTGTTCTTGACCTGCAGCTTCTGAAAATTCAAAAAATTCTTTGGAATTCGGCTCCATGTCCCCTGTTTTGGCCTTCATTTCTTTGACATCCTTGTATATTCACAGATATTCACAGATTACTACTTCCATTATTGATCAAATTCACAGATTTATTCACTGGAGCAGTGAAACAAAACTATGCATTTCTTACCATATCTATGTAATTTTCCTGCAGGCATTGTTCTGATGGTGACCCTTTTCGGGTCAAAGTCTTTACAAAGCTGAATGCACTTGAAATGGAAATAGAAAATGTAGTTTTTCATGCCACAGTGTGTCATGGTTATGTGGTAACATTTTCTATGGAAGCTTTATGTACTATGCGAGAGTTGTGTTATTCTATTGATGCACCAGAAAATATGTATAATATTATTTTGATCAAAGTGGGTGCACCTCAGTGTTTCTATTTTCATGTGTACTGTGTTTATAGCAAACTGAATTTTGCTGCTCCATTTCATTTCACACGTTTCCAGGAAAAATCAAATAGGTTCTTGAAAATGGTTGCATGATTGGTGTAAACCCCTCAGTTGAGATTTTGTTCTTATTTTTAATTCTGGGAAAATTAAAGAGTTTGCATTTATAAAGGGAGTATGTCCATAAGTACAGGTGTGAAGGTGCCAAATACAATTTGCATGTTGGGAAATGTCTCACCTAAAGAAACAATGATGACGACAATACCCTTACCATTCAAATCACATGTATTTTTTGGAAAAATTGATGGAGATTGGGAATGCAGATCTTTCCATTGAGTTATCTGATATTCATTCATGTTAATTGTTCAAATTCCCATATTTGTTTGTTGATTGGATGTTCTATGTAATTAATCATTATGGTCTCTTCTATGTGGAAATAAATCGATATAGAAGCCCATTCTTTATTACTGATGGAGTCAAATCCCCTCTCTAAATTCAGAAATATGTTGGTTCATATGTATTTAACAGGGTAGCCAAATCATGATTTCCCCAGGGATTTACTTTTCTCATGGATGCCAATCGCATTCCAGACCTTCAGCGCATGTACTCTCTTTTTAAAAGGGTGAGTGCACTTGAGTTGCTTCGGCTGGCTCTCAGTGCATACATTAAAGCTACTGGGCAAGGCATTGTATTGGATGAAATGAAAGACAAGGACATGGTGTCATCACTTCTAGACTTGAAAGCACGACTTGATACAATATGGGAAGAATTTTTTTTGAAGAATGAGGCCTTTTCTAATACTATCAAGGATGCCTTTGAGCATCTGATAAATCTAAGGTAGGTTAGTTACTATATGTTTATGCTCATTTTCTTTCTGTTTATACAGATTGTTCATTGAATTTGTGCTCTTGATTATCAAATTAAGTGAGACAGAAAGTTTGAAAGGATTAATGACAAAACAGCTAAAGGTAAGTAATGAAAGAATGTTTTTAGGCAGACAACTGCATTCATAATATTAGATATATTTTTTTTGCATTTATCTGAATTATGGCCTTTGTCTACAGAACCGACCAACAAAACTTATTGCCAAATTTCTTGATGAGAAACTTCGATCTGGTAACAAAGGTACTTTAGAGGAGGAGTTGGAGAATACATTGGATAGAGTTCTTGTTTTGTTCAAGTTTATTCAAGTAAGGGACCAACTGATATTCATTTATAAAAGTCTTATATACTAATTAACCCCAACAAATGAGATGTACTAATAGCTTAACATTGCCTCATGTATGCACTATGGTAGAATTTAAAAGTGGTATGAGACCCAAATGTACATCTTCAACCATTAGAATTGGAGCTTAACAAATCTTGTGCATCAATTTGAGCAGTATATGCACAAGACGGGGCACCAATAACAAGGTTTCCCCAAAAGCTTCAATTATCTATGCAAAACAAAGAGTTGTTGGAAGTTTCATTTTAGCTATCTTGTGTATGTGATGGATAGATAAAATTGTTATGAGCTGGCTATTGAACTACACTTGGATTGCTCCATAAATATAAGGGTTTCGTGTAACCATATGAAAGCCCTTCTATTGTTTTTTTTTTTAAAATCTTATCCATTGTATCTTGGAAAGTTTTTAAGGTATCCTTGGGGAATTTCATGTGGATTTGCAATAAATATTAGGGGTGCATATCATGCAACAACTAGATCATTTGAATTTTGAGTGGCCATTATATTATGTGGAATAATTGGTTTTTTATTTACTATTGGGCCTGTTACGTCCAATGGATTTTTTATATCTTTAATATCTCCTTCTTCAGATGATTTGGAATAAACAAAAGAAGAATATTTTTTAAATTCAATTTGAGTCTTTGAATAAAAAACAAAAATAAATAATCTTTCATAACTTCAAAATTTTCAAGTAAAGTCGTTGTTTTTAGAGTAGTACATTTTTTCAAGAAATATAAATGCCTTTGAAGATTATTCTTGTGTTTCCTCAACAATATGAGAAGTGCATGTTGAAGCTTTGTGTTAAAATTTGAAGCAGTGATTGTAAGTTTCTGTGAATCGATCACAGAGTGATCGATTCCCCAAATTACCTCTCTTATTGATTTAACCTCTGTGTAGAAGGTCGAATTTGAAATCCTGTATATGATTGGGTTTTAGTGATGCTCTTTTCTGACGGGCGAAGATCCCTTATGAAAGTTAAGGGCGTATTTGAATAGGAATCCGGGCTTTGAATGTAATTGCAGTCGAATGAAGAATGAGCCAAGAAAGACCGAAGCAGAATAATGGTGGAAGCGATAGTGTGGTTTTATAATTAAACCTTGAAGCTATTCGATGGAGCATTTTAAACTTGCAAAGGCCCGAATTGAATGAACTGTAATAAAAAGGCGGAGACGGAACCTTGAATAGAGGAGAAGCAGAACCTTGCAGGAATAGTGAAACCGGGGTTAGAATACCGGTTGTATCGCACAAGTTCACTAGTGGTAAGCTGTATTTGAATTTCGAACGCGATATACGTAATTGGCTGACACGTGGAGAAGAATGGTTTTGGAAAACCATTTATATCACGTGACTTTTGTGAATTAACGCTTGTTCATTTAAATCACGCGATATGCGTTTTAATCCGTTGGATCATCAATGTTGGCGCGACGACGTCCCTGCCGTCGGATGATAAGGGTGATTTAAGTACCGGGCCTAGTTCATCGCATGAGGTTGGAGAGATAACCTTCAGACAGTTTGATTGCGCGACTACCGTTGGCCAGGATCTCGTTGGGGTTCCCATGTTTTGGCCAGGTTGGCAAGACCAAAATATGAGACAACATAGAACCACTTTGGAACCTCAGGATCTAGCCCTCCTGGGTTTAGAGAGGGATCTCTCTATGATATGTCAAAAGTATAACTTTGAAGCTCTAAGTTGTGATTTTAGGCTAGTTGTAGGCTCGTGGTTTGTTTGTTTGATTGAGTTTGGTTGTTGGGAATCAGGAAAGAAGAGTCCAATATAAGGCAAGGGTGAGCATGGAGTAAACTAGGCAAAGGTAGATAACTCAGAGAACATCAAGGCCATTGGGCTATGGAGTCAAGAAAGGATTTATTTGTGTTCAATGTGCAAGCTTTCAGTTGGGCTAGTCATCTAAATCATCTGGATCTTAAAGGATAGAAGATGGAATGGAACATTAAGGACTGAAAATGAAAGGAGGAGAACCATCTAATTCTGTCTATAGATCAGGTCAGAGGTCATTTAACTCCAGGCCTGCTTGGAAAAAATCAGAGGCAATTACAAGGGATCTTAGAAAGGCTAGCTGGTCGTGCAAAGATCCTAGTGGACAGGGCTAACACTAATCCCCAGTTTTCCCAAACCTTCCAGCTAAATCCTACCAAGAACATCTAAACATGGACTTCATCAATTCATACATCAGAGAGCAGGCAATATCATCCACTACACTATTTAAATCAATTGAAATCAACATTCAGATACACATATAAGAAGAAAACATTGAGGTAGGGCGAGCAGGAAACATAGGGCACCTATCAAGGGTGAATCCTATATTATACTTCTATTGCCTACCAGTAGAAATGAAATGAAATGGAACATAACATAAGAGCAAGTCAATCACAAATACAGAGAAAGAGGAAACATCACCAGCTGCTTTAGATCAGGATCCAAAGAAACATGCTTGTCATATTAAAACAACACCAATCAGGTACATCATAGCCCATAGCTTGAACATTCAGTTTGAATACATCTAATCTCAGTCTATCTTACAATTTACACAGAGAACTTGTCTCAAGAGGAGAATACTTGCATTTCACTGATATCTCATCAACAACCATTACAATGTTTCCTTCTGTGCTTTATAGCAAAGGATGAACCTAAGATCGACTGAAGGAGTAGGTGAAAATTAAATGTATCATTAAACACAACAATGAATGTAGGGCCGAAACCCATTCTGCTTGACCTGCTATGTATTTAATCTCTGTCACCTTCCTTGTGAGAGAATGATCTGCTCCAGATTTGGTCTTGACCTTTTGGCTTGTTGTACTCCAGGTGATTTGAACAAAAAATGAAATAAACTTGATAGGAAGGTCTGTCTCATAAATGTCTGACTTTTTTTTGAACTGCGGTTAGGGCGGAAATCATTCAGGGAGATTCTGCATAATAAAAGCAGTATGGATGCCCTGTACCTGATCAAGAAAACATTCTGTTGGAAAATAACCCTGATGGTACCTTCTGCTTGTGCACAGGATCCTTTGAATCGTTCCTCGGGGTCTTCAACTGGTGCTTTGTCTCTTAGACCTCTGATTTTAGGCCCGAAACCTTCATTTTTGTGCTCTGATCCCTTGTCCTTGCTCTGAAACATTCTCTCTTCTCTGATCTTGCCATACTGCGTTCTAAATGGTGCCGGAAGGTTCCTTACAAGGTTTGAAGTATGCTCATTTAATAGAAATCCCTGTCTCCACCTTCCCTGGTCCTTTTCCATAAATTCAATCTGCAGCAAAATGGTTCTCTGCAATTTCTCTGACATTGTGACAGGGATCGTGGGCTAAGGTGATATTTTATCCTCGAAAACCCTGCAAAACAGCAAATTTGTCAAGAAAACACAGATGGGGAGACGGAAGTGGTGTGAACGGATGAGATGATCGTGCAGCGGACGGAATGGGGGGTAAAAAACATGGAAAATAGTGGGAAACCCATGAACAGTGGACCAGAAGACGTTGCATGCGGCAGAGCAGAGGATTACGTGAAAAACATTAAAAATCGCGAAGAATGGAGCAATATATGCAATGGACAGGCATGTGCACGGAGGGTGCACATGGGATGCTGACGTGGAGGGACCGGTGGGCAGTGGGACGGTCAACGGCGAGCAGGGTGATCTGAACCATTGATCGGGCACAGATCAACGGTGAGGGCGACACATGGTGGGTCTGCGGGTGTCGCGGAGACCGACTAACGAGCGAGCAGCTTGGACGAAGGGAGGCCGTCGGATGAAGATCTCGAGATCAAACGGTGGTCGTGGATTTCGCTGGGCGCCCCGTACCGAAGTTTAATGCACGAAATGAGGGTGGTTTTTCCCCCGTACAGATGCCACGCATCGTTTACTGAGTGGAATCACTGGCTCTCTGGGGAAAACCGCCTGCTGCAGATGGGTGGTGCGGAAAATACCGGCGGGTTTTGGAAAACAGCGCGTGGAGTGGGGACCACCATTTCAGGCGCGCTCCGCGCCGTTGGATTTGATCTTTAACGAACGATGGAGATTTTCCGTTTTGAATTTATATATCGGACCCATATATATGCGCATTTAAAAGGTTTTAAATGATTTTTTGGCGCGGGGACAGGTTCGGGGGGCTAAGCGCCTGACGGATTTAGTGTTGGTTCTGGCGCTAGGTCCTGTGGAAGGCGGAAGGGTGCGGGGCTCTAGCCAAAGGTGCTAGGCCTTTTATAATGAAATACATGGGTTTTATTCGTTTTTTAATGCAATTTGAGGCCAGCCAGGGTAACGATAGGGCAATGAGGGGCAGGAGAGGCCAGAACAGGGGCAGGAATGGGATTTCAAGGGGGAGAGGGGAAAAGTGGTATTTTGCAAGGATATGAGAGGTAATATAGGCCCTTTTGAGAAATGGGGCAGCAGATAGAATTTATATAAGGCAAAGCACTCAGAGGCTTCAAGGGGAATGGTTTTTCAGGGAAAGGCATCCCTTGAAGGCTCAACAATCATTCAGCCCCCAGCTTGCTTTCAAGAATTTCATAGGGGGGCTAACAGTGGCTCCACATGGGGATGGCTTCTCCTTGGAGTAGGCCAGATGCCTGCTATCATAAGCCATCTTTCTTCTTCAATTTTAGCTGCCATAGTATGATAGAATCATCAGCAAAAATATTCCCTCAACCAATCTACCTACCCAAACTACAGTTCTACATTATTCCCTTGGGTGCATTTGAACTAGCAGATCCTTTACATTTTATTTTCAAAACAAAAACAAACCTACTGTAAATATACCCTTATTTCTCCATGAGGCCATATTAGACTATTGGCCTCATATATTTCTCTACCTAATCTACTACCTGTTGGGATTAAACTGTCCAACAGGATTCTTCACCTACATTCTAAGATAGGAAATTGAAAACAGCCAAGCTAGGATTAAGCTGTCTGACTTTCTGTGAATGGAAAGTGCTGAAAATTGAAACAAAACTTTGAAGGCTTGAAGTTTGCAACTTTGAAACATCCTTCTTTTTCTGTGACTCAGGTTTTGAGCATATTGGAGTCACCTCTTTCTTTGATTTCAGCTCTAGCTTTGGGTAGATTAGAGCTGATTCTTCTTTTGCTGCTGATCCATATTTTGAGCTTATTAGGACCCGCTATTCTGCTTCCTTTGGCTTGGATTTTGATCAGGTTTGAGCCATGCTTTTTACTTCAAAGGTTCATGTTTTGAGCATGTCTGAACCTCTCATTTCATTCTATTTTTTTGGAACATTTTCTCTTTTTCTGAAAATGAAAACTTGCAATGGTATGTACAATGGAGATGAAACTGGAAATGGAAAATCAATAGAAGTAATGTTTGAGCATCCTGCCATTGACAGGACCCCCAAACAATTCTGTGCCATCAAGTTCTTGCAGAAAAAATGCATTAGGACCCACAGTGGCTTGTATGATATATGGACCTTGCCACAAACTGTCAAACTTACCATGTTTGCCTTTGTCCTCTCTTCTCAAATCCCATCTCAGAACCTTATCTCCAACCTTGAAATTTGAAGCTTTGGTTCTTTTGTCAAACTGTCTCTTTATGCCTTCCTGTACTCTGACAGCTCTGCTATAAACCTGCTCTCTTGTTTGCTGCAGATGGATAGTTTCATTGATTCTCCTTACCATACTGTTTTCCTCTGATTGGATCTCGTGGACAAGTTTGATCACTGGAACTCCAAGACTAGTAGGAAACACTGCTTCAGACCCATAAACCAGCTGAAAGGGTGACATGCCAATAGATTTCTTTGTAGTGAGCCTGTCTGCCCACAAGGCATGTATCAAATTTTTATGCCATGATCTTTTGTTCTCTTCCAGCAACTTCTTAATGATTGTAACCAAGCTTTTATTTGATGATTTAGCTAGGCCATTACCTTGGGGTTAATAGGCAGTTGAATGTCCAAGTGCTATTCCATACCTGTGACAGAAATCAACCATTCTTTTGGATCCAAAAGAAGCAACATTGTCAGTGATTATTTTCCTTGGACAACCAAAACGAGATAAGATGAAGTCTTCTAGGAACCTAATGATGACAGATTCAGTGGAATTCCTAGTGGGTATAGCTTCTATCCATTTAGTGAAGTAATCTGTAGCAGTTAGGATCCATTTATGTTGTCCATAGGAGGCAGGATGAATTTATCCTATAAATTCTAGGCCCCATTGCATGAAAGGGCCTTCTATGGTGATCGGTTGCAGAGGGAGGGGAAGGAGCTTTCTTTTGCCCTCAAAGATTTGGCATTTGTGGCAGGCAAGAATCATTTTATGGACATCACTAAAGAGTGTAGGCCAGTAGTAACCAGCCCTGAGTATCTTATTTGCAGTGGTTTTCCAACTCAGGTGGCCTCCACACTCCCCAGCATGGAATTCTTGTTTGATTCTTGCAGCTTCAGTTTCAGACAAACATTTCAGTAGAAGGCCATTTGGATTTTTCCAATATAGACTCTCATTCATAATGCAGTAATTTCTAGCTTTGAGTTTTATGAATCTGGCCTTTGTTTTGGACAGTTCTGGAGGGGCATTGAGGTTTGTGAGCACGTAAAGGATATCAGTATACCAAGGAGAGTTCTGAAACTGCTCCTCAACAGTGGGATGGGGCAATCCTTCCTGCTCATCTAGGGCATTCATCATGTTAATATCCAAGGCCTGCAAATTTGTTTCGGCCATTAATTGGGCCAGGCCTTGACCTTTGATCAGCTTGGTGGGTTTAATTTCAAGGTCGTATTCCAAGATGGTAGCAATCCATTTGCCCCTTTTCCCATCAGGGTCTTGGGACAAGATATCCTTAACCACTATATTTGGCACATAGGCAATGGTGTGAGAATGCAGAATGTACACCCTAAAGTCTTTTAAGGCCTTAATCAAGGCATAGGCCTGCTTTTCCATGATGTTGTACTTTAAGGGTGCATCTCTTAAGGCTTTACTGAAGAAGGCTATAGGCTGTTCATTACCTTCTGAATTTTTCTGCAGCAAAACTGCAGCTATTGTGTGTTGGGAAGCAAATGAAAAGATCAGAAAATATTTCGAGAAGTCAGGGCTGATAAGTACAGGGGCCTGAGTGAGCGCAAGTTTTACTGACTCAAAATATTTCTTGGCTTCAACAGTCCACTTAATTCCTGCACCTTTCTTTAGCATTTCGGTCATTTTTCTAAGGTGCTCAGCAAGATTAGGAATGAATCTCCTGAGGAAATTGATCTTCCCTATAAAGGACTGCAACTCCTTGATGTTCCTTGGATGTGTAATTTTAAGTATTCCCTTAACTCTCTGTGGGTCTATCCTAATCCCTTTCTCAGATATAATGTGGCCCAGAAGTTTACCTTCTTGCAGCCCAAAAATAGTCTTCTTAGGATTTAAGGACAGGCCGTACCTTCTACATTTTTCAAAGACTTTCCTCAGATGTTTCAAGTGTTCTTCTTCAGTTTTAGAAAAGACAGTCAAGTCATCCAAGTAGATAACTATGAAGTGTCCTATCTCCTCTGAGAAAGCTATGTCCATCGCTCTCTGGAAGGTAGCTCCAGCATTCATCAGTCCAAAGGGAATTTTCACATACATGAAGGTGCCCCATGGAGTGGTGAAAGCTGTTTTGAGTTGATCTTCTGGGAGTACCAGAACTTGATTATATCCTGAAAAACCATCAAGCAGGGAGATTCTCTTAGAGCCTACTACCTTTTGTAGGATATGCTCCATTCTAGGCAAAGGGTAGTTGTCTTTCAGGGAGGCTCTATTGAGGTTTCTGAAGTCTATGCAAAGTCTAATCTCCCCTGTTTTCTTCCTTACAACCACTAAGTTTGACACCCAATCAGAAAACCTTACAGGGACTATTATGCCTGCATCATACATCTTCCTGATCTCTTTCTCTACTGCAGGCAATTGTTTTGGATTGATTCTTCGAAGTTTTTGTCTGAAAGGCTTATGATTTTCCTTTAGTGGTATCTTGTGTTGTATGATGTTGGTGTCATATGCCTTTAAGTCTTCATAGCTCCATGCAAACACGTCAATGAATTCCTTAAACAAGTCAATGTATTTTTTCTTCATGTTTGCAGGTATAGACTTAGCCAGTTTTATCATTTTGGGTCTGTCTTTAGTGCCTATGTTGCATTATTCTATATCTAATTCTGCATGTTCTATGGTGGGCTTCTTTGCTACATCATTGAAATCAAGAGGTCCTCTATCGGTGCCAGGCCTCTGGGTATATTCTTGTCTTTTTCCTGCAGCACTTCGACCTCTTCACTTTCTGTGTTTTCACTATTTTCGTTAAAATTTCCAGTTTGCTCGGAAAAATAATTTATTTCTATGTTACAGGGTGTTTCTTGTTCATCTGGGGGATCCTCGCTGGGGCAACTATCATCAGAAATCGAGTCCAAATCAGAAAATTCAAACTCATTCCTACCCACCAGGAAATCTTCGATCTGTTTGTCTCCTTCAAAGACCTGCCAATATTTTTCATTTTCTGGCACTGCAGGCCTGAATTTGGTCTGAATGATAATTTTTTGGTCAACTGGGGCCTTAGGATATGAGCTAGCTAGACAAGCTAATCCATTTGCAACTACGTTTTTCCCCCTGGGAATGAATACTAACTCATATTCAACAAATGTTTTCAGCAAATCTAGAGTATCATTCCTGTATGCCCTAAGCCTGGGGTGTTTTGTTGAATACTCACCATTCACCTGTTTGATCACTAACTCTGAGTCTCCTCTCACAGCTATCCTACGGGCTCCTAATTTTTTCAACAGATTTAAGCCCAAAATGAGAGCCTCATATTCTGAAATATTGTTTGTGCATTTGAAATGCAGATTCACAGCATGGCTTTCTGTGTGGTCATTTCCTGTGTTACGTAGCCACACCCCTGCTCCAGCGTTTTGCCTAGTACAGGACCCATCAAAGTTCATTTCCCACAGGGGTTCGTTGTTAAC
Organism: Pinus albicaulis; assembly: GCA_034641835.2. NCBI lineage: Eukaryota > Viridiplantae > Streptophyta > Pinopsida > Pinales > Pinaceae > Pinus > Pinus albicaulis. Next base: position 326,645,656 of record CM076575.1, on the reverse strand, counting down.
TTCGTCTTCATCCCCTCCCCTACAGCTAGATTCGCCATTATGTTGAGTTGTGAGGTTTGTGCTAGGAAGGGGGTCATTTTGTGGTTCATTATGGGCATGGAGATTAGGGAGATGGCTGGCTTGCTATTTTTTTTCTGTTCCATTCAGAGTTACATTTTCAGTACTTTTCCCATGGTCCTCTTCACCGTATTCTTCTAGAGTAGCCATTATGTCGAAATCCATGAGCTCTACGTTTGTGTCTCCGTTATCTGATCTTGGCTCTTCTGAGGATTGGTCATTGTAGAGAATGAAAGAGTCTAGATCTATATGTACAGAGTATAATGGTGATTTTTCAGGCTTCTCGGGGCTACTAACTAAGAATTTCATCTGAGACTCTCTATACAGTCTTCTAAGTTGGCCAAATATAGGGATAGTGGCATAAGAGCCATCCATCTGCATTGTTCCCTGCAGTTTGGCTCCCCATGATCTAGATAGCAGCATGCCATACTTTGGTGGCACATCTGCCACCACAACATCCATGACCATACACTTATCAGGGATCTGGGTCAAGCTCACACATAAGTCTTTGATTTGGCCTAGGCATTTTACTCTACTAGAGTCAAATGAGTATAAGTCTTTGTAAGGTCTGGTAATTTCTAGTCCTAGCCTTTCCATCACTACCTTAGGCATTAGATTGTGTGATGCACCAGAGTCATGCATGGCATTATGAAGGATCTTGTCATGAATGTTGAGACTGATATAAAAAGGTGGAACTACCCCTTCCTGAAACTTTCCTTCAATTTTGGGACCAAAGAGTAGGGCTGGTTGATCATCATTCAAATTTACATAATCATTCATTTCTCCCAGATTCAATGCTTTCAAAATTTGGCCTTTGTACACGTTCTGAGTGGCCAGCTCAGATAATGGTACAGAGATTTTGATTTTTGCAATCTCACTCTCTAGATTGAAAGTGGACTGGACCTTTGTAATGTTCAATTCTGTTTTATTCGCCACTACTTTAGTAGCTGAATCAGTTTGTGATTTTTCACTATGTACAGGGTTGGGAACTGTTGTATCAGGAGCACTAACTGTGGTGCTAGTAATGCTAGTTGGTTGACTTTGTTTTCCAGTGTCCTGGTTGTCCTTCTCCTTATGTTTACCAGAACCTTCAGCTGCTGATTTGTTGTTTGCAGCAGATGCTTTAGAGGATTTATCAGGTCTTTTCTTGATGGTTACCTCAGGAGTCTTTGTTTTGGGATTTTCTTGGTCCTTTTTTCTCCTAAGTTCATATTGTTCCCGGACCTGCATCATGGCATTTTCAAACCCTAACCTGTAATCCTCAGTTTCTAACCATTCCTCACTCCAATATGAAGGTGAGGGCTGATCTTCTTCTGAATCACAGTTAAAGACTAAGTCCTCTGCTTCAAACATATTTATGGTATTCCCTTCAGACTCTTCAATGATTCCCTCGTCTTCATCTAAAAAGTTTTCTTGAAATGGGGGAATAATTTGTTGGTCTGACTCTCTTTCTCTGTTGGGAGCAGCATTGTTTCTTCTAATATTTTGGTTCTGGTTTCTGTTTTGGAAAACCATCCTCTTTATCATTTGTTGAAGTTCTTCCACATTTTTTGAAAGTCTGTCATATTTGGGATCAGATGTGGAAGCTACGTTGTCATCCCTATATGTTACCCTTTTTTCAGCTTTTAATCTTGCCCTTTTTTCCATTAGGTTTGCTTCTATGGTTATTGCTCCTTTCTGCATGTCTTCCAGGGTGGTGTATTCTTTGTCTCTAAGCTCATAGGCCATGTCAGCATCAAATCCATCAGGATACTTAGCCAGGGCCATACCTTGTGGAGGTTTCATGTGTGGAGGGAGAGCATTGTAAATGCTGTTGAATCTAGTGGTGTAATCGTGAACACTCTCTCCTACGTTCCTCTTAAGGGACATGTATTCTGCTAGGAGCTGGCAAGGGTTTGCTCTAACCTCCCATTTGTTTATAAAGGTCTGGTATAATGCAGGGAGATCTTGAATACTGCCAGGAGGCAACCCTTTAAACCATTTCTTGACCTCGCCCCCTAAGCTTTGGGAAAAGATCCTCATTTTAATTGTTTCATCATCAATTTCCATATAATCAAAAGAGTCCACCATTTTATCTACATGTTGTTGAGCTGTTATGGACTCTTTAGCAGTGAAGTGTGGGATTTTTGACTGATAATCATTGGGCAAGGGTAACAAGGGTTGAGGTAAAAGCAAAGGTGCATACCAGGCTGCCATAATGATGTTCTGATGGGGTATAGGGTTAGCTTGAGCAGCTGGTATTTGGAAGACAGGGATGTTTGGACCAGCAGAAGTCTATTGAGCAGATCTAGGGTGAGAGAGCCCCAAGTTTTGAAGGAAGTGAAAATCAGGTGGTGTGGAAGGAGGGGTTTCACTGTCCCTAGTGTTTTGACCACTGTTAGATGGTGTATTGTAAACTTCGAGGTCTTGCTAGTCTAGATGATTGAATGACCTAGTTCTTGGTAGTCTATTAGGTATGTCTAGGTCAGGGAGGAAATGTGCTAGAGCTGTTAGGTTTTTTGGTGCATAATTTTCTCTAAGAATGTGGCTGGAAATGGTTGGTATTTTAGGTGTAGGAGCTCCTTTGAGGATACTCTCTGGATTTTCAACTATTTCCGGTGGGTCAGGGTTGGGATAAGCTCTTGTGTGGATGGTTCTGAAAGCTAGAATGCTGTTTATAAGCCAAGCAACTTAACCCTACTCGTTACTTCTATTGTGGTTAATGTTGTCTCATGGACTGGTCTCCCAGTGGAGTCTATTGTGAAACCAAGACAATCAGCAGGCCTACTGATCACCAGTGGAGTCTTTTAACGTTTAGGAGCTATGGAGTCGCCAGGTGGAAAGGTTTAAGGTATTTCAGGGGATACACTGTCCACCACAGTGCTGATGAAATATCCCTTTTCAAGGATATCCCACTAAACACAGCAAACTCTAACCAGAGATTGACTGGGAGGGCATTTACTAGATATGTCACCTCAAAGAAGAGGATGAGATCCGGAGGCTACCTGGCCCTTTCCAGGCTCTGTCTAAGAGTATGGGGTAAAACACACAAGAGGTAAGTGGAATGGGAAGGATAAGTGTTTTACTACCAACCTAACCAAAGATTCTAGGTTTTCTGAGGTTTGGAGATGTACCAAGATGAAAGTACTCAGAAATTCCCCAGCGGAGTCGCCATTATGTTGGTGACGATGTCATTATACACTATCAATTTTCTCTGTTATAGGCTCCCTTCAAAAATTCCCCAGCGGAGTCACCATTATGTTGGGGTTCCCATGTTTTGGCCAGATTGGCAAGACCAAAAGATGAGACAACATCAGAACCACTTTGGGACCTTAGGATCTAACCCTCCTAGGTCCAGAGAGGGATCTCTCTATAATATTCAAGGCATATGGATTTGAGGCTCAAGGTATAATATTTTAGGCTAGTTGTAGGCTCATGGTTGTTTGTTTGATTGAGTTTGGTTGTTGGGAATCAGGAAAGAAGAGTCCAATATAAGGCAAGGGTGAGCATGGAGTAAACTAGGCAAAGGTAGATAACTCAGAGAACATCAAGGCCATTGGGCTATGGAGTCAAGAAAGGATTTATTTGTGTTCAATGTGCAAGCTTTCAGTTGGGCTAGTCATCTAAATCATCTGGATCTTAAAGGATAGAAGATGGAATGGAACATTAAGGACTGAAAATGAAAGGAGGAGAACCATCTAATTCTGTCTATAGATCAGGTCAAAGGTCATTTAACTCCAGGCCTGCTTGGAAAAAATCAGAGGCAATCACAAGGGATCTTAGAAAGGCTAGCTGGTCGTGCAAAGATCCTAGTGGACAGGGCTAACACTAATCCCCAGTGTTCCCAAACCTTCCAGCTAAATCCTACCAAGAACATCTGAACATGGACTTCATCAATTCATACATCAGAGAGCAGGAAATATCATCCACTACACTGGTTAAATCAATTGAAATCAACATTCAGATACACATATAAGCAGAAAACATTGAGGTAGGGAGAGCAGGAAACATAGGGCACCTATCAAGGGTGAATCCTATATTATACTTCTGTTGCCTACCAGTAGAAATGAAATGAAATGGAACATAACATAAGAGCAAGTCAATCACAAATACAGAGAAGGAGGAAACATCACCAGCTGCTTTAGATCAGGATCCAAAGAAACATGCTTTTCATATTAAAAACAACACCAATCAGGTACATCATAGCCCATAGCTTGAACATTCAGTCTGAATACATCTAGCCTCAGTCTATCTTACAATATACACAGAGAACTTTTCTCAAGAGGAGAATACTTGCATTTCACTGATATCTCATCAACAACCATTTCAAAGTTTTCCGTGCTTTATAGCAAAGGGATGAACCTAAGATCAATCAAGGGGAGGGCAGAAAAAATTAAATGTATCATTAAACACAACAATGAACAGAGAAAATAAAACCCGCATGCTCAAAATGCTTTGAGTATTTAATCTCTCACTATTTCTTTATGTAGGAGTGATGTTCTGGAAAAGTGATCTTCTTCAGATTTACCTTTACTTCAGAACTGACATTGGATGCACTCTGACGGCTATACCTTGTTGTACTTGTGGAGAATAAACAAATGGTAAACAGCTGCTGAAAAGTCTGCTTCATAAATGTTCTGGCGTTTTCAGGTCTGCTGTCTGGTGGAAAATTCTTCAGGGACATGGTGCATAGTAAAAGTTGTATGGGCGCCATGTCCTTGATGAAGAAAGACATCCCGTTGACAAATAACCATGATGGTACCTTTCACTGGGTACCTTTCACCGTGCCCAGGATCTTTTGACGATCCTCGGTCTTCAAACCGGGCCGCTAGCCTCTCAAACCGTCGATTTAAGGCCCGAAACCTTCATCATTGCGTTCCGCCTCGTCTCGTCTCTCGTAACATTCTCTCTTCTCTGATCTTGCCATACTGCATTCTAAATGGTGTTGGAAGGTTCCTTACAGGGTTTGAAGTATGCTCATTTAATAGAAATCCCTGTCTCCACCTTCCCTAGTCCTTTTCCATAAATTCAATCTGCAGCAAAATGGTTCTCTGCAATTTCTCTGACATTGTGACAAGGATCGTGGGCTAAGGTGATATTTTATCCTCGAAAACCCTGCAAAACAGCAAACTCGTCAAGAAAACACAGATGGGGAGACGGAAGTGGTGTGAACGGATGAGATGATCGTGCAGCGGACGGAATGGGGGGCAAAAAACACGGAAAATGGTGGGAAACCCATGAACAGTGGACCAGAAGACGTTGCATGCGGCAGAGCGGAGGATTACGTGAAAAACATTAAAAATCGCGAAGAATGGAGCAATATATGCAACGGACAGGCATGTGCACGGAGGCTGCATGTGGGATGCTGATGTGGAGGGACCGGTGGGCAGTGGGACGGTCAATGGCGAGCGGGGTGATCTGGACCGTTGATCAGGCACAGATCAACGGCGAGGGCGACACATGGTGGGTCTGCGGGTGCAGCGGAGACCGACTAACGAGCGAGCAGCTTGGACGAAGGGAGGCCGTCGGATGAAGATCTCGAGATCAAACGGTGGTCGTGGATTTTTCTGGGCGCCCCGTACTGAAGTTTAATGCGCGAAATGAGGGTGGTTTTGCCCCCGTACCGATGCCACACGTCGTTTACTGAGTGGAATCACTGGCTCTCCGGGGAAAACCGCCTGCTATAGATGGGTGGTGCAGAAAATACCGGCGGGTTTTGGAAAACAGTGCGTGGAGTGGGGACCACCATTTCGGGCACGCTCCGCGCCGTTGGATTTGATCTTTAACGGACGGTGGAGATTTTCCGGTTTGAATTTATATATCGGACCCATATATATGCGCATATAAAAGGTTTTAAATGATTTTTTCGTGCGGGGACAGGTTCGGGGGGCTAAGCGCCTGACGGATTTAGCGTTGGTTCTGGTGCTAGGTCCTGTGGAAGGCGGAAGGGCGCGGGGCTCTGGCCAAAGGTGCTAGGCCTTTTATAATGAAATACATGGGTTTTATTCGTTTTTTAATGCAATTTGAGGCCAGCCAGGGTAACGATAGGGCAATGAGGGGCAGGAGAGGCCAGAATAGGGGCAGGAATGGGATTTCAAGGGGGAGAGGGGAAAAGTGGTATTTTGCAGGGATATGAGAGGTAATATAGGCCCTTTTGAGAAATGGGGCAGCAGATAGAATTTATATAAGGCAAAGCACTCGTGAGGTTTTCAGTGGAATGGTTTTTCAGTAGTGCACATCTCAGGCTCAACAATCATTTAGCCCCCTAGCTTCGTTTGTCAAGAATTTCATGGGGGCTAACAGATCACTGAAGGGTAGCGCAGACTTGCAGCCATTGGATGGGGCGATAGTTAATGCAAAGGTATGTCAAATGAACTGTGGCCCCGAGTCAAAATTATGTCAATACTTGAATATAACCAAAGCTCAGAGTTGTATGTTGTGGGTCCAATATGGTTCATTGTCAATATTTTATTTCTAGTCAAGGTCAGAGTATTATATGAGCGAATATCCATATGTGTTGGCGACTAACTAAGACAAGGCCCTATGATGTTTGTTGGGTAATATACATTGATACTAAATAAATCAATCTGAAGGTGAATGTCGCACGAAGTAATGTTATGATAGGTCTTGGGGTTAAAATATATAGTCGGGGTTGGAATTATAAACCCGATTGGTGTTTAAACAAATTGTTTCTATAAGGCCTAGGATCTCGGTTGTGAAACAACCTTGGGTCTGAAGTGAGGGGTTTGAATGTAAGTGGACATGGGGTTATAACCTAAGAATAAATAGTGTGATATTAAAGCTTCCGAAGTTATAAGGTGAAATTGCCAGAGTTGGTTTGATATTTATTAAATTTACCCGCTATCAATATCACCTAGTGAATGATTTTAACCTTATTCCTTCTCTTGTTTACTAGTAAGAAGGAAATAATCATCTCCCTGAAATTAAAAATTGGAAGAATAAGTGTCAATGTTTGAGACTTCAAAAAATGGTGAATATTTTCGTCCGATATTTGAATATATACTATTTGCAAAGAAACTGAATTGTCACTTAAATTTCCTCGGAAAGAAACTGAAGCAATCAAAATTGATGTTGATGACAAAATTCATAGACATCACCATCTTGGTAAATTTTCTTTTTCTTTTTTTTAAATTTAACCCGTCGTCGGTTGCAGATAGAGGTAGTGACAACAACAACAGAAGTTGCATATAGAGGTAGCATCAAAATCAAGAGAAAGTAGAAGTTGAGATGGATCAATTGACAAAGGTAGAAGTATAGTGGGAGTAGTTGGAGCAGTAGGAAAAAGGGCAGTAAGTAGAAGAGATGAACAATGCAATAGTAAATAGTGATTGAAGCAGTTGTAGCAGAGGAAAGTTGGAATGTGTAGCAGTCGATAAAGGTAGAAGTGGTTGTAGACAATGAAGGAACAAAAGAAAGAAATGCATATAGCAACAGTGGATGGTAGTGAAAAAAATGAGAGAAGAGGAAACTGGAGATAATAGAGCAAAAGGAGGGGATTTTGTTGCCTCGTGCTCTACACTACACGAAAGGAGGATACATTTAAAAAAATGGCCAAGGCAAGTCTTTGCAGAAGTAATTGGTTATGCATAGTGGATTATTAATTCTGCACCCTACAAAGACATTGAGCATGAAGAGAATCTGGTCATGTCACAGAAGTAGTTACCTCCTCGATCTCTGCAAAGTCTAGCTTACACAAAGAATGGGAAGGAATCAAAGCATAGTCTAACTTCATACTCCACCCTCCACTCAGAGGCTAAAGTCCTTGTGAAGGCTAGTGCATGCAGAGCATGAGACATGCTTAACTCCACATTCATAATTACTTTTAATAGAGTAAGTAGGTGCCCCAAGACAGAGCTGGCCTATGCCTAGATTACAGCCAAAATAAACTCCTTTACCAATAAAAATATGTCAATGCATAAATTCCTTGACCAATCAAAATATTCCACATGGTAATCCCAGAAATACACAATATTCCAAACTGTGCAAAATAAGAAGTGCTATGGAACACTAGTGGGTAATTTACGCTAAAGCCTTGGGTATTGTTCTGAAAATGGTTGGGAAGGTCATGGACCTTTTTCATACTAAAGAAATAAATATTATAATGACATTTTTCCAATGGAATAGGAGTCCAAGTGGGAAGAAGCTACCGAAGCTTGCACTAGAGGTTCTGCCAATGAGTAGGTGGCATAGGAGATAAAAGATCATCCAAAGCTCTAGTTGACATGATTTCATTGTCTAAATAGTTTGAAGATATAAACTTAGATAGGAGCCAATTCATGTTCCGCAGAAGATATCTCATCAAAGTGAGTTCTGCATCTTATCAGAGTGAGTTCTTCATTGACATTGTACATTGTATTTCTTTTGTTTATAGCCAAAGAGCCTTCTACCTATAAGAGCTCAATTAAAAATAACAAGAGAAAAGTGGCCATTTTGAAGCTAGAACTCTCCCATAGTAGGCTTCTCCAAGGTATTTTCTTATATTACTTGAATATATGTGATTTCAGTGTTTTAATTCTGCAGCATAGGTTGTTAAAGAAAACAATTACTGTTGATGCACAACAGGTCACTGTGACCTTCTGTTCAAGGTCAATATTATTCAACAATGAGATTTATGTAGGTGAATCGTTTGGCCATAGGCCATGGATTATAAATCAGATCGGGATAAGGGGTTGTGGATAAAAAAATATATGATTTACATCGTCTCACCTTCACTATCATAATATCCAATAATTTAGAGACAGACTATGTATATATTTTACAACATGTTGGATCCCAATATGTTTGGAACAATACACTTGCAATTTTGGGGACAAGTGTTTGTTTCCAATATGACCATTAAGGAATAATGATAGTATATATGTACTTTAATTAGCATGGTACTTTTGAATTAATGGTTTATTATTATTCATTGGTATCGAGTAAAAATGATGTTATAAATTCAATATTAATGCATCTTAATTTTCGAAGGATAAAAGTTTCTAGTATATGATTAGCTCTACGATTATTCTTACATAGAACATTCGATCAATAACATTTAATGTTTTTCTGATGAACAGTGAACATTCAAGTTTTATTTCCATTTGAAATACATATGGGAGACATGGTGATATTGATGCATGATTTAAAACTTTCTTCACTTGTTTTGCATTCGACAGGATTTGGCAACTGTGGTTCCAAGTCTTGAGCCAGCGAGAATTGATCTTCTCTCGGTAAGGACAGACATTATCTTTCCTTCTTTGGAATATGATCAAAGGATGCCAGGTTACAATTATTCTTAATGCTGACAACTTTGTTATTTGTTTCTTTGTTTTTATGCCACCATGTTCCCTCCCAGAAAATGCTGTGCCTGGAGCCCAGTAGACGGATCAATGCTCGTAGTGCTCTGGAGCATGAGTATTTCAAAGATCTAGGTTTTGTACCCTGACCTGTATATTAGCTGTGGGGATAAGAATATTATTAGACTGTTGTAGCATAGCTTGCATCTTCTCACCAGTGGGTTGCTCTTTGGAGACTGGTAAACTAGATGGAAACATGTATAAGTAACACGATTAAGTATACCATGTTTTTTTTTGTATTTTGTATTTTGCCACATTTGTTAAGGATTTGCACCTTTGGTGTAGATGGATTGTGGTGGTTCTAGTGATTCAAGACTATTGAAAAAAAAATTATTTGGAAAGCAAGTTGTTTACGATTGTCAAATATGACTGATCATTTGAAATTCTTTTCCATATGTTGTTACTGACGGGGTATTTTATAATATTGTGCAATCTGGTTTTCTATGCTTTATAGCGCGAGTATTTACTTGTTATGGTGATGTGTAGAGGATATGATATTCAAGAGTTTTTTATGATGGTTTTGATGAAAACATCTCAATAGTGATGAAACCCTTGCTTTGAATCATGCAAGGTTCTAATGGTGATGAAACCCTTGCTTTGAATCATGTAATGTTCCGATGGTGAAAGAGAATGCTTATTTTGGATTCCAACCATGAAACTTTTCTTAAAATTCCAGCCCATATAAAAAGGTGAAATGTTGTTTATAAATGTCTGTTGTTGTGCAAGAAGTCTTGTTAAAACATGCAATATGATATATCCACGTGATTTCATTTTTGAAGCACGTTTTTTGATTGGGAGGCATAGTTGTTTTCCAGTTATATTTCAAAATTTAAACTTGCTTGTTCGTGACGATTTTATAAAGGATTTTAGTGACATTGTATTCGCTAATTGTTTATGGATAGTTGGTGAATGGTTCATTTTGTACCTACAATCTTATTGTAGGTACGAGGACCTTGGTCCCTAGGAATTAAGGGCCCCATTATTTTCGAGAGATCTTCCTTGTTGCATGAATGCTAGGGTGCCTTGTTGAGAAAAAGTAAGAATATCTTCTATGATATTGATGTATTTTCTTCAAAGGATTTGACGCACCATATGTATGCATTGATGATGAAGTAACTCTGATTATCTTGATCTACATGGATAGCTCATTGTTGGTGTTGTTTGCTCATGGGTATCAATACATTATTGAGCTCTTTGGATTGATGATGGGGATGATCCTGGCTAATTGCTTCATGTGATATTGTTCTTCTTCAGAAGAGGTTGGCTAAGTAGTTGATCATTGTTTTGCCAACACATATGGTGCATTTTCTTGTTTGTGTAAGAAATTATCCATAAATTTAGGTTCTTACATTGTTTCATTGGTGATTGGCATGTCTTCTTGCTAAAGTTGTTTTGGTTATGAGCAAGTTGTGGATAGTTTCAAGACCCTCTTAGTTGCTTCTTTGAGTTTAGGTGCATGTTCCCTAGACTCCTTCCTTTCTTGGTCACGTACTGCAACTGGTCAGGCATGAACACCTCTTGGGCAGTGTATCGAGAATTGGTGGTCACGTACTATGGAGCATGTATAACTGTCACGGTCAACCATCTGCGGGCATATAAGGTCCCTGAAGAGTTGCTCCTTTGAGTTTAGGTGCATGTTCCCTGAAGTGATTGGATTTCACTAAAGGATTAGATGGGCTAGAGCTTGTTTGATTATTTAATATTTGCCTCTTTCATTAAAATTGCCTTTGTTGATAGATCCCTCATAGTCAATGATAGTTTGTGATTGAATGGCAGTGAAAGGTTGAATTGAGAAACTGTCTTCTCTGTTGAATAAGATTTAAGCCTTATTGCCTAACTGTGTATGTGCTATTGACATTCTCCGAAGAATTACTCTTTTTAATTGTGAACTCTGTGTATAATTGGAAGAAGAACAATTGTTGTGTTAAATCTCCAGTGGCCCTCTCTGTCTTTGGTTGAACGCAAGTCTATGTGATTAATGTGAATGTGTAAACTTGATATATAACCCCTGTAAGGGGCCGAGAGTGAGTTGTAGTGGTTCTAAATCCAAGTGACGATATTAAACCTTTGTATAAGGCGTTGAGTTCTGTGTGTTCGAACAAACTTCATAGGAGTGAAACCCTGTTATGCTTTGGTTGCCCAAAGAGCTTTGAAACCTTGTCGAAGGCGGAAAACCCTGCACGTTGAAGAATTTAACGTGTTTTATTGTGAGTTGAACGATATCATTGAGGCTTTACCCCAGATTTAATGGCGCGGAGGTTATACAAAGAAATGTGCTAACCATAGTAGAAGTCCGGTCGAGTACTATTCAAAACCCGGGAGTGGTTTTGCGAAACCAAAACAGCCCTCATCGCGCAGCTTTTGGCCGGAGGCGAAACCATTCAAAAAGAAACGCGATCATATTACATGATGCCACGTCACTGGGGTAATACCGCCCTCGTCGCGTTTTTTTGAAGTGTTAAAGTCGGGCGAGGAAAAAAACGCGATATTGTTGTGCGTCGTCCGATCTGGAGGCCAAGAGATCTGACGAATGTCGCGCGTTCAATTGCACAGAGGTTAACTTAAGGTATGAACCATTGAATCATGTTGAAAACTGCTCGTTTACAAGTTTCGATGTGTGGGGCCTGTAAATACAATACGTTATAAAAACGTCGTGTTAATGTTATAACCTATGGTTGAATGTTATAAGCGTTGGTGCATATGTTAAAGTCGTCGAACCATTGGTTTAATGATACCTGATAAGGTCAGAATACAAAGCGATTGTTATGTTATGATTCAAACCTTAGAGAGAGGGGGTTAAGTAGTGAGTCGGCTAATACAGTTGATAAAACAAAATAAAGGAAGGGGTTCACCTATGATATAAGTGCGTGGTTAAGCTGTGAGCCTCGGAATATTTGCCTTTTTATACAGTATATAAGGGGAGGATTTCTATTATAATTCGAGCGCTTTATAAAAAGGGCCAACCTTATAACATAAGATATATATATGGTTTATGCGCGCTGGAATAATTTTTATTTTATTTTTATTTTTTTTATTTTTTTAACCCGTCATCGGTAAACCGACGCTTAGGTCTTGCGACGTTCCATTTAAAAATAAAATAAAAATTGTTTGTCGGTATTGCGACACTTCTTCCTGGCGTCGGTCTTGCGACGCTCTTGCAAAGCGTCGATATTGCAACACTTCAGAAAAGCGTCAGCTTGCGACACTCTTGAAAAGCGTCGGTATTGCGACATTTTAATACGCGTCGGAAGAGCGACGTTCAAAACGTCGGAAACCATATCGTCGAAATTGTGACACTTCAGAAAAGCGTCGATCTTGCGACACTTTAATAAGCGTCGGCAAAGCGACGTTCAAAATGTCGGACCCCATATCGTCGGAATTGCGACAGTTTACAAACGTCGAAAGAGCGACGGTATGGAAAACGTCGGAAGAGCGACAGTTGTTTGGAAACGTCGGAAAAGGTGTCGGTATTGCGACACCTTGGCAAAGCGTCGAAATTGCGACGTAATGGCTAACCACGTTTTGTCCGGCCTCGAATTGTCGCTCTTGCGACGACTATGTGTCGGAATAGCGACGAAGTGGTCGTCGGAAATTGGGCCAAATTTTCTAGTGAAATGTGCAGTTATTGCAAAGCGCAACATGCTAGCGACTAAAGTGGTAAGCCGAAATTGAGCCAAATTTACCAAGTGAAATGTGCGGTTATTGCAAACGCAACATGCTTCTTTGAAACCTATAAATTTGCATACTTAAAAATCCAACCAAGTGGATATGGTTTGGGATGTGGAATGGTCGCAATATTAAGTTTCATGACCAATTATTCAGAGATTAAATTTGCTTGTGACCCACTGTCAAACAATGTGTCAACCTTGGTATCTTTGGAAATGACCCTCACATGAAACAGTTCAATTCTCTCTTCTTCATTTGGAGCTTGTATGTGATAGTTAGATAAACTAGAATTGTGTTTAGTTTCAATCTCTTTCCCCTTCAAGTTATTTAGTCCCATAGATATGATCGTTGTTTCATCTCCTGAATCTGACCCTAAGTCTTGTTTAGCTATTGCAACAATTTTTCCTTTCTCCTTGGATTTCTCTTTGGCTTTAAAACTTTCTGGTTTCAATTTTGGATGAAGTTTCCAGCAATGGTCTTCATCATGGCTAGTTTTAGAAAAAATTTTGCAAAAGAATTTTCCCTTCTATTTTATGATATTTGCATTTCTCTTTTTCTTCCATTTGCCTTTAAACTCATTTTATTAATTCTCATCTAAGTTTTGTTTTCCCCTTGCCTCTAAATGTGTGGCTTGTACACAAAATTTATCTAGGCTTGTAGGGTTAAACATGAGGATAATATGTCTTAGGTAGGTATGTAAGCCTCCTATATACTTGATCAAAGTGTCTTGGATCTGAAATCTACTCCTAATAAAAGAGATATTCTCCTAAATTCTTGAGTATACACTTGTACATTTTGTCCTTTCAATTGTCTAAAATTTTTCCAGTCCATTATGGATTTTTGCATGTGAGCTAATTTGTAAAACTGTTGTTTTATTGCAAAAATGAAATCAGTCCATGATAGAATAATCTTACCATGCTTCTTGATCTCCACCTTTTTCCTGGATTCCCACCAAACAATTGCTGCACCTTCCATTCTCAATGAAGCTAGTTGGATTTTGGTATCATCATCATGAAAATTTTGGATTCTCAAATAGACCTATAATTGCCTAATCCAATTATCTAGATTTTCTGCATTAACTTCACCATTAAACATTGGCAATTCAAACTTAACATCAAGTTTTAGAAAAAGGATTTTTCCCATGTTCTTTGACCTGTATGGCTGATGTACTGAAGATGAAGTAGAGGATGATGAGGATGAATATGAGGGTGATGATGGTGACTTTCCACTATCTCCATTTCTGCCATTGCCATTCTTTGATTTATCTTCATCATTATGGCCTCCTGATGATCCCTGTCCTTCCTTGTGAAGTTTGGACCTTTCTTCTTCTAGTTTCTCATTCCTTTCTTGATAAAGGACTCTAACCATTTCAATCAAGTCAAGAAATGATTTTCTGTACACTCTTTCTTCCTCTTTGGGATCCATCTCTTCATGGATTTCTCCTTCTCCTGGGGGCATGCTTGATGCTGCTTCTGCTTCTTTTGGAGGTGAGATAGGTGGTGGAGAATGTGGCAATATTTCCCTCCTTTTCTATGGCTCACTTTGAGAACCTCTTGGTTCCACCAATTTTCCTTTTCCTCTCTTAAGCTTGAGCCTAGTAAGCATGAAAACCCTTGCAAACAGTTAAACAATCTTTGCACATAAAAACACCAAAGATTAAACTCTAGCTCTGATACCAACTTGATCTGAAAGGAGTGTATTAGTTTTGCTGTGCTAAGTGTCCTTTCAGTAATATAAACATGTACAATTTGTCTTCATAAGTTTTCTTAAGGAATGAGTGTTTTAACCACGAAACATAGATGAATTAGTGAACTTTAAGCTTGAAAATAAGCCTTAAAAACATTGAACAATAGTATATAACAGAGAAATACAATCACACATAAGTTTAGCACAGTAGGCATGATGAAGCAATTCACCCCTCCTGGGCTACATCTGCTGGTCTAGCTCCCAATGGCATGTCCCTCTTTGTCATTATGCTCAAAATTGCAAATTACATGTGTTTACATGCCTGTAATGGATGTTTTATCTACACCAATGGCTCCATAATGCTCAAATTAGTCTAGGTAGACTCTTGTTTCACCAAAATTGGTCGAAAATTGACCTCCCCCATGCATTTTTCCCAAAGACAGCTAGAAAAACTCCACTAAAAGTGGAGACATGCACTTAACTGGTGTTAAATTTAATAAAAAGCCCTAAGTTTAGGGGCGCGCTCCAACTCCCGCCGAAAATATTATTAGGTTTAATTGCTAGTGGTTAGGTCGGGGTGGTCACAAGCCAACCCCCCGCATAAAACCACACGGTCATGGCTTTTACAAACTATGCATTGAATCGTTTGAATAACTCCACAATGGTGGAGCGGAACCCGAAGTCACGTTTCCGCTAACTGTTTGAAATGGTCGTCGTGGGATCTCTGCCATATGACAGGTCTACAAAATTCCGCCGGATAAGCCGCCAGAAGAAACCGTTAACTGTACCCTTTAGAATTTACCGCAACATGTGATTGCATACTCTGAAACCGCCGGAGGTCATGTTTTATACAACCGTCAGGTTACATAACGTTTAATGTCGTAGTAGTGACGTGTGACCAAAAAATTTGAGGCTGGTTATGGTTAATGCTGCGGATTAAGTTTTTAATGCAAATATGTTATCACGGTGATATGTGAACAAATTTTTTGGGGCTGCCAGCGTGTTGGGACCGCTGGTGGTCCCCACTCCAATTATTAAACCATTACAAGATAAAACGATGCTAAAGACTATATGGTTAAGTCATATACGGTAGGCAGAATGGTCAAGATGTGTGCGCATGAGATTGGAGGTCGGCTGGTCGATTCCCATGCAGACCCAGAATTTTACACCATGCTCCTGAGGACACGTGGCAGCCTTTGGGCTTGCCACGTGTCGCTCATTGAATGACCCTTATCAAAACACATCAACGTTCAGGAACTCATCTTCGTACCACAAGATCAATGATCCACAACATGCCACGTGGCATAATCTTGTTGGCTATGGAAAATGGAATATTCCCAGAATATACCTACTGAGTGTACCTGCATGTTGACTGGGCATCCAATCATAAAATTTTTGTTGTTTGGGAAAACAGACAGAACATGATATCTTCCTCATACGACATTGGTTTTTCGAACCATTCATGGCGCCGGAATCACAACGATGAGACCTTTCTGGTCGCTCAGGTTTGGTCCTGTTTCGAGCACTTTCATTTTTTAGCATAACACATGATCTCCTAATCATCCATAGACTAGGTCATAAGAAGTGAATCATTTTTTTGTTTTCCAGGTAGTGTTGTAGGCCCAAGTAGCTTCTACCAAACCTTCAACCCAATATTTTCTGCTGCTGTTCACAACCTTGGTGAGGATACTCTCTAAGGCTCCGTTAGTCACTTCCACTTGGCCATTCGCTTGAGGGTTGTAGGAAGTAGAAGTATTATGCTTAATCTTGCATCTCCTCAGAAGATTTTCAATGAGATGAGAAGTGAATTGTGCCCCTTGATCAATGAATACTTCTCTGGGGTACCCAAACTTTTAAAACACATTCTCTCTCAGAAATTCTGCTACTTTCTCCTCGGTTGCTACCTTCACATCTTTTGTTTCAGCCCACTTTGTCAGGTAGTCAATGTAGAATATGATATACTTTCTCTATGAATATGGTGGTTCAATAGGCTTAATGAATTCACTGCCCCATTTATCAAAGGGCTCAAAGGCCACTTGAGGGTTCAAAGGCATCTCATCCCTTTAGGTAGGTTTCCCCATCCTTTGGCACTGGTCGCACCTACTAGTGTATCTTCTGGAATCCTGGTGAAGGGTAGGTCAATAGTATCCTACCTGAAAAACTTTGAAAGTAGTCCTTTTTGCAGAAAAGTGGCCTCCACAGGGGCTATTATGACATGCAGAGAGGATATCAAAAAATTCTTCCTCCCTCACACATCTCCTAAGGATATGGTCAAGGCTTATCTTGAAAATATTCCCCCCAATCCAGGTGAAAGGGGCGCTTTTTCTGATGATCTTACTTTTCTCCTTGAATGAGAGATTAGGAGGGAACTTTCCAGTGTTGAAATGCACCACATACTAGTGTGGGATTCCAGGTCACACATGAGTGAGGAATTATAGTGACACATAAGTGAGAATGTGGGCAGCCAATTTTTAAATAAATTGGAAAATAAATTGTAATCTTATCTCATAACAACTTGTAATAGTTAACTAAGTGTGATATACTTAGTTAGCTCAAGAATTTCGAGCTAAGGGTCAAAGGATATGAATGTAGAGTGATTCTATTATTTACATGGTGAAGTTGTAGTTGTAGCACTAGTGTGGTGTGAGTGAAATCAGTTAACTCACATTAATTGAGTTAAAATTAGTTTAACTAGTTCTAACTGATTGATGAGCTACATGCATGTCAATTCTGGTGACGAACCAGTTGAGACAAAGGTTAAAGGTAAGTAAACTATCAATTGTATTATTAGCGAACTACCCAGGTGCAGTTATAAAGCCAGAGGAAGCCCATGATGGATTTAACAGTCAAGGAAGGTTGGAATTCCTGTTTAATAGGAATTGTTTTGCCAAGGTATTGCGTGAGCAAGGCAGGCTGAGGGTAGGCACGAAATTGGCTATGTATTGGTCTAAATTTGCCTAGATCAGTGTGAAGCAATTTGGTAGAGTGTATGAGGTTGTGGTGAGCACACATGCATTGTATTGTTTCATGATTCCTTAGTTGATTATACAGTAAATATGGAGGGGTTTTGAGCAGTTTATTTTCCCAAGAAAATCTTCTGTTGTGCGATTGATTTAATTATTTCTCTTACTTACATGTGATTTTAAGCAATCGTGATTTATATTCCACAAATATTGTATAAGGTTTCTGTATCTTGTTTTAGGACATTACATGATCGGATTGAATCCATTGGTGTAATTTATACATGGTATCAGAGCTGTGTTAGAGATTTTATACATGGTATAAGAGTTCCAGGAATCATAATAGTGGAAAATAAATTGAGTTTGTGTTGAGCAATATTCAAAATTTCAGATACTTTCTTTGGAGCTAGAAGCAGATCAAGATGTCTTTCAATGGCTTGAGAATCGAATATGCACTCGAGGTAAGTTAAAATTATATTGCATGGAAGGACATGATGGAGGCAGTGCTGGAGGACAATGGATTGAAGGAATTCATAGATAATGATATTCCCAAGCCTGCAATAGCAGATGCCCAACTTCTTGATGCATGGCAGAAGAAGGTAGCAAAGGCGAGGAGGATATTCTTAGAGTCAGTTAGAGATAATATTGTCTCGAGTATCCATGGCAAGGAAACTCCATATGCTATGTGGAAGGCCTTGAAATATCTATTTAAAAGCAGCAGTGAATACATAAAATTGGCACTCAAGGACAAGATCAGGAAAATCAAAATGGAGAAGGGCAACAAAATCCATAAATACTTGACCAAGTTCACTCAATGTCAAGATGAGCTTGGAAGTGTTGGGATTATTGTAGCTGATGATGACTTGGTGAGCCTAGCACTTCTAAGCTTTTCTAAGATCTATCATAGTTACTAGGACTCTATGAATGGGAGGGAGAAGTTATCATATTTGGAGAGACTATGGTTAGATTTGGTACAAGAAGAGTTTTGGCAGAATACGAGGGATGGATCCTCATCCAAGACTAATGATGAGGAAAATTGTGCCTTGGATGGTAAGGAAAAGAAGGGGAAGGGGAAGAAGTCCTATTCCAAATCTAAGACCAACAAAGAAGGCAAGAAGCATGACATGTCAAAGGTGAAATGTTTTCACTATCATGATCATGGATACTATGCCACAAATTTTCCATAAAAGAAGAAGAACAACAAGAATGCTCCAGGAGTTGCAACACGTGAAGATTTGGCCTCACAGTTTAAGTTGGACTTCTCTCTCATCTCATGCATGGAATCAACTGTGATGGGATCTATGTGGTACTTGGATAGTGGAGCATCCTTGAACATGACGGGAAATAAAGAACTCTTTAGTTGCTTGGAGGAGAAGGACCTTCAGATGCACATTGAGATGGGTGATGATGGGAGGTATAG
The DNA here is from genome assembly GCA_034641835.2 of Pinus albicaulis. Taxonomy (NCBI): domain Eukaryota; kingdom Viridiplantae; phylum Streptophyta; class Pinopsida; order Pinales; family Pinaceae; genus Pinus; species Pinus albicaulis. The sequence goes on along the minus strand of CM076575.1, from coordinate 326,626,532 downwards.
CACTACTGGGATTGGTATAATTACTTTCTAGAGATAGTCAGGTAAACCTTTCATATTAAAAGATGTCATGCATGTACCAGGCTTGAAAAATAATTTAGTTTTAGTTGCTCTGTTGGAGGATATTGGATATGATGTGGTTTTTAGTGAAGGAAAGGCATTCCTTCGTCAAAAATCTACATGACAGGTAAAGAAGATTGGGGTTCATGTGAAGAACCTCTACAAAATTGATGTAGATGGTTGCACAACATTGACCAGTTAAGTAGGGAAGGTGGTGAGCTGGGATACATGTGAGTTATGGCATAGGATATTGGGCCATCTACACCACTGTTCTTTGAGGATCATGCAACAGATTTCTATAGGTCTTCCAAAGGGTACTCTTACGCAGATAGACACATGCAAGGGATGTAACATGGGGAAGTATACTAAAGCCACTTTTCATGAGAAGGATAACTGAGCAGTGGAAATCCTTGAGAGAGTTCACTCAGACGTGTGTGGAACATTAACTACACCTTACATATAAAAGCACATGTATTATGTGATTTTTGTTTCGTCAATTTCTACATCCGTCAATTTCTAGAAAGTGTTGGATATTCTTGTTGATCGGTGGTTGTCATTGATGTCAACCCAAGCGACATAGGGGCTAACTTAATATTGCATGGAATTTTGAGCACTGCCAAATTAATATATTCTAGGTCAATAATGCTTTTGATGGTTTCTACTTGTTGAGATGTTTCCATTGATATATGGCACGCCATGTAATTCTTCACGGTTTGAGAGATATTCATGTTTGAAGTTTGTACCCCCAGTTAGTGGGCTAAAACCCCATGGGGTTGGGGCATGGGTTATTGAAAAGTCATAATTAATATTTTTTATGCTCCTAAAATCCATCCCATGTTCACTTTTTGAAGCCCCTCTCAACTTAAGCATTCATATAAATTGTGATCTTCATTTCCTCATATACGAGGATTGGGGCCATACGAAACAGTGTCCTTGGAATTTTCCTCTAAATTTTTTTCTACGAAGGTCCGGAAGCTAAATTTTTATGAGACGAAGCTGAAATCCTGGGGAAAATTTGCGGTAGAAATTTTAGATCAAGTTAGGCAACGATTTTGGAGATATGATCTGTGGAAGTCAAGGTTTTTGCAGGCTCCTGAAATTCATCTCAAAGAAGTGACCTTGGTAAAATCGTCATAAATCTATCTCTGAGTATCGGATTGGAATTCCATAAAAAATGGAAGATAGTGCATAGTCTTTAATTTTTTCTCTATCAATTTTAGAGCCAAATGAAGAAAAATTGACACGTGGCACGCCATACAAGTGCACTCTGCTGAAATAGTCCATAATTAAGGAATTGTGAGAAATTGGGTATAAATCTCTCTTGAAGAATCCAAATTGGGTCAGACTTGTGGCATTGGAAAGAAAACTCAGAGGACTACTATAAGAATAAAAATCAGATATTGAGGATCTGAAATAACAGAGATACACCAGATTAAATATTGAGCTCCTAGAAGGCAAGAAAAAACTATATCATGTGTTGTCAAGGGTTGCAAAGGACCAGAATTTCTATGGAAGAAAAGAAAATAAAGGTGCAGCAGAGGGTGGAATGACAAGAGAAACAACCAAGGTGCATAACAGCAGCAAGAAGTTCATCATATGAAGTCTTCAAGTGGGCAGCACTGCATACAATCATTGTAAAGGTATCATTGTACTTAGTCATTGTAAATATATTATTGTACAAATTGTACTAGTGTCTATCTGCCAAGGGTTGAAGAGGCAGTGTTGGGAGGTCTAGGATCATCATTAGGTGGTTGTGTCAAAGTTGGGGTTATGGTCTAGTATATCTTCTTCTTCTACATCATTCTATATCATTGTAAAATGGACCATTTTCCCTGGTACGGGAGTCCATTCTTCTTTTATTCTTCTATAGGGTGGTAGGCTGGTGCTAGGGTGAGTTGTAGCTCATTGGGTGTTGGGGCATCCGTTCAGTTGACTACTAAAGAATCTCAGGTGTTGGAGCGTCCATCCGGTGGGAGCTGGAGAAGAATGCTTTTCTAGATTCTAGGAAGTTGGAGCTTTATTTTCAATTGGAGTTGAATATTAAAGAATTATTAGAAAATCATTAGGTGGTTTTTGTCCCGGAGTGGGTTTCCACCTTAAAACTGTGTGCATTTGTGTTCCTTTTTTTTACTACTATCATTGTACAAACACTGATAATAATTGAAGATTAACTAATGCTCTAATTGAAAGGAATACTGATTCACCCCCCCTCTCATTATTTCCAACAATTCTTTAAGCAGAAAGAAATATGAGACGTTCTCCAAGTTTTGTGAGTTAAAAGCACTAGTAGAGAAAGATACAAGGAAGAAAGTGAAGGCACTAAGGAGTGGTAATGGTGGTGAGTATATCTATAATGAATTCAAGAACTTCTATGCCAAAGATGGTATTTAGAGAGAATTGATTGCACCTCATAACCCACAATAGAATGGGGTTACAGAAATAAATAACATAACAATTGTGGGAGCAACACGAGCTATGTTACATGATTAGGGCCTACCATTGCATCTGTGGGTAGAGGCATGCAACACAATGGTATTTGTGCATAACCATAATCCTCATCGGATAATTGGCATGAGTACATCAGAGGAGGATTTTTCAGGTAAGAAACTGGATGTTTCTTAATTTAAATTTTTTGGCTCACCTGTTTATTTCCATGTGACCAAAGATGCTAGGAAGAAGCTAGAACCAACAACACAGGTTGGGATATTTGTGGGGTACACTCATACTCCCCATAACTATTGGGTGTATTTTTCAGCTAACAGGATGACAGTTGTCAGGAAAGATGTTAAATTTGATGAGGAGAAAGCCTTGCGATTATCCCTTGAGAGGAATCTTGACTTGCATGTAGATGAGGAACTTTTAGTTCCAAAGGATGAACCTCAGGATGTGGAGCAGCCACACGAAAAGGATCATGAAGTGGTAGAAACCACTCATGCAAAGCCATCCAATAGAAATAGTAGGAAGCACACTAGAGAGGTTGAACTATTGATGCTAGATGCGACAGAGCATGTAGGTGCACCTACATCACAACGCAGGAAGAGAAGGTCCCTAGACATGTATAATGGATACATGGCTCTTATGAGCGAATTTATTATGACAAACCCATCCTCTTTTGAGGAAGCATCGCACCAGCCAAAATGGGTTGATGTCATGATTGAGGAGTATGACTCCCTTATCAGAAACAGTGCATGGGAAGTGGTCCCAAGACTAGTGGGGAAGTCAGTGGTTGGATCTAGGTGGATCTACAAGGTGAAGCAAGCAATAGATGGGATTGTGGAGAAATAAAAGGCTAGATTTGTGGCCTGAGGATTCTCACAGGTAGAGGGGATCCATTATGAGGATACTTTTTCACTGGTTTCAAGGTACTTGTTATCACCCAAATTTTTTCAAAAAAACATCATTATGTTATGTTTTTTTGGTCATGGTTCAAATTAGGTTTAGAAGTCAATTTAGGGTTTGGTTAAGGGTAGGCTAGATTTTTATAAGTTGAAAGCCCATCCTTAAGTTCAAATAAAGTATTTTTAAGGTCCATTAATTGTCAAATATCCATAATTTCCATTTGTGAGTCATTTCCTAAGGTCTCATGTCAAAACTGGTCAATTAGCCAAGAAACCTTACTTTCGTAGCACCGCTAGTTCAAAAAATTTGATTTGCGCTACAAAATTGCTGAAAGTTATGAAGCAAAAAAACTCTGTTAACAATGTTCATTATATCAATTTTCATGTTTTCCATTTTATTTTCTAGTCCAATAATCATAGCATTAGTAGATTTAGTTTTTCTATTTATATTTCGAGTTCCTCTACCGGATCTATACTGATTTCTTGAAAATTTCCTGCATAATTCACAAATTTGGTCAAAAGTTTGTTGGGAAATATCACCTTGTCCTAACATATTTAAGTTAGTTCTAGCATTATCAGTAAGTCCTCTTAGGAACAGGGTTCTAGTAGTGCTGGGATCAAGCTTAAGTGACCTTTGTAAAATATACAGAAACCTTTCCAGGTAATCTTCAAGAATTTCATCATCATCTTGTATGATTCTAAAAATTTCATTCTGCATGTCCCGAGTTTTGCAATATTCTTGATATTTAGACAAAAAAACTCTCTTCATCTGATCCCAAGAGGTTATAGTTTTTCCTCCTAACCCCATAAACCAGCATAGAGCTGAGTCCTTGAGAGTAACAGGAAATAATATTAACTTCTAAGCATCAGTTGCATAATCATAACTTCTACACAGAATATCAAACTCGAATAGAAAAGAGTCAGGATCTTCATGAACTTTACCATGGAAATGAGGGAGAGCTGATGGGTGGAATATTCTTCATTTGTGCCACAGTATCAGGATACATAATTAGAAACACAAAAGTGGATTGTTCTTCACTTACCTAGTTGTCACCAGTCCCTTCCAAATGATCTTCTTGGTCCACCATTGTTTCCCTTTTACTTGTACTGCTCTCAACAGGATGATCCACACCTGAGCTGTTGTCACCATAATCCAGGTGGATTTTTCCTGCGTGATGGGTTTGAATTGGATTGCGTTTCCTGCTTACAGAAGGAGACCCAATATGAAAATTGTTTTCAGAATTATTTCGGCCTTTAGTGGGCTTCGAACCCTTAACTTTCTTAGGAATTCATTTCAAAGGGAAGAAAAAGAAAGAAAAATAAAAAAACAACTTCTAAAAAATGCTGTTAGAAATCAATTAACACCAGTAACATTCCTTCAAAAATGTTTAAACAATAACATAATGAAAAAATTACCTCTATTGTATAATCAAAATTCTTACCAAATCAAATCGCCTCCCCCTTACTTGACGCCAAAATGTTGAGTGCGGGAATTACACTTAAGAAAACTCCTCAACACTTAATTTTTCAACTCGGGGAATTCGTAAACTTAAAAAGAGATGAGACGCAAGAGTAAGTTAGTGAATGGTATGAATCTTCCTAATATAAATCCTACTTTCTTTAAAGGAAAGATTAGAATCGAATCAAAGAGAAAAAGGAAACTTGAACCATCAAAATAATCTAAGACTTGGAACAAGGAATAATGTGTTCTGTGAGGGACTTGAGCAATCACTCCAAATAATGGTTGTTTAATCTCATGAGTGTGTGTTTTTTTTACGTATCGGAGACAGCAGGTCTTATCGGATGGGCCCTTAAACACAGCTATTTAGAGATTTCCTTCTTGCACTAATGTCACCACTAGTGTAGGAACAAAGATTTTTATAGAAGGTATAAATGGTGTCTTTACTAAAGGCTTTTTACTTCATGCAAGGGCTCAAACTTTTCAAGGTTCAAAGCACTCAGATCTCGTGGAAAGAAACTAGTTCTTGCACCAGAACAAAGCTTCTTGCACTTAGCATTTAATTCTTAAAATGAGTGTTTAATTATTGCAAGTGCTGTTATACTGTTAAATTGAATTGCACACATAAAAAGTGAATGTTTCTGGTCTTAATAGAATGCAGGAATAAAGAAACAATCAATATACATTTATCCTGTCATAAGCATTTAATTAAAGAAAGAAGATTGCGGGAATTAGACTAAGAAAGCTTGCTGCATCACACCAACGTGCACTGGTGCAGGTTCATTTCTCTTACTTGGACCAGGCAAAAAAACCGATCAAACATAATTGCATAAAAAAAGGAAATATCACACCAACGTGCACTGGTGCAGGTTTGTTTCTGCTGCTTGTACCAGGCAGAGGAAAACCAATCTAAAATCAAGTGCAGGAAAGTAAATTGCAGGGAAAGAAAATGTATCTACTTCACACAACAGATCCTCTTTCTCTCAAACAGGAATACATGTGCTTGAAGTTAAATCACACTTGGAAATATAAACACAAATTACAGGAAAAACAAGAAATGGGGTAAACGAGCTAGGTTGGCTGGGCCCTAGCCAACCAACACGTTTCCCCTTTTAAATAAAAAAACTGCTCAGTAACTTAATCAATTCATCAGCTTAAAGACAGAAACAAAATTTATGAAACATGAGGCAGAGCTCCCTTTTATTAATTCATTGAGGCAAATACATGCGTGAATACATTGTCTAGCCCAGATTCGGGTGATAACAAAATAAGCTGGTATCGCCTCTCTGTTCTCTTTCTGCTATCAAAATTTACTCAAAAACTTCTCTCCCATTAGTCCTATTTGCATTTTAAATTATATAGATCTCTGGCCAAAGGCAAAAATATATCGTTCAACCGATTCATAACAAAATGCAGAATTTAGTTTGTTCAACCTTAAAAATAAGACGGTTTTGCAAAACTGGCTGTAGCCAATCTCCAGCTTTCCTCCTTTGCAGATTCAGTCACGGTTGCCTTTGAGTCGATCTTGCTGTTGTGGCTGAAGCTGCTCAACACGAGGCAGTGATCAAGGAGGTTCGGATCTGCTACAAAGATTTGCTGTGCTGGAAATGGTGCAAGATCTGATCCTGCACTAGGATTAGTGGTCACGATAATTTCTCTATCTACCAAATAACAATTGGAGATATCGATAAGTTACAAAGAGTGATTTAAAAGTAAGAAATCATGTAATAAATATTTAATTAATGCTAAGTTGAATTAAAAATATGAAGAATAAAGTTTATACGAAATATGTCACCATGCTTGGACTGGTGCAAGATGAGGGTGCATAAAATAGGTAAAATAGGGGTAAATGGTTATGATTTAGGAAGGGGAAAATGGTAAAATTAGAAAAAATTAGGGGGGCTATCATCCTCCCATCCCTAAGCTGTTGTGTTTCCTCACACAACTCTTTACCTTTGCAAAAAACCTTCAAAACTTTGAGCATTCCAGCTCAATCCTGCTCTGTCATACTGACGTCAGCCTGTAATGTTTCAAACTTATTCTTTATGATTTTATTCAGTTTCTTTGTCACCTTTATAATTCGCTTGAAACAATGCGCATTTCGGTACTTCCAAACTCTGACTTCTCCTTTCTTTTATTGAATCTCTGTAGTTAATTCTTCTTTACTTTGTTCTTTTTCCTCCTGTGCTTTAACTATGAGCTACTCTAGGTTCTGCACTTGAAGCTCCAGTTCGACTACCCGAGCAGCAAGAGTTACCAAATATTCTTCTCCTTCTGTCTCGACAGGGGTTGTGTCTTCCTCAGGGACCTTAGTATCCCTCGAGGTTTCAACAGACACTTCTTCCTCTTTTTCTTCTTCTCCTTCTTCTTCTTCTTTTTCTCCTTCTTCTTCTCCTTCTTCTTCTGGTTCCTCTTCTTCTTCTTCTTGCACTACTGCAGGAGGAGATTCAAATTTCTGTGGGGACTGTGGTTCTGCATCAGGTTCTTTATTATTTTTTCGGGCCTTTTTAATGAAATTGGCCAACAGAGCGTCATCTTTGACCTCTATAGATTTTGCTGCGTCCCCAAGGACTGACAACAAGTCGTCTTCTTCGGGGGTCTGTTCATGTACTGGTGTTGAAGAAGGAGTCTCTTCAACTGGTGCACCAATTGTCTTATTTTTCTTTGGAGACGGGGCCTTTTATTTTGTTTATTTCCTAGGTCATTTCCTTTTTGCACTGGTGCAAGAAGGACTTCCCTTTTCATTTTTACTCGGACCCTTGCTTGTGCTGGTGGGGTCCTCTATCTCCTTTCCAGCAACTTTCTTTTTATGCAGCTATTTTAACAGTGCCTCCCAGGTCATACCTTTAATTTCCAACTGCTTCTGAACCAAAATATTTATTAGGCCATGGTGATATAGCTTCTTATTGGCTTGGTCTGCCTGTGCGCCCTACACACCCTTAGCCATTTTTTCCAAGCTCTTAAGCAAAAAATAGGGAAATCCATCCTCCACTGGACGTGCCGGCCGGATTTGAAATGCTGCAACGTCCTGAAATGATACAAAAAAGTGAGGGAATATCTCCCTTCATAGGTTACAATTTTTTGTAGGATGAAAAGGAGGTCCCACCACTATCCCAACAGGTCACTGCACGAAATTCCTTTCTTCCAATCTACCTTCATGTCCTTGTCAATGACAAAATGCTGCCATCACTTCCTTTCTAGCTTCCGATTTTTAAAATACTGCTCACCAATATTTTCCAAGCTTGTCGCTACTGCTATGAAATCTTCTGTAACCTTAAATTCTAGGGGCCCGATTTTTACTCGGCCATTTTTGAAACTTTTGGAAAACTATAGGGCCACTTCACTGTTGTACCCGTCAAACTTTTGCAAAAATTGAAGAAAGGCCGAGTCTCGCAATAGTGCAAGACTATTGTGAAACTCAACAGTCTATTCTACCTCACTGAGAGATGAAGGTTCACTTTGAACAGGCGGCATCGCTGCTTAACAGTTATGAACAGTCGAAAAAATTACATGCACCACTCGGAAAACTAGTTCTTATAGATAGGGATCCAAATTTCCACCATCCCTTCCATCTTATCACCCACTTATTCCACTGAAATAGCCGTGGATGTGCAACATCTTGAGATCGTACTGGATTGAGGCTTGTGGCAGAATTTTAACGGCTAGGTGAGGTAATCATTATGAGTGAAGGAAGTCTAAGATCATGGCGGAAAGGGGGTAATTATGTTCAAGCAACAGTTAAACATTTCCGCACTACTTCATTATTCAAAAAAGAGAACTTTAGAATTTATTAAAAAAAAATGATCATGATTCTTAACTTAAAAAACACCTTGTACTTTAAATAATTTTCTCCTAGTTAATATGATAGCACAAGTACTCATCGAATAAGTGAAAAGGCTTCTTGTAAGCTTTCATGATGACCACTTTCCTATGACATATGCTTAAAAAAAGAACAAATTGTACTATGTCTCTGGCAGGGTGCATGCTTGCACCGATCTGTTTACACCGCTTAAACTATGTTGTTCTGCTGGTACCATTCTGCTTGCATTATTATATAGGACAATATGCTTGCACTAGTGCAAGCATATTGTCTGAAAAAGAAAACAGGGAATTTAAGTAAAATGTAGGGTGGACTTCCAACATGGCTCCCTCAACTGGTACTAGAAATTTGCTTCGCCCTTTCTTGATGCTTCAGAGCATATCCTTTTCTCCTTATGCGCGAGATCCTGCAATGAATTCATGAGGGAACAAAGAAGTGGGAAAAGGGAAAATTTCAGAATGGGAAGGAATTATGTTACAGGGATTCTAGGAATGGTACCACAAGAGGGGATAAACAGAAGTGGGATAGGGAAAAAAATTTCAAGTGTAAAGTGGGGTTTTTACGAAGCGGATAGGGTAAATTCAAAAGAATGTGGGAAGGTTAATCATTCTGGGATTGAAGAAGAAACTGAGGGAGTATTACGAAATGGGATATGAAGAAAGGCATAAAATTTTCTGGAAGGTCTGCCTGCATTGGTGCAATAAAAATAACTGTAGCGAGAATTAAGCGTTACTTGAAATAAAAATATCTATGCTAATTACCCCAATTGTATAAAGGTTGGTTTTGTTGAACCTGCTTTTACTTGGTGGTCGCTAGAATATATAAAGATCAAGCAACATTCTCTTTTTATCAGAAACTTTTGATCTTCCTGCCAGCAAGCTAGTTTTCAGGTTGATCCTTCTGCAATCATGTCAGCGAACTGATTTTCATAACCATAGGAAAATGAATTTTTTTCTCTTTTATTTATATATATATATATATATTGAGAAGAAGAAGAATTCATGTTTTCAAAAGGTTGGTATTACCATTCACCACTACTATCCCAAATTGCTGTTGGAATTGATGTGTGAAATCTTTCCTGACAAGTGGCTGAAAATACTTCTTAAATCTGTGTCCATTTACCAGGAATACTAAATTTTGTCCATCAATATTTTTAACTTATATTTCTCCATTCTCGAATACTCAGATCACTTCATAAGGTCCCATCCAACATGTATGGAACTTCCCTTTAAAAATTTTAAATCTCGAATCATACAGGAGTACCCAATCACCTGGTTGGAATTGCTTTTTCTGAATAGACTTATCATGCCACCTTTTGCGTTGCTGCTGAATTAGTATGTTCTACTGAAAAAAATCCGTACAAAATTCATCTAATTCATTTAATTAGAGAAGACGCTATTGTTGTGCCTCAGAGGTATCTAGTCCTAACTGACTTGCAGTTCTGAAAGTTTTGATCTGGAACTCAATTGGTAACAGAACCTGTTTGCCATATACCAACTCTTATGGTGTATGTCCCGTGCTATTTCTCCAAGTGGTTCTGTATGCCCACAAAGCTTCTGGTAATATTTTAGCCCAGTCTTTTTGATGCATATTTACTGTTTTTGTAAGAATGGACTCAATCACTTTGTTTGTGGATTCTACCTGGCCATTTGCTTGCAGGTGATACGACGTGGATTTCCTATGCCGGATCTTGTATTGCTCCATCACACCTTGTACCAGATTAGAAATAGACTATGGACCATTGTCAGAAACAATTTCTCTAGGCACACCAAATCTAGTAAATATTTCAGTAAAAATAAAATCAACAACAACTTTCTCTGTAGCAAAGCAAACAACTTTATCTTCTACCCATTTTGTAACAAAGTCCGTACAAACCAAAATATGCTTTTTACCTAATGATGTTGGATTTTATTGGCCCTATAAAATAAATAGCCCATTTTTCAAATGGCTCAATCATAACTTGGGGGCATAAAGGCATTTCATTGGTTTGATTAGGCTGGCCCATTCGTTGACAGCTATCACATCGCCTGACATATTGTTTGGCATCCTTAAACAAGGAAGGCCAAAAGTAACCAGCACACAATACTTTATATGTAGTCCGCTTATCAGCGAAGTGGCCTCCACAAGGTTCATTATGAGCAGATTTGAATATGTCCAACACTGCCTCCTCTCTTACACATCTACGGATAATTAGATCTGGACCAGTGTAAAAGAGATCTCCTTGAATCCAGGAATATGCAGCACTTTTCTGAATAATATTACGCTTTTCACGAGCGAACAAGTGGGGTGGTGTTTTCCCAGTAACCAAGTAATTAGCAATGTCAGCAAACCACGAAGAATCTGTTGACATAGCAAAAATATGTTCATCTGGAAAATCATCATTAACAGGAGTTTCTTCACCAGGAATATCTAATCTAGAAAGAAAATCTACTACAACATTAGATTTCCTTGGTCTATCAACAACAGTAACATTAAAATCTTGCAACAATAGCAACCACCTAGTCACTCTAAAGCTTGTCAATGGTTTTTTCATTAAATATTTAATCGCGGAATGATCAGTATGTACAAATACTTCATATCCTGTAATATAGTGCCTGAACTTATTAATTGCAAAAATTACGGCTAAAAAATCTTTCTCTGTAACTGTATAATTCAATTCAGCGAAAGACAAATTCTTACTAATATAATAAATAACATAGGATTGCTTATTTTCCTCTTGTCCCAAAGCTGCGTCAAAAGCCAAATCTGAAGCATCAGAGGAAATGTGAAAAGGCAGGGACCAGTTAGGACCTCGCAAAACTGGTGCCTACACCAAATTTTCCTTCAATATTTCAAAAGACTGTTGGCAAGTTGTGGACCAAGAAAATTCACTATCTTTACCTAGAAGTCAGAAAAGAGGAGCAGCTATCTTTGAAAAATTTTCAATGAATATTCTATAGTAACCAACATGTCCTAAAAAACCTCTTACTTCCTTTTGAGTTTTGGGTGCCAAAAGATGCAGAATAATTTCAATCTTTGCTAGATCAACTTGGATACCTTTATCAGAAATCAAATGGTCAAGTACCACTCCCGATTTGCACATTAATCTACATTTTTTTTCACTCAAAGCGAGATGGGCTTCTTGACAACGAAGAAGTACTTTCTCCATATTTTTGAGAGTTTCCTGAAAAGAATCACCAAACACAGAAAATTCATCCATATAAATTTATACAAATTCTAGATCAGCAAAAATGGCCAGGACTGCACTTTGAAAGGTAGCCGGGGCATTACATAAACCAAAGGGAAGCACTTTATAAGAAAATGTACCCCATGGACATGTAAAATTAGTTTTATCCTGATCTTCGGGTGCAATCTGTATCTAGTTATAACCACTGAAGCCATCCAAAAAGGAAAAGTATTTCTTTCCTGCAAGGGTATCAAGCACCTGATCAATGAAAGGGAGAGGGAAGTAATATCTGAGAGTGGCTTTGTTTAATTCTTGATAATCAATACAAATACGCCATCTTCCATATTTCTTAGGTACAAGCACTAATGGAGAGACCCACTGACTGTCGGAAATAGGATAGAAAAAACCAGCATCCAAGAATTTATGTACTTCTTCCTTCACAATATCTCTTAGAGCTGGATTCATTCGCCTTTAGGGTTGTCAGACAAGTTGGGTTCCTTCCTGAATATAGATATGATTTTTACAATTTTCAGGAGGGATACCCTTCATATCTTCATAGCCCCAAGCAAAGGCACTAATATGGTTTTGCAACAAATTCACAAGCTACTCTTGCTGAGATGAGTCCAAATCCGAACTAATATGCAAGAATTTACCAGGGCTAATCTCAAAAAGAGTAGTGTCAAGCTCAGGAGTACTTAAGGGAGTGGTCAAATGCAGCGGTACAGAAGAATGAGAATCATGATTATCTTGAAAATCTAGGCTGAAAATCTGGCTTAATGGCTCATAATTAGGCATAGTGTCTAGGTTATTCAGGAAATCTTGAATCTCATCTTCTGGTGAAGACCTAGTATAATGATGGATAAGGGAAATGGACTGAGTCTCCTCATCACTGCTTTGATCCAACCATAAAGTAGCTCGAAGGTCGTGAATGGATCTGGCAAGGGGGTATAAGGTAATTTTCTTTCTAGAATCTCCATGTGAAATATACATATCACCGGAACGACATCCAATATATGCATCGACCGTAGCAAGCCATGGTCGACCCAAGATCAAGGGATGCCCTCCTACTGGGTTCTTTGGATGAAGCACAATGAAATCAACAGGATATTCCCAAGAATCTAATGAGATGATCACATCGTCTAATACTCCTTTTGGCTTAATTTTAGATCTATCTGCTAATTCAAGCACAATGGGAGTAGGGCGAAGATGAGATAACCGAAGTTGATCCATGGTTTACTTAGTCATGACATTAATGGCTACCCCCAGGTCTATAAGAACATTAGATACAAGGACATTACCAATTTGAACTGATACAACAGGGTTTTCAGGATCAATATATTTTTCCATAGATACACATCCCGTCATCAACTCTGCTGCCCTACCAACAAATTGAATAGTTTGGGGTTCCAATCTCTTCCTCTAAGGTTTCTTGAGACATATTTACTTAATAATATTGGTAAAAATGGGGATCTCTTTAATGGATTTAAGCAAAGGTATCTTAATGAAAAGATTCTGAAGCTCAGATGCCAAACTAGTCCTAGAATTAAGCTCACTTCTTTCCATTACTAGCTTCTATGGGAAGGGAGGCTGGTTGGAAGAAGATGGCAAGGATTCAAAGGGTAAGGGATGCTTAGTGACAACTTTCGGAGAATGGTTAAGAGTTTCCTCTTCTCCTTTCTCTTCAACAATCACCATAGGTTTCTTCTGATTTTCTGATGTTATAGTCCTTCCCGATCTTAATTGAATATCATGAACCCCAATTGGAATAGATTGGTACTCGAATGGTAAAGGTGGGTTTGTTACATGGATCATTTGCACTGCTTTATTATTGTTAGGATTGGGCATAGGTTGAGCAGGGAACTAAGGAGGTCGAAAGGGTGGAGGTAGAGGCAATGGTGGAGTGGACTGACTTGGAAGTTGAGGCATTGAATAAGGTGTATGCGTAGATGGATATGACTACTTGGATAGCTGGTGGGAATATGAAAAATGAGTTGGCCCTCTCCAACCTTGTTGCCATGGTTGAGAAGGTTGCCCATGCTAATATTGATTCCCATACTGCCACTGCTGATGAGAGTTAGGATAAGAATATGCATGTGAATTATAACCAAAATAGTGTGAAGAAAATTCAAAAGCCTTACCTGTACCTACCTGAGGCCAATTCCTTCTTGTTCCCATAGCATTCAAGTATTCAGCTTCAAGCTGTCCCCCTGTAAATACAACTTTAAGTCCTGGTATAGAGGGACATTTTTCTGTGACATGGTCTTCTGCACAAATAGCACACTTATTAGTTTATTTTAAATTAAGAGGACAATCTTTAGGAGGATGCTTGTCTCTACATTTAGGACAAAAAATACATAATGAATCTTGTTCCTTCATGATTTTCTGCTGAAATTTTAAAGAGTCTAACTGTTTGGTAACAATGTTCATTATATCAATTTTCATGTTTTCGATTTTATTTTCTAGTCCAATAATCATAACATCAGTAGAATTAGTTTTTCTATTTCTATTTCGAGTTCCTCTACCGGATCTATACTGATTTCTTGAAAATTTCTTGCATAATTCACAAATTTGGTCAAAAGCTTGCTGAGAAATATCACCTTGTCCTAACAGATTCAAGTTATTTCTAGCATTATCAGTAAGTCCTCTTAAGAACAAGGTTCTAATAGTGCTGGGATCAAGCTTAAGTTTTGACCTTTGTAAAATATACAAAAATATTTCCAGGTAATATTTAAGAATTTCATCATAATCTTGTATGATTGTAAAAATTTCATCCTGCATGTCCCGAGTTTTGCAATATTCTTGATATTTAGACAAAAACACTCTCTTCGTCTGATCGCAAGAGGTTATAGTGTTCCCTCCTAACCCCATAAACCAGCGTAGAGCTGAGTCCTTGAGAGTAACATGAAATAATCTTAAATTCTGAGCATCAGTTGCATAATCATAACTTCTACACAGAATATCAAACTCAAATAGAAAAGAGTCAGGATCTTCATGAACTTTACCATGGAAATGAGGGAGAGCTGATGGTGGAATATTATTCATTTGCACCACAGTATCAGGATCCACAATTGGAAACACAAAATTGGATTGTTCTTCACTTACCTGGTTGTCACCAGTCCTTTCCAAATGATCTTCTTGGTCCACCATTGTTTCCATTTTTTTGTACCGCTCTCAACAGGCTGATCCACACCTGAGCCGTTGTCACTAGAATCTAGGTGGATTTTTCCTGTGTGATGGGTTTGAATTGGATTGGGCTTCCTGCTTACAAAAGGAGACCCAATATGAAAATTCTTTTCAGAATTCTTTTGGCCTTTAGTGGGCTTCGAACCCTTACCTTTCCTAGGCATTCATTTCAAAGGAAAAAAAAGAAAGAAAAATAACAAACAACTTCTAAAAAATGCTGTCAGAAATCAATTAACACCAGTAAAATTCCTTCAAAGAAGATCTTCCAAACAATATTGCAAAAATAAAAGAAAATTACCTCTATTGTATAATCAGAAAATTCTTACCATATCAAATCGCTTCCCCGGCAGTAGCGCCAAAATGTTGGGTGCAGGAATTACACTTAAGCAAACTCCTAAACACTTAATTTGTCAACCCGGGGGATTCGTAAACTTAGAGACGAAGCACAGGCAATGCCAGAGATGGTATGAATCTTCCTAATATAAATCCCTACTTTATTTAAAGGAAATATTGTAGAATCAAATCAAAAGAGAAGAAGGCAACTTGAACCATCAAAATAATCTAAGACTTGGAACACAGAAGAATGTATTTGCAAGAGGGAATTAAGCAATCACTCCAACTAATGGTTATTTAATCTACTAAGTGTGTGTGTTTTTTTTAGCAGAGACACTTTAGTAGTCTTATCAGATGGGCCCTTAAACCTGCTTCTTTAGATATTTCCTTCTTGCACTATTCTGTCCTGCACTAGTGCTTACACTAGTGGAGGAACAAAGATTTATGTAGAAGGTATAAATGGTGTCTTTACTAAAGGATTTTCACTTCCTTCAAGGGCTAGAACTTTTGAAGGTTCAAAGCACTCAGATCTCATGGCAAGAAACTAGCTCTTGCACCAGATCAGAGCTTCCTGCACTTAGAATTTAATTCTTGCAAGTGCCGTTAAACTATTAAATCGAATTGTACACACAAAAAGTGAATGTTTTTGGTCTTAACAGATCGTAGGAATAAAGAAAGAATCAATATACATTTATCCGTCATAAGCATTTAATTTTATGAAAGAAGATTGCGGGAAGTACTAAGAAACTTGTTGCATGTGCAGGTTCATTTCTCATGCTTGGAATAGGTGGGAATACCGTTCGAATAGAATTGTAGAAAAAGGAAATATCACACCAACGTGCACTGGTGCAGGTTTGTTTCTCCTGCTGGTACTAGGCGGAGGAAAACCAATCTGAAATCAAGTGCAGGAAAGTAAATTTCAGGGAAAGAAAATGTATCTACTTCACACAGCATATCCTCTTGCACTCAAACAAGAATACATGTGCTTGAAGTTAAATCACACTTGACCATATAAACACAAATTACAGGAAAAACAGGAAATGGGGTAAACGTGCTGGGTTGGCTGGGCCCTAGCCAACCAGTGCATTTGCCTTTTAAATAAAAATGTTGCTCAGTAACTTAATCCATTCATCAGCTTAAAGACAGAAACACAATTTCTGAAACATGAGGTAGAGCTCCCTTTTATTAATTCATTGAGGAAAATACATGCGTGAATACATTGTCCAGCCCAGATTCAGGCGATAACAAAATAACCTGTTACCGCCTCTCTGTTCTCTTTCTGATATCAAAATTTTCTCAAAAACTTCTCCCCCTAGTCCTATTTAAATTTTACATTATATAGGCCCTTGGCCAAAGGCCAAAATTGGTCCTTTAATTGATTACATAACAAAATGCAGAATTTAGTTTCGGCCTTCAAAATAGGACGGTTTTGCAAAACTGGCCATAGCTAACCATCTTTCACCCTTCACGGATTGGTCTCGGCTGCCTTTGAATCACTCTACTGTCATGGATGAAGCGGCTCAAGACAAGGCGGTGATCGAGGAGGTTCGGATGTGCTGCAAATATTCGCTGTGCTAGCAATGGTGCAAGATCTGATCCTGAACTAGGATCAACGGTCATGGTAAGTGCTCTAACTACCAAAAAAACATAGGAGAATAAGTTACAAATAGTGATTAAAAGTAAGAAACCATGTAATAAATGATTAATAAATGCTAAGTTGAATTAAAAATATGAAAAATGAAGTTTATACGAAATATGTCACCATGCTTGGACTGGTGCAAGATGAGGGTGCATAAAAGAGGTAAGACAGAGGTAAATGGCTATGGTTTAAAAAAGGGAAAATGGCAAAAAGAGAGAAAATTAGGGGGCTAACAGTGAGTATGAGGATCATGCAACAGATTTCTACAGGTCTTCCAAAGGGTACTCTTGCGCAGATAGAATCATGCAAGGGATGTACCATGGGGAAGTATACTAAGGCCACCTTTCATGAGATGGAGAACTGAGTGGAAATAATTGATAGAGTTCACTTAGATGTGTGTGGACCATTCTCTACACCTTCCACAACAAATCAAAGGTATTTTGTGATTTTTGTTGATGATTTTTCTAGAAAGAAATGGATCTTCTTTCTGTAGAAGAAAGATCAGGTGTTCTCCAAGTTTTTTGAGTTCAAAGCACTGGTAGAGAAAGATACATGGAAGAAGGTGAAGGATATAAGCAGTGACAATGGTGGTGATTATATCTTTAATGAATTCAAGAATTTCTATGCCAAAGAAGGAATTCAGTTTGAATTGATTGCACCTCATAACCCATAATAGAATGGGGTTGCAGAAAGAAAGAACAGATAAATTGTGGGAGAAACACGAGCTATGTTACATGATCAGGGCCTACCGTTGCATCTGCGGGCAGAGGCATGCAACACAATGGTATTTGTGCAGAATTCGAGTCCTCATCAGATACTTGGCATGAGTACACTAGAGGAAGCTTTTTCAGGTAAGAAACCAGATGTTTCATATTTTAAAATTTTTGGCTCATCTGTCTATTTCCATGTGACCAAATATGCTAGGAAGAAGCTAGAACCAACAACATAGATTGGGATGTTTTTGGGGTACACTCATACTCCCCATAACTATCGGGTGTATTTTCCAGCTAACAGGATGACAGTTTTCAAGAGAGATGTTAAATTTGATGAGGAGAAAGCCATATGATTGTCCCTTGAGAGGGAGCTTGATTTTCATGTAGATGAGGAACTCTTAGCTCCAAAGGATGAACCTTAGGATGTGGAGCAGCCACAAGCAGAGGATCATGGAGTGGCAGAAACCACTCATGTAGATACATCCGCCAGAAATGGTAGGAGGAAAAAGAGGCTGACAGATTGATGCTAGATGCGACAAAGCATGTAGGAGAACCTACATCATAGCACATGCAGAGAAGGTCCCCAGACAGGTACGCTGGATACATGGCTCTTATGAGCGAGTGGATTGTGAAAAAACCATCCTCTTTTGAGGAAGCAGTGCAATAGCCAACATGGGTTGATGCCATGGTTCAGAACCAGAGACCTCGGCAGAACAAGAAACCGAGGAAGTAGTAGAGATTGAGTCCAAGGCCGAAGAGGTTATATCCATGCCAAGCCCAACCAAGAAGAAAGGAAAGGAAAAAGCTCAAGGCTCAAGCAAACCCGCGAAATGGGTTGGGGTGAAGCCCCATAATTCCCTAAGAAATGTAAAATCCTCGCGAGCGATGCCCCAAGCACGTTCTGCTCGAGAAGAGGCTGAGGTCGCCGCACCAATCAATTGGTTACCGCCATTTTTTCGGCCGTGTAGGCCCTTTACATGCATGCTGAAGAACCTCGACGGCCTGATTATCTACCACAGATGCTGTTGACCCCGGGAGAGGTCCCCGTCATTGGTGAACCTTTTGGAAGGCTCCATGACATAAAATTTGATGATCATGACTTGGCCAATTTGGAGGCCTTCCCTGAGTTGGCACACGAATTATACCTTGACAGAGTTCAGGAAGGCAATGGGATAAAAATTTTCCTCATGTGCTGGGTGCGTGGATTGGCTAGGTCGGAGCTCTTGAACCTACTAAGGATGCCGCACTTCGGCCACTACAATATCATGGATCATCTGGCACGTCAGTTGCTCGCCATGGTTCATGATGGCTGCCTGTGGATTTAGGATCGAATCCCCATCAATGTTGCGCTCATTCACTGAATTAATGGTCTTCCCATGAAAGGACCAAACCCTCTGGAGCGTGTTGGAAAGAAGTATGAGGGGGAGACTACTAAATGCATGTGCAAAACCTGCCATGTGGAGCATAATAATCGAGGCTTCATAATAAAATCCATCAGTAACCCTACTATGTATTTGGGTACCATTTTGTTGGCATGCAAGTTGATGCGAAAATGCCAGGTCGCCACCATCCCTGCATATGTAATTTAGTTAGCAAGCCAATGCGAGAAAGGGATCTGCTTCAATTGGGCCCAATAATTGTGCGATGAGTTTTTGGCCAATGTTTGAGAATCCCAAGAGCAAGGACGAGCCTTTTTTTATTCCTGGCTGCTGCTTCTCATTGCGTTGGTTGCCTGAGAAGCACCTGAGGAATCAGTCCTCCCTGAGCTCACCCAAGACATGTGCGAAGGGGCTCGTTATATGAACTTTTGGGACCCTAAGGATGAACAGCGCATTGAGGACAACCAAGTCTTCTGGGTCCTTTTCCAGAGCAGCTTGGCAGCAACCATCAATTCCTAACCGCGCTTATCTCCAGTAGTGTATGACAAGTACAAGAGCATCGTGGAATTTCAGGTCACCATGCACCGCGTCCAAATTAGAGTACACAAGGATAAAGCCTGGATCTTGCTCCCATATATTGCTGCAGATGAGGATATTGATCGCATAATTTCTACATGGCCTCCGTAGTGGAAGATTGGTTTCAAAACCGATATGATGGGCATTGCAGGCACAAGTGCTACAAAAATCACTTCCACCACGACCAAAGAAACTGGCGGGTCGAGAAAAGGCATTGAAAAAGAAGGGAATGTTGGCTCACAGAAGGATTTGTAGCAGAAACATCCCACTGAGAAGGACACAGAAGCAGAAACACAGACAGATGCATAGCTGGACCTGGGGACAAAAGGATTGGATGCGGAAGGTACTGATTCCCCCCGAGTCACAAAGCGGACAAGTGAGCCTGTCAAGGGGTTGCACAAGAAACAACGAGTCTTCAGACCATAACGAGGTACAGGAGTTACACTGACCGAAGATGATCTGGAGCAGATTGTAGATGCGATCACCTTGGCGGCAAAGGAAAAATGGCTAGCTCTTGAGGAGCAGCAGAAGGTCGTGGTTGATACAGTTTAGGCAGGGATCCGGGCTTTGCAACTCCAAGCAGATACCTTGCAGACCATCATGACCCAGGCAAGTTTGACCCCCACAACTAGTAGCGCAGTTGTGGTTACAGCCGAAAGTCATCCCCGTCTGTTGCCTGGTGCAGCCCTCATAATGAGTTCCCCTGAATTAGGTGTGTAAGTCCATGCTTGTGCAGGAGTGCAGTTGGATATAGCTCGACTACCTCATGAGTCATTACATCTACTCCACACTACGTTGTTTGAATAAATCTAGCATCAGGATCGCCAAGTGCACCATCAGCTCAATGCAGCCGAGCAAACAATTGAAGAAAAAGTTGCTGAAGTATCTCAGGCCCAAGTTGCATGCACCCTTGCCACCGTGTAGTAGACGGAGCTCGAACATTTAATTAGTAGACTCTATGCATATGTTATAGATGAAATACCGGCCACAGCTACCCCCCAAGCCAAGATTTAGGGGTTGGTCGCAACATTAAAATCCTTGAGGACGGAGATCTAGGTAGTCAAAACACAGATGGAACAGAAGATCGCAGACTTGTAGGCCAAGTTGTAGCCAGAGACACCACCGGATGTGCGGGCCTAGCGAGATGCGCTGGTTACCATAGCTACAAATGTGATTACAGGATAGATTTCTCAGGGCGCCTAGTTATTAGAAACGACCATGCAGTTATGGACCAGGGTGCATCGCGACCCTCTCCTGCGAGAAATCAACCACGACCTGTGGTAGAAGGAAGAAGCGTTCGAGCAACTAGAAGCCACCATGCCTACTCTGATTCCTGCTCAGCGCTTGGCATGACTGCGAACCAGCCATGCCCTCCATAATGATATTGATGAACTTCGCTAGAAGAAGAAGACTCTCAGTGACCACTTGAAGCCTTGGGCTGACAAAGCCCTCAAACTCTCGCAGGATGTTGATGTTGTTTTTAAGCAGCTCAACCAAACTTTGGAAAGCGTCACTGCCGCAACGGAGGGACTGACTTCACAGAAGTTGGTCAACATTGCTCTAAAAGTTGCGACACAAAGTGAAGGTGTGCTACCCCCGCTGGTAGATGCGATCAGGCTCCTCCAAGTGCAGGTGGAGACCCCACAATTGTAGTGACTTGGGACGAGTCACAAGATTGTGTTGGGGGACTGTTGGAACAGGGTCACCTAAAAGCTATGAATTTTGTATATTTTTGGTATTATTTAGTCTAACGCAGGGGTTTTGGGGTGGATCAAAGCCCCGAATAAATTGTAATGGGTCAAGGGTAGACCAAGAGTCCGCAAACCACGGTTTGCGGACCATTGAAAGCGCAGGCTAAATCAATATAAATAGATGAACATTTTGAGCCTTAAGGTAGGAAAGATTAAGGTTTTATGCTAAGTGTGAATTGTTAGATCTGTTGTTGGGTGGTTTGGGCAAGGACTCATGCTGGCTGTGTGCACGGAGATCCTCAGTCCTGCTGTGTGCACAGGCTATGTCAGATTGTATTGGGTTTTAGATACTAATATATGCGGATATGGTTAAGGTATTTCTGTGTCATCTAATATGATATATTATTGTTGATGTGATCTGTTGGGATCTGTTACAAATACTATTATGTTTTCTTCTTATGCTGCGAATCTGTCTATGTTATGGAATAACTATAATATATTGACAATGCGTTATGATACTTTATGCTGATAATTTTTGATACGCACGTGGATGCGAAGTTATTAGCTAGATCTGTGCACGATATTAGATATGTATATTGTGATTATACTATTAACAACCCTGCGAATAGATCTGTTTTATGTGAACTCGATAGGCTGTGAACGTAGAACTGTTTGACTTACCTACTCTCTCTTAGGGTGTGGAAGCCTAGTTCCAGCACCCTCCCATACTGCTTCGGGTGAGACTTTGGCCTGCAAAAGCAGGTCACTACCGAAAGGGCCAGTAGTATAGGGGCTTGTTGGCAAACCTTAACCTCCGAACCTAGGTCAGGACCCCTCAAGCCAACAAGCCATAACTAAACCATTCCAACTTTCTGGAAATGAGAAAATAAATAACAGAGCCCTAAATTCACCATCAAAATTTACCCCTACAAAACTTAACTTGTCGGTAATTGTATTAAATTCATTTAAATGTTCAGCTACAGATCCAACTTCCGAAATCTTCATATTAAATAAACGTTTAATAAGAACTATCTTATTTGACGCCAAGGGTTTTTCATATATTCCGATGAGTGTCTTCATTAAACCTTCTATTTTCATTTCCTTCGAAATATTGAAGGTTATGGACATCGTGAGGCACAACCATATTGTTCCAAGTGCCTTTCTATCGAGAATCTCCCATTATGTGCCTGTCATACTCGACAAATTCTTTGTTTTTCCACTCAATGGTAGGTACAAATATTTATGATACAGATAATATTCCATTTGCATCTTCCACAATGGATAGTTTTGGTTGTTGAATTTCTCAACCCTAAACCTACCATCTTCCATCATTTATCCCACTCAAACTAGGAACCCTTCTTTCCTGCGAGTTTATTAGCCAAATAGGCCTTCATCTTTGATGCCAATTGTTAGAAAATTATATATTATGAAGTAATCGAACACATAATTATATGCGGAAGTAAAAATACAAAAAACATATAAAATAAGAGAGACACATATATATGTCGCTCACTCAACTTGAGCTACCTCCATGTAAAAACAATCAGTCCTTCCTTTATATTATCTAACAAAATGAAGAGACACAACCTACCGCAGATCCGTTGTAATATCCTCTACGCTCTCACATAGTCCCCCTTTCTCTTTCTCACTCAGGATACATACACAACATACAACCACAATACAATTCCCTCATGTGAAATAATGGGTTGCCTTATATGGAAATAAAAACCCTAAAGTAAACATAACTTCTACCGTCAGATCATCTGCATAATGAACGACCCAGATTGACTACGAAATTACAATATTTTACAAGCCAATTTTAAATCTATCTTTTAGCTTCGCATCGTTTGCCCTTAATTCTATATAGCTTGTGCGAGGGGGGGGGAATTTCCCCCCCCCCCCCCCCCCCCCCCCCCCCCCCCCGCGCGTGGAGGGGTGTAAAGTCTACCTAGTGTATACATCTGGCTGAAACAAAGACCTCTAAATCATGATGATAATTAGGTTCCATACCCAATAATCTCCGACTTGGAGATTGATTGTAGCAACTCCGCCATTGCTTCATTTGTTGGACAATCACTCCACTTTGGACTTGGTTGTTTTTCATATTCATCATTATACTTAATGACCAATTGAAATTGAGCAGAACCCCATCTTCTCCCTAGTTACAACTTTTGTTAACATATCTGCAGGATTTTGGCTAGTGTTTCCATCTTCCGACACTAACCATATGAAATGGTACTTGATTTTTATGTGTTTAGTATTGTAATGAAACATTGAGTTCTTTACAAGATGAATGACACTCTCACTGTCACTGTATAACTTGTCCATATCCTTCTTCTTAACTAATTCATCCATAAACCTTTGTAGCCAAATAATTTCTTTACTAGCCTCTGTAGCAACAACATATTCTGCTTTGGTTATTGAAAGTGAAACAACACTTTTCATTTTTGAAACCCAACTAACAGTTGTTCCACCTACAATAAATACATAGCTTGTAGTGCTCTTCCTGTTATCTATATCACCTGCCATATCTACATCAACATATCCCTATAGAGAAATTTTTGAACCACCAAAGCATAATGCTTGATTTGTGGCACCTCTCAAATACCTGAGAATCCATTTCACTACCATCCAATGTTCTTTTCCTGGATTGTTCATGTAGCTTCTTACAAATCCCACTGCATGTGCTATATCAAGCCTTGTGTAGACCATCGCATACATTAAGCTTCCAACTACTGATGAATATGGAACTTTAGACATATAATCCATTTATTCTTGGGTCTTGGGGCACATCTCCTTTCTAAGTTTGAAATGGATAGCCAAAGGTGTACTAACTGGTTTTGCATTCTGCATATTAAATCTGTCCAACACCTTTTCTATGTACTCATTCTGAGACAATTTTAATTTTTAATTTTTCTCGTTTCTATTTATTCTCATACCAAGTATTTGTTTTGTAGCTCCCAAATCCTCATTGCAAATTAATTTTCCAATTTTCCTTTGAGCACATTTATTTCCTACATGTTAGACCCCGCAACAAGCATGCCATATACATACAATAAAAATTTAATATAGCTGGCATCATTTTTTTTTCCAGATAAACACGATGATCAGAGTGAAATCTAGTATAACCTTGTTCAGACACAAACCTGTCAGATTTTAGATACCACTACCTCAGGGCTTGTTTTAATCCATACAAGCTCTTCTTCAACCTACACACTATTTTTTCCTTCTCTTTGACCTCATATCCTTGTGGTTGTTGCATATAGATCTCTTCCTCCAAATCTCCATTGAGAAAGGTTGTGTTTACATCTAATTGTTGATGAAAATATTTCGATGCTACAGGATTTAAAATAATTCTGATTGAAATAATTTTAACAACAGGATAAAATAGTTCATCAAAGTAAATACCTTTCTTCTGTGCAAACTCCCTCACCACAAGTATAGCTTTGTACCTCTATTTTCCTCCATATTATTTATTCAACCTGTAAAACCATTTATTCTGCAATGTTGTTTTACCCGCAGGCAACCTGACTAAGTACCAAGTCTAGTTATGTACCAAAGAGTCCATCTCTTCTTTCATGGCTAGCTCCCACTTCTTCATGGTTTCTACCTGCATTGCTTCTTCATAACATTCTAGTTTAAAAAAATCAATCAATAATACTTAATATAATGAAGGAGAGTATCTTTCAGAGGGTCTACTTATCTTGGTAGATCTTCTCACACCACTTTCAGGTGTTTTAGGCACCTGTTGTTGTTGTGGTGGTTGTTGATGTTGTGGTTTATTATTATTATTTTTTTCAGGCACCTTTAATTTTTCTGTGATCTCATCAAGAACTGTGTATTCTTTGTTTTCATTTTCCTATTTCTTTTCATGCAACTGATCCTTATACAAGACCTTTTCATTGAATATCACATCTCTACTCTTAATGATTTTTTTATTTTCATAATCATATAAGTGATAACCAAAATCATTAACACTATATCTAATAAAGATACATTTCTTTGATTTTTCCTTAAGTTCTATTTTCTTTATTAATATGGACAAAGGCCTCAAAACCAAAAGGATTTAAAAAATAGTAGTTTACCTTTTTACCTGTCCTTGCCTCCTGTGGAATACCACCATCCAAGGAACTTGAAGGCCCTTTGTTTATTAGATAAACAACAATATCTACAACATCTACCCAAAATTGTAAAGGAAATCCTACATGCAATCTCATGCACCTTGCACGCTCCATGATTGTCTTGTTCATCCTTTCTGACACACCATTTTCTTGTGGTATTCTTGTAACTATCTTATCTCTGTGAATTCTATGCTATGAAGAGTACCTATCAAACTCTTTTGTACAATATTCACCTATGTTGTCTGATCTGAGACACTTCAACTTCTTTCCTGTCTCAATCTCAACCAAATCTTTCCATTTCTTGAAATTATCAAATACATTAGATTTATTCCAAATACAATAAATCCAAGTTTTTCTAGTTGCATCATCAATAAAAGTAGCATAATAATGAGAACCACCGAGAGATGATACCTGAGCAGGTCCCCATACATATGTACCCACAAGATATAATTTTTCTCTCTTCTTTTCTTTCCCAACTCTAAGAAATCTGACTCTTTTATGTTTTCCATAAAGACAATTCTCACAGAAATCCAAATCAATATTCTTCAAACTTGGCAACAAATTTCTTGAGTGAAGAATCTTCATCCCCTTCTCACTCATGTTTCCGAGCCTACGATGCCATAATGTTGTATCTACTACTATTGAGTTTAAAGTATTAACACAATTAGAAATACCATTGCATAAATACAATGTACCAAAATTTTCTCCTTTTGCTATTACGAGGGCCCCTTTAGTGACCTTCTAGATTTTATCTGTAAAATTTGTCACACAACCTTCACCGCCTAACTGCCTTGTTGAAATTATATTTTTCTTTAGATCTAGAACATGCCCTACCTCCTTTAAGAATCATTGGCTTCCACTCTGATGAATACAAGAACTTTACCCATTCTAATGATTTTACATGGTTTATCGTCACCCAGACGAACCTGTCCAAAATATCCTTGAACATAGTCATGAAAATATTCTTATTAGGTGTGGCATGGAATGAGGTCCCTGAATCTACCACCCAGGCATCAATAATATTTTCTAAATAAAGAATCAAAGCATCTTATAACACATCACTTGTCACATTTGCTTCATGATTATTTTCTTGGTGTGTGTCTCCTTATTTTCCCTTTTGAGTCTTACAATTTTTTTTTAGGTGTCCCTTCTTCCCACATTTCCAACACACTATCCCTGATCTAGACTTGGATATACCTTTCCTTGATTTATTGCGATATCCTGGGCTCTTTCCTCTTTCAATTTTTCTTCCCCTAGTCTTTGCACTCAAAGCATTGCTCAATGTCTCATGGGAGGTTTTCAATCACATTTCCTCGCTAAGGATAACATCGACAACATCATCAAACTTTAAAGTACTAGATACAGAGACAGATTTAGTAATGGCCATAACTAAACCATTCCAACTTTCTGGAAATGAGCCTAGAAATAACAAATCCCTAACTTCATCATCAAATGTTACCCCTACAGAACTTAACTGTCTGGTTACCATATTAAATTCATTTAAATGGTCAACAACATATCCACCTTCCGACACCTTCATATTAAATAAACGTTTCATAAGAAATACCTTATTTGAGGCAGAGGGTTTTTCATATAGTTTGCCTAATGCCATCATTAAAACCTCTGTTGTCATTTCCTTCGAAATATTTAATTTTACTGATGTCGCGAGGCACAACCATATTGTTTCAAGTGCCTTTCTGTCGAGAATCTTTGATTCTACCTTTGATACTCGACGACTTCTTTTTTTTTCTTCTCAATGGTAGGTATATATATTTTTGATACATATAATCTTCGATCTGCATCTTCCACAGCAAGTATTTTTGGCCGTTAAATTTCTCGACCCTAAACCTACCATCTTCCGTCATTGCTCCCACTCGAACTAGGAACATTGATTTCAGCCGTGGAGGGGTGCACGGTCTTCTCAGGGTATACATCCAGCTGAAACAAAAAGACCTCTAAATTAGGATGATAATCAGGCTCCACACCCAACAATATCCCACTTAGAGACTGATTGTAGCAACTCCACCACTACTTCATTTGTTGTACAATGGCTCCACTTTGGACCTGGTTGTTTCTCATCTTCATAATCATACTTGGAGACCAATTGAAACTGAGCAGAACCTCAATTTCTCCCTAGTTACAACTTTTGTTAACATATATGCAGGACTTTGGCTAGTGTGTATATTTTCCAGCTTCAACTATCCATCTTCCAACACTTACCATATGAAATGGTACTTGAGTTGTACGTGTTTTTTCTTGGAATGAAATGTTTAATTCTTTGTAAGATGAACGACACTCTGGTTGTCATTGTATAACCTTCCCATCTCCTTCTTTTTACCCAATTAATCCATAAACCTTTGTAACCAAATCATTTCTTTAATAGCCTCTGTAGCAGCAACATATTTTGCTTCCATTGTTGAAAGTGCAACAACAATTTCCATTTTCTAAACCCAACTGGAAACTGCTCCACTTACAGTAAATACATACCCTGTAGTGCTCCTCCTGTTATATATATCACCTTTTTACAGAGTAATTTTTCATTGTCCCTATACTCCCCATTCCTTGATCCTGGAGGACCCATACAGTGACCTTTGTGTACTTTCCAAGCATGGAATACATACCCCTGAATCACACTTTTTATGCCAATTCATCTCCCTTTACAACTTTTCTGGAAGATCCTTATAAAAACCTGGTTTTCAAGGTCGACACTTTTTCTCAGTTTCTGACCCACACCGATAACAGAGATTTGCACTGAGACCCACACTGATCGGTGCTCTGTCTTAATGTTGAACCCGCACCGGTCCTCTTTAGGAAAATTTTTTAAATAGAAAGGAAGCTTCCGCGACTAGAAGCTTCACGAGGTGGCGAGCTGGAAGTTTTTTTTAGGATATGGCCGAGGAATTACCCTTTGGGCTTCTTGTTCCCAAGAAATAGGAACTACTCCAAAGGATAAGCTCTTTTCCCATTATTTGAGGGCCCATAACCTCCTCCTCCATTGTTATATAAGGAGACCTCTTTCCCCTCTGCTACCTTAGTTAGAAAGTTAGAAATTTATCATAGAGAGAAGAAGCAATCATAGCTTCAAGAGAAGTGTGATTTTTTTTGTGTGTTAGGAACATAGTGAGATTTTGGACCTTTGTGTATGAGGGTGTTGCAAAAGTGCTTGGATACAGACCTGCTGAAGGAGAGCCTCAACATCAAGGCTTGGTTGTAAACTCCCCTTGTCTTTATCATAATAAAATGCAACTGATGTTTATCTTCCACTCTTGTTTACATTTATAATGATATTTCTAGCATTCCTTGATCAGTTAGATAGATTGTAATTGTTTTATGTTTGTCGTGATTTTACACTTGTCGTGGTGTCTTGACTATTTGTACAGGTAATCAAATGTTGGTAGCAGCATGCATTGATCTTGAAGAGTGAAGGATCAAGAATCTTTGATGGAAGACAACAACATAGCATCACGACAAGGTAGGTTATCTTCCTTGCTCTGAATTTCATTTACAATCTAGGAAGGTAGAGTTAGTATGTTCCCATAGTTTCTAGATCCACCCTAGGGCTAGAGGGATCGCCTCTATCCGCAGAGGGGATTTACCTACATAACAAATTGGCGACTCCGCTGGGGATTTACCTACACAACAAATTGGCAATTTCCCTGAGTCTTTCACTAATGTATCTTGCCCTTCCAATTTTTTTCTCTGTATGATTTACATTTTATCCCCTTCACTCAAGTTGGTTTTATTGACTCATTGGCTTGGTTTTTGGTTTTTTTTGGGATGTTCATCCTGACATCCTAGTTTTTCTAGGATCATGCATCAATTTCCTGGTTGCATGCTTCGCGGGACATCACCCTGCTGATTGAGTCAGTTTCCTTGCTTGGTGAGCCATCTCTAGTTGCTTACCTTTTTATTTTTGGTTGATTGAGTGTTCAAGTCTCAACTGTCTCTTTAGTTCATTTGGTCTGCTTGTTCGCTTGTGAGCATAGATTATGTTTCTCATTGTTCAGCTGAAAATTCTTCTTCTCTAATTTCTTGATGTAAAAGGGAATGCATGCCTTGTTTTGATCCCATGCGTTGGAAGTCCTATTTGTCCTTGAACGCATATGTCTCGTAGCCTTTTGAGGAATTTTGTTACAAAGTGTTCAAAACAGGATTGTATTATTAATGTTTGTTGCATCCCTTTGCATTAAGAGAATTTGCGTTCATTTAGTTTTCGTCTCAAAGTTTGCTTTTCGTTAAAATGAATTAGATAAAGTTGCATTGAAAAGTCATGTTTGAAATTTATCATTAAACTTAGATTACATTGTTTAATGATTGCAAACTAAACGTTGCATTGAGTGCATTCTCTTTCATTAAAATCTTGCATTAAGTAGATTCTCATTTCATCGAAAAATGCATTGAGTGCATTCTTATTCATTAAAAAAAAGGAAATTGTGCATAGATTACGATTGCATAAGTTTTCAAAAGAAATATTTTTCATAGATTACATTGCATAATTCACATCATTGAATGTTTTAGATTACTTTTGAATAGTGAAAGTCATCTAGTTAGGCAAAAGCTTTGTTTCCAGTATTATTGTTTATTGCATCATTGTTTGAGACTCTTCCCTTAACTAGATAGCATTCATCGAATTGGAAGGTTTATTTTCTCATATAGCTGCATATAGGAGTTCTCTGATGACAATGGTAGGGCCTTGGAATTGAGACATAGTTCAATATCAACCATTAAAAATTTTTCAGTCAACCTAAGGAAGCATTGAAACTTAATGCTCATACTTAGAGGTTTAGGCTAGTGACATGTTCCGACGTCATTAAACCTAGTAGTTGTCGTTCGCCATCTGGCAGTAGACAACGCTAACACGGACTTGTGCTCCCCGTACCGTCCCATATAAAAAGGGAGACCTTCATAGGTTGCAATCCTTTATCCATAGGAAACTGAGTCTACCGCCTTGTAACCGTGATACACCGAATGCAACATTCGGGGAGACTAACTGCATGTACGTTAAGTCCTTGGTCATTTCTCTTTCATTGGATCACCAAGGTGTATATTGCAGTTCACGGAAACTTGGTACTCCCTCTTGCTTTGATTACTTGAGTAGTCATTTTGGTATTTTCGTGACTCTCTAAAAGTGAAAAATATCATCGAGAACTTGTCCTTTCACGCTCGTTTCAACCTGATAGTGATAGAGTCACCTTTTGCCTATTTCTCGACTCTTAAAATATGAAAAGACAGAGTTTTGTTTCAATGTATTAAAATTAAACTGCCCATGAAATATTCCTGGTTAAAGTTATATTCCTTAGTGATTTTATGAGGGTTGTTTCCAATGGCAACGTTTCAAGAGTTTACCAACCAAGGAATCCCCCTCGAAGGGAATCCTGGTCCTTTTCCTTCTTTTGGGAATGTTGGTGCTCCTTATATGGCAACATTGTCCCTTCCTGGGTTAACTGTTGGTTTTCATGTATGGTTATTTTCAACCTCGGTGGTCTCGAGTGTTCCAACCTCTGTTCAACCGTCTCCTTCGCCTGAAAAACATCATGTTGATTCTAAAGTTGACCCCTCACCTTCTTCACCTATTTCTTCACCTTGTTCTTCCTCTTCACCTAGTGAAAGTCTGGATTCTAGTAACCGGGTGGCTAAGAAGAAGAAGAAGAAGTCAAAGAAGAAGGAAAATAAACTAGGGGGAAAATCAACAACTATTTTTGCCCATGCAGCTAATATCGAGAAACCTCCCACTCCATCTCGCAAAGTCAAATTCCCTTGCAAGCTATGTGAGGGTGAAACCCTTCTTCGTGATTGCCCTGATATTCCCAAGGTACTAGAAGTGTGGTATGTTAGCCCGATTCGCCCTTCATCATCAGCCACTGGGCATCACGCTGATGATGAGCCTTCAGCTAAAGATAATGAAACTCGTAAGATATAGGGTACGATCAAATATCTTTGTAGGATGTGTGAAGGGAACCATCCCATTCACTTATGTCCTCATATGGATGAAGCTTCTAAAGTGTTGAATACCCTTTCGGATTCTGAGTCTTGTATTCCCATCGGTTACTGGAAGTTTTCTTCGAGTCCTTCGATTTTTTATCAAGTTATTGATCGGGATCGATCTCTGGTCAATTCCACTCTCTTTGAAAGTCAGTCTCCCGAGTCCATTTCTGAACAATCATTGGTTGAGAAGAAGGATGACTTGGTTCCACCTATAGTTCACCAAGTATTTTCTGTTGAGAGTGGGCCTCATCCCAATTAGATTCTTTTTGTTTCCTCTGATTCCTCGGGATCAGAGGGCGATCCTCCTATTTCCATGATCCAGGAGGATGATCCTCCGACTCCCATCATCGCAGTTCCAGAAAGTGATCCTCCTTCTCTCGTTCTCATAGTTCAGGAGGGTGGTCTTTCCACTCCCATAATGCAGGGGGGATAATTCTATGATTCCTATGGCACCCCCTCCATGTAGTTTGGTCGCTTCCTTTGATTGGAGTCGATTCACAGTATACCATCTTCCTTCTTACGTTCCATTTGAGACCACTATATAGGCCTGGAATATGGTCATACCGGGCACAATTATTGATGAAGGCACCTCGGTTAGTATTATTTCCTCAACTACATGGAAATATTTGGGCTATCTACAGCTTGTGCCTATTACTCATAATTTGTAGGCTTTTAACAAAGGAACAAGTCAACCATTAGGGATCCTTCTGAAGTTGCCTATTACTTTGGGAGGAAAAACCGTCTATATAGACATAATGGTGGTCCAAGGCCCCTTGGATTTTAATTTAGTCCTAGGGCGCGACTATGCTTATGCCATGGGTACGCTTGTCTCTTCCATATTTTGTGTGATTTGTTTTCCACACGAAGGTCGGGTTGTGACCATTGATCAACTTTCATTATTTGGTCTTGATGTGACATCTAGTCTACCGTCGTCCCTTCCTGGTCCTTACATGTTGGTGGTGTCCTCCCAGCCACATGTCAATTATGTGGCCACTTGTTTGTCGCCTTCATCTAGTGATCGTGCAGTCGTGTACCATCTACTGGGGGCATTCGATCGTGATTTCCGAGATGTTGTTCTCCAATCTAATGAGAAACTCTTAGAAGCCATGACTTTTTATTCATCATGATGAGTTGTCTTCGGAGCATAGTTAGTTTTATTGTGTCAAGCTCCTTAAAAAATGAAACAAGCCTCTTACGAAGCAGAGTTCGTTTTCTTGTGTCAAGCTCCTTAAAAAATGAAACAAGCTTCTTTTGGAGCAGAATTCATTTTCTTGTGTCAAGCTCCTTAAAAAATGAAACAAGCTCTTTTGAGGATAGTTTGTTTACTATGTCAACCTCGTTAAAAAATGAATTAGGTATTGAGGATAGTTCTTTTACTATGTCAACCTCCTTAAAAAATGAAACACATTCCCGTTCAATTCGAATCTTTGATCAGATCTCGTAAAATCCCAGTCGAGTCTTTCACCTGATCTCGTAATTGAACCTTCATTCGATCCACCTGTCAGTAACTAGCAGTATACTCCGGTGAATGCATTGAAGCTTGGGGGGCATGTACCTCGAATTTCATTACCATGCTGGGGACATGCAAACATTTCAAGCATAGTTTGTTTCCGTTTCAAGCTTGTGTAAAAACGAAACTGGTTCTGAGCATACTTTGTTAAAGTTTCAAGCTTGTGTGAAAATGAAACCAATTCTAAGCAAAGTTTCCCATTTTTTCAAGCTTGTGTAAAAATGAAATCATTCTTATTTTACCTCTCATGATTTCCATTTTATCAGCCTATTTTGCTAGATGAACCTTGGTTTTCTCATTCCATCGTCCCCATATGCTTGGATGATCATAAACCGTCACTTGGTTGTTTCACCCATTCCTGAGGAACCGCTGCAATGGGTGGTCTTGTTAGCCAGCCTCTTGACCTTTTCTTGTTTTGAACAGTTCCACCATCATCAGAACTAGTTGCTACCCTTAAAACCACTCGTTCCTCCAGGGGGAGTCAACTTTTAACTCTTTTCTAAATCTTAAAAATTGAAAAGATTGTCGAGACTCTTGTCATTTTGAACTCATTAAAGGCTGCAAAATTTCATCTGCCCAGTATACGTTTACCCCTTTTTCAGGCTGGGATAGATTATTTACGAAAAAGGAATACCTTAGCCTATTGCGACTAAGAGGTTCTCTCAGACATAGTTTTCTACCTTTTCGGATCTGTGAGACTACCTACGAAAAGGGACCTACTAGATTTTTCTTTTCCGCTTCTTTTCAAACTCTCTAAACATGAAAATACGTTGAGTTCTTCCTTTGTTAGACTCATTAAAACAAAATGACATCGAAGATCTTCATCATGACGTTACCGAGTTCCTCCTTCCTAGGGCTCATAAAATGTACTAGGATGGATATGTCCGAAGGACAAACTTATATGACAAGCATATGCTATCCTCTTCAAGCTTGTGTAAAAATAAAGAGGTACTCACCTGAAATGGTGGGGGGAAATGGAAGTTATTCGTCATTTGTGTCGGCAGTATGTCACTCTTGAACACGACACTTATTTGTACTTCGTGTCGGGTTGGGATGTCTTCACTATGTCACTTTGCCTCTATGGGTTTGGGAAATCCATTTGCCTCTCATTCGATTACCAATCTTGTCAACATGACCTCTGATCCTATTTGATTCAAATGTTTCCAAATTCCAGAGTCATGTCGCCGATATGTTCAAGAGAAAATCCTTCTGCAGTTTTTACATTCCCTGACTCTCTGTTTCAGTCTTGATTAACACTCATATTACATTCCCCGTTTCGTGTCGATGATGAAGGATTCATTATGACCTTCCTTTGACGGATCGCTTCCTGTCGACTTTAGCTCATTATCTAGGAAGTCTATCTAGAGACTCCTTTCTGGTACCTTAGAGCTTGCATGCCCTAATGGCAAGTTCTTTGCATTCGACGACATGATTTCATCATTGGCCTTCAATTGAGTGATTTCGCGGGTGTTTGAATCCAGCTCACTGTTCACATTCTGTAGATTGTGCTAGTTGTACCTTGAGGGTCATTGTTATCATTGGTGGATTCTCTCATGCCTGTTAACAACTTTCATCATTGGCTGGTAATCAGGTGAATTTCTTGCATGTTTGACTTTAGCTCATTTATTCGCATGCTTGAAATTGTACTTGATCGGGTCGTGATGGAGCGCAAGACCCTAGATTTTATTCTCTAGCAGGTTGTGAGGCGATATGATTTTTCCATGATTGGATACATGTTTCTTTCAGATGGATGGTTGCGACCATACCATGTGTCTATGTGTGATCCTTCTCAGATGGGTGGTTGTGACCATACAATGATCTATTTTATGGATGTCTACGTCCATACCTTGATTCATGTATTTTCATTAGAGATTTCAGTTATGTATATGTATCTATGCTTGATTTTCAGGTCTCCCAATGGCAACGCCTGGTTCCTTGCACGTACTTGTAAAGAATTTCACCCCTCACTTGTGTTCAGACTTCATACTTTAGGAGGCATCTGTTACAGAGTAATTTGTCACTGTCCCTATACTCCTCGTTCCTTGATCTTGTAGGACCCATATAGTGACCTTTGTGTACTTTCCAAGCATGGAATACATACCCCTAGATCACACTTTGTATGCCAATTCATCTCCATTTACAACTTTTCTCGAAGATCCTTATAAAAACCTGGTTTTCAAGGTCGGTGCTTTTTCTTAGTGTCTGACCCGCGTCGATAGCAGAGATTTGCACTGAGACCTGCGCTGATTGGTGCTCTGTCTTAATGTTGGACCTGCGCCAATCCTCTTTTGGAAATTTTTTTAAATAGAAAGGAAGCTTCCGCAACTAGAAGTTTTGCGAGGCGGCGCTGGAAGTTTGTTTTGAGGATATGGCTGAGGAATTACCCTTTGGGCTTCTTGTTCCCAAGAAATAGGAACTACTCCAAAGGATAAGCTCTTTTCCCATTATTTGAGGGCCCATAACCTCCTCCTCCATAGTTATATAAGGAGACCTCTTTCACCTTTGCTACCTTAGTTAGAAATTTATAAAGTTAGCATAGAGAGAAGAAGCAATCATAGCTTCAGGAGAATTGTGCAGAGTGTGATGGTTTTTGTGTGTTAGGAACATAGTGATATTTTGGACCTTTGTGTATGAGGGTGTTGAAAACGTGCTTGGATACAGACCTACCGAAGGAGAGCCTCAACATCAAGGCTTGGTTGTAAACTCCTCTTGTCTTTATCATAATAAAATGCAACTGATGTTTATCTTCCACTCTTGTTTACATTTATAATGAGATTTCTAACATTCCTTGATCAGTTAGATAGATTGTAATTGTTTTATGTTTGTCGTGATTTTACGCTTGTCGTGGTGTCTTGATTGTCTGTACAGGTAATTTGTTGAAGATTGTAACAAGAAACAGTGAAAGTGGAATCCGGAAACATCATCTTTGATCCTAGTGAAAAATTAGCACCTAAAATAGGTGGAGCCCACACAGGCTATTTTTAGGTGTATGTCTATTTTTAGAATGGTGAGCATATTCTAAAATTAGTTGGATGATGATTCTAGATGGTTGAGAAAATTCTATCTTTAGATGAGTTTCTATTTTTAGAAGATGGACGAAGTCTATTTATAGATCGCTAATCTAAAATTAGAATGCATGTCGATTATTATTAGCCCTTAATAATAATCAGACAATAAATAGTAACTTATTATCTTGGAGCAGTTGATTTCAGTTAACTGATGTGTCAAACTAGTTGAATGAAGGAATTTCGAATTCCTAGGGTGGTTGGTGACTCATGCATGGAGGAATTAGTTATAATTGATTATGGCAAGTTGTAACAGAGTTGGAAGGGTAGTTATGTGAGTTGTTATTTAGTTTAACTTAGTTCAGTGAGTTAAACTCAATTGTGCTAGTTGTAACTGAACATACACTAGTGATAGATGAGTGAATTAATTATTTAATTAATTCACAAATAGTGTCTTACTTGCAACTGAATAAATATAGCAGTTAACTACTTGCATGTCAGATCCAGTGGAGACCCAGTGGAGAGATAGGTGAAAGGGTGAGATGGACTATTTGTTGTGATTATAGTGGAGCATTCAATGCATCCACACACACATTGTAAATGCCTATGAGTATTGCGTAGTCAAGTCAAGGTAAGGTCGAATTAATTCAGGGTTCTTCTTCAACAGGGATTGCATAGTGGTGGCAGGCTATCATGAGGCAAGAAATTGGTGCAT
The DNA here is from genome assembly GCA_034641835.2 of Pinus albicaulis. NCBI lineage: Eukaryota > Viridiplantae > Streptophyta > Pinopsida > Pinales > Pinaceae > Pinus > Pinus albicaulis. Next base: position 326,589,842 of record CM076575.1, on the reverse strand, counting down.
AGATATGCTAATTTCTGCATGACAGTGTGAGACGATTGTATATTGTACTGAGAGCTCTATGAGTTGAGCTTTGTATGAGATATATGAGATTGTTTCATGATCCATTGATATACATAATATATGATATTTGGGGTCTTTAGCTTTAAGCTTTCCCGGTAAAACATCTTGTTATGTGTGATTGATTTTTCTTCACGTGTTTGCAATTCGTGATTTAATTTCCGCAAAGAATTAAGTATAAGGATTCTGTATTTAACATGAGGATTAAATTGTTAGATCAGGAGAATCCGGTAATATACATGCATATTGTATAATTTATACATGGTATCAGAGCAGTGTTAATCACTGAAGATTTCAATAGTGAAGCAGTGTTGAGTTTTTGTTGGTGGAAACAATTCGAATTTGCTGAAGAATTTCTTGGTGCGACAGTTGAGTAAACATCGAAATGGATTTCAATGGTTTGCGGTTAGAGTATGCACTCGAGGGTAGCTTGAGCTAAATTTCATGGAAGGACAGGATGGAGGTGGTGCTTGAAGATAATGGCTTGAAGGAATTCATCGACATAGATGTTTCTAAGCCCACTTCGACTGATGCTGCATTACTTGATGCATGGCAAAAGAAAGTAGCAAGGGCGAGGAGGATTCTGTTGGAAGGTGTGAGAGACCATATTGTCTCAAGCCTTCATGGGAAAGCCTCTCCATTTGAAATGTGGAATACTTTGACAGATCTTTTCCAAAGCAGCAACGACCATAGGAAATTAGCGCTGAAGGATAAACTCAGAAAAATCAAGATGGAGAAGAACGACATTTTTCTCGTATACTTGACAAAGTTTGTCTAATGCAGGGATGAGCTTGGGAGTGTAGGAGTCAATGTTGCAGATTATGATTTGGTGAGCTTGGCTCTCCTTGGACTTTTGAAGAGTTGGCACAGTTATGAAGACTCTGTCAAAGGACAGGGAAACTACCAGATTGGGAGTGACTTCAGTCGAATCTAATGCAGGAGGAGATAAGGCAGATCACCAGGGATGGCTCTTCATCAAAGCATGATGATGAAGAGGACTGTGATTTGGATGCCAAGGTGAAGAATAATAAGGGGAAGAAATTCCATTCTATATCTGAGGTCGGAGAAGATGGCAAGGATCACAACATGTCCAAAGTGAAGTGTTTTCACTTTCACGAGCTTGGACATATTGCCACAAATTTTCCACATAAGAAGAAGAACAAGATGGCTGCTGGAGCTGCAGCTCGTGAGGCTCTTACCTCACAATTTGAGCTTGACTTCTCATTGATCGCATGCATGGTGTCTAGTTCATTGGGATCGAGGTGGTACTTTGATAGTGGTGCTTCCTTTCACATGACGGGAGATGAGAAATTGTTCAGTGACTTGATGGAGAAAGATCTCCAGATGCATGTTGAGTTGGGCGACGATGGACGATACAGTGTGACCGGCATTGGTACCATTACCTTTTAGAGGGCGTCAGGTAAACTCTTTCATCTAAAAGATGTTGTGCATGTTCCATGTTTAAAGAAGAATTTAATCTCAGTTGCAATGTTAGAGGATAGTGGCTATGATGTTGTCTTTAGTGAAGGAAAAGTGTTCCTATGACACAAAGAAATAGGGCAAGCCAAGAAGGTTGGGATTCGAGTTAATAATCTATACAGACTTGAAGTAGATGGGATTTCTATGGAGCTTCCTACTATTGGGAAGTGAGATAAATACATGCAATTGAAGCTTGAGAGGGAGCAAGGTTTGCATGCAGGTAAGAGTGAACCTCAGGATGTGGAGCAGCCACAAGATGAGGATCATGGAGTGGGAGCAACCACTCATGTAGAGAAATTTCGTGCTAGATGGGCAGAGGGAGTGCATGCAGTTATGCCACCAGGTGAGAGGTGGGGCGACATGCATGAATAATCCTAAGAGGATATTTATGGGCAGGATTCATTGAAATGGTGTGGATCTCATGAATTGAACCTGGCTACAAGGCGCCCACAGAGCAGCAGTAGCATGATCAGTTGGATTGATGCAGTCAGATCAAAGTGACAGTGTCGGATACTGGAGTGCGGATCAGAGTTGACAACAATTTCATAGTGCATGGGTGCAAAGTTCAACAACGCAGTGGTTCCTGAAGACATGTGTGGTAGCTCAACAGAAGTCAGAAGACTTTGATGACATATGCATTAGACTGATTGAGTTGTTTGGAGGCTATTCAGTTTCGGAAGTGTTGCATGCAAGTATTGTAGGGCAGATGCATGGAGTTGTAGGGCACATTCAAAGACATACCTTTCTTGTTGAGAGGGAGTGTTGACGATTGCAACAAGAAACAGTGAAAGTGGCATCCAAAAACATCATCCTTGATCCTAGTGAAAAATTAGCACCTAAACTAGGTGGGGCCCACACAAGCTATTTTTAGGTGTATGTATATTTTTAGAATGGTGAGCATATTATAAAATTAGCAAGATGTTGATTCTAGATGGTTGAGAAAATTCTATCTTTAGATGAGTTTCTATTTTTAAAAGATGGGAGAAGTCTATTTATAGATCGCTAATCTAAAATTAGAATGCATGTCGATTATTATTATCCCTTAATAATAATTAGACAATAAATAGTAAATTATTATCCTGGAGAACTTGATTTTAGTTAACTGATGTGGAAAACTAGTTGAATGAAGGAATTCTGAATTCCTAGGGTGGTTGGTGACTCGTGCATGGAGGACTTAGTTATAACTTATTGTGGCAAGTTGTAACAGAGTTGGAAGAGTAGTTATGTGAGTTGTTATTTAGCTTAACTTAGTTCAGTGAGTTAAGCTCAGTTGTGCTAGTTGTAACTGAACATACACTAGTGTAAGATGAGTGAATTAATTATTTAATTAATTCACAAATAGTGTCTTACTTGCAACTGAAGAAATACAACAGTTAACTACTTGCATGTTAGATCCAGTGGAGACCCAGTGGAGAGATAGGTGAAAGGTTGAGATGGACTATCTGTTGTGACTATAGTGGAGCATTCAATGCATCCACACACACATTGGAGATTCCTATGAGTATTGAGCAGTCAAGGCAAGGTAAGGTCAAATTCATTCAGGGTTCTTCTTCAACAGGGATTGCGCAGTGGAGGCAGGTTGTCAGGAGGCAAGAAATTGGTGCATAGATATGAAAATTTCTGCATGATAGTATGAGACGATTGTATATTGTACTGAGAGCTCTATGAGCTGAGCTTTGTATGAGATATATGAGATTTTTTCATGATCCATTGATATACATAATATATGATAGTTGGGGTTTTTAGCTTTAAGCTTTCCCGGTAAAACATCTTGTTATGTGTGATTGATTTTTCTTCATGTGTTTGCAATTCGCGATTTAATTTCCGCAAAGAATTAAGTAGAAGGATTATGTATTTAACATAAGGATTAAATTGTTAGATTAGGAGATTTCGGTAATATAAATGCATACTGTATAATTTCTACATAATCGAATGTTGGTATCAGCGTGCATTGATCTTGAAGAGAGACAGATCAAGAATCTTTGATGGAAGACGACAACATAGCATCAGGACAAGGTAGGTTATCTTCCTTGCTCTAAATTTAATTTAAAATATAGGAAGGTAGATGTTAGTATGTTTCCTTAGTTGCTAGACCCACCCTAGAAGCTAGAGGGATCACCTCTATCCACAGAGGGGATTTAACTACACAACAACTTGCCATATCTACATCAACATATCCCCGTAGAGAACTGTTTGAACCACCAAAGCATAATGCTTAATTTGTAGTACCTCTCAAATACCTGAGAATCCATTTCACTACCATCCAATATTCTTTTCCTAGATTGTTCATATACATGCTTACAACTCCCACTGCCTACGTAATATTAGGCCTTGTGCATACCACTACCTACATTAAGCTACTAACTACTGATGCATATGGAACTTTAGAAATATAATCCATTTCTTCTTGGTTCTCGGGGCACATCTCCTTACTAAGTTTGAAATGGCTAGCCAAAGGTGTACTAATTGGTTTTGCATTCTGCATATTAAATATTTCCAACACCTTGTGTATGTACACATTCTGAGACAATGTTAATTTGTAATTTTTCTTGTTTCTAGTTATTATCATACCATGGGTTTGTTTTGCAGCTCCTAAATCCTTCATTGCAAATGAATTTTCTTATTTTCCTTTGAGCACATTTATTTCCTACATGTTATACCCTGCAACAAGCATGTTATCTACATACAATAATAATATAACATAGTTTCCATCATTTTTCTTTTTCAGATAAACGCAATGATCACAGTGACATCTATTATAACCTTGTTCAAACATAAACTTGTCAAATTTTAGATACCACTACCTCGAAGCCTGTTTTAAGACATATAAGCTCTTCTTCAACCTGCACACTAACTTTTCCTTCCCTTTGACCTCATATCCTTGTGGCTGATTCATACATATATCTTCCTCCAAATATCCATGGAGAAAGGTTTTATTTAAATCTAACTATTAAGGATGCAAATATTCTGCTACTACAAGACTTAAAATAGTTTTGATTGAAGTCATTTTAACAACATGAACAAATATCTCATCAAAGTCAATACCTTTCTTTTGTGCAAACCCCTTCACCACAAGTCTAGCTTTGTACCTCTGTTTTCCTCCATCTTCTTCCTTCAACCTGTAAACCCATTTATTCTATTGACGAAGTCCCAAGTCTAGTTATGTACCAAAGAGTCCATCTCTTCTTTCATGGCTAGCTCCCACTTCTTCTTAGTTTCTACTTGCATTGCTTCTACATAACATTTTGGTTCATGAGAATCAGTCAATAATACACAATATAATGAAGGAGAGTATCATTCAAGGGGTCTACTTATCCTGGTAGATCTTCTGACACCACTTTCAGGTGTTTGAGGTGCCTGTTTCTATTGTGGTGGTTGTTGATTATTATTATTTTCAGGCACCTTTACTTTTTCCATGATCTCATCAAGAACTGTGTATTCTTTGTTTTCTTTTTCCTGTTTCTTTTCCCGCAATTGATCCTTATACAAGACCTTTTCATTGAATATTACATCTTTTCTCCTAATGATTTCGTGATTTTCATAATCATATAAGCGATAACTAAAATCATTAACACCATATCCAATAAAGGTATATTTCTTTGAATTTTCCTCAATCTTTGTTCTATTTTCTTTATTAATATGGAAAAAGGCCTCACAACCAAAAGGATTTAAAATGGATTAGTTTACCTTTCTACCTTTCCATGCCTCCTCTGGAATACAACCATACAAGGAACTTTAAGGCCCTTTGTTTATTAGATAAACAACAATATCTACAACATCTACCCAAAATTGTAAAGGCAATCTTGCATGCAATCTCATACACCTTGCACGCTCCATGATTGTCCCGTTCATCCTTTCCAACACGCCATTTTCTTGTGGTGTTCCTGGAATTGTCTTCTCTTTGTGAATTCCATGCTATGAAATGTACCTATCAAACTATTTGCTGCAATATTCATCTCCATTTCCTGATCCGAGACACTTCAACTTCTTTCCTGTCTCAATCTCAACCAAAGCTTTCCATTTTTTAAAGTATCAAATATATCATATTTATTTCAAATACAATAAATCCATTTTTTTCTAGTTACATCATCAATAAAAGTAACATAATAACGAGATCCACCGAGAGATGATACATGAGTAGGTTCCGATACATCTGTATGCACAAGCTCTAATTTTTCACTCTTCTTTTCTTTCCCAACTCTAAGAAATATGACTCTCTTCTTTTTTCCATAAACACAATTCTCACAGAAATACAAATCAATATTCTTAAAACCTGGAAACAAGTTTCTTGAGTGAAGAATCTTCATCCCCTTCTCACTCATGTGTCTGAGCCTATGATGCCATAATGTTGCATCTTATCCCTATGGAGTTTAAAGAATTAACACTATTATAAATACCATTGCATAAAGAAAATGTACCGACCTTTTCTCCTTTTCCTATTACTAGGGCACCTTTAGTGACCTTCCAGGTTATATCTGTAAAAGTTGTCACACAACCTTCACCACCTAACGACCTTGTTGAAATCATATTTTTATTTAGATCTGGAACATGCCTTACCTCCTTTAATAACCATTGGTTTCCATTCTGATGTTTTACAAGAAATTTACCCATTCCAATGATTTTGCAGGGTTTATCATCACCCAGATGAACACGTCCAAAATCTCCTTGAACATAGTCATGAAAATGTTTCTTATGAGGTGTGGCATGGAATAAGGCCCCTGAATGTACCACCCAGGCATCAATAAAATTTTCTAAAGAAAGAATCAAAGTATATTGTAACACATCACCTATCACATTTGCTTCATGATTGTTTTCTTGCTATGTGTCTCCTTCTTTTACCTTCCGAGACTTACAATCTTTCTTCGGGTGTCCTTTCTTCCCGCATTTCCAGCACACTATCCTAGATATAGACTTGGATCTTCCTTTCCTTCATTTATTGTGATATCCTGGGCTCTTTTCTTTCCATTTTTATTCCCCTAATATCTGCACTCAAAGCATTACCCGATGTCTCACCAGAGCTTTTCCGTCGCATTTCCTCGCTAAGGATAGCACCGACAACATTATCAAAATTTAAAGTACTAGATCCAAAGACAAAGTTACTAATGGCCATAACTAAACCATTCCAACTTTCTGGAAATGAAAATAGAAATAACAGAGCCTAACTTCATCATCAAAGTTTACCCCTATAGAACTTAACTAACTGGTAACCGTATTAAATTAATTTAAATGGCCAGTAATAGATCCACCTTTCGACGTCTTCATATTAAATAAACGTCTCATAAGAAATACCTTATTTGAGGCTAAGGGTTTTTCATATAGTCTAGACAATGCCGTCATTAAACCCTCTGTTTTCATTTCCTTCGAAATATTGAAGCCTACCGACATCGTGAGGCACAACTGTATTGTTCTAAGTCCCTTTCTATCGAGAATCTGTCATTCTGCGTCTGTCAAACTCGATGACTTCTTTGTTTTTTTGTTCAGTGGTAGGTACATATATTTATGATACAGATAATCTTCCATCTGCATCTTCAACAACAGGTAGTTTTAGCTATTAAAATTCTCGACCCTAAACCTACCATCTTCCGTCATTTCTTCCACTTGAACCAGGAACCGTTATTTCCTGCGAGTTTATCAACCAAATAGACCTTCAGCTCTGATATCAGTTGTTATAAAATTATATATTACAGATCAGTCGAACACATAATTATATGCGAAAATACAAACACGGAAAACATATAAAACAAGAGAGACAAAGATATATGTGATTCACCCAACTTGGGCTATGTCCATGGAGAAACAACCAATCCTTCCTTTATATTATCCAACAAAATGAAGAGACACAACCTACAATAGATCCGTCGTAATATCCTCTACTCTTTCACACTGTCCCCCTTTCTCTTTCTCGCTCAGAATACACACACAACACATAGCTGCAATAAAATTCCCTCATGTGAACCGAGGGGTTGCCTTCTAGGGCCAAAAAAAAAATCCTAAATTAAACATAAATTCTACCGTTAGATCATCTGCCTAATGAACAGCCCAGATTGACTAAGAAATTACAATATTTTCTAAAGAAATTTTACATCTATTTTTTAGCTTCGCGGACGTTGCCCCCGAACCCTGGCCGGGGGACTGTTGGCCCCTAGAACCCCCAAACAGGGGAGGAAATTCCCCCCCTGCACCCCCCCGCATGGAGGGGTGTACAATATTCTTTGGGTATACATCCAGCTGAAAAAATACCTCTAAATTAGGATGATAATCAGGCTCCACACCCAACAATCTCCCACTTGGAGACTGATTGTTGCAACTCCATCGATGCTTCATTTGTTGGACAATGAATCCACTTTGGACCTGGCTGTTTCTTATCTTCATCATCATACTTGAAGACCAATTGAAACTGAGCATAACCTGAGTTTCTCCCTGGTTACAACTTTTGTTAACATATTTGCTGGATTTTTGATAGTGTGTATATTTTCCAGCTTCAACTGTCCATCTTCCAACACTGTCTGTATGAAATGGTACTTGAGTTGTATGTGTTTAGTCTAGGAATGAAATGTTGTGTTATTTGCAAGACGAATGCCACTCTGGCTGTCACTATATAACCTGCCCATCTCCTGCTTCTTACCCAATTCATCCATAAACCTTTGTAACAAAATCATTTCTTTACTAGCCTCTGTAGCAGCGACATATTTTGCTTCCGTTGTTGAAAGTGAAAAAACGCTTTGCAATTTTGAAACCCAATTGACAGTTGTTTTACCTACAACAAATACATAGCCTATAGTGCTCATCATGTTATCTCTATCACCTGCCATATCTGCATCAACATATCCCTGTAGAGCAATGTTTGAACCACCAAAGCATAATGCTTGATTTGTGGTACCTCTCAAATACCTGAGAATCCATTTCACTGCCATCCAATGTTCATTTCCTAGATTGTTGATGCACCTGCTTGCAACTCCCATTGTATGTGCAATATCAGGACTTGTGCATACCATTGCATACATTAAGCTTCCAATTGTTGATGCATATGGAAATTTAGACATACAATCCATTTTTTCCTGGGTCTTGGGGCACATCTCCTTACTAAGTTTGAAATCGATAGCCAATGGTGTACTAACTAGTTTTGCATTCTGCATATTAAATATTTCCAACACCTTTTGTATGTACTCATTCCATGACAATGTTAATTTGCAATTTTTCCCGTATTTAGTTATTCCATAACAAGGATTTGTTTTGCAACTCCAAAATCCTTCATTGAAAATGAATTTTCCAATTTTCCTTTGAGCACATTTATTTCCTGCATGTTATACCCTCCAATAAGTATCTAATCTACATATAATAACAATATAATATTGCTGCCATCATTTTTATTTTTCAGATAAACAAAATGATCAAAGTGGCATCTAGTATAACCTTGTTCAGACATAAACCTTTCAAACTTTAAATTCCACTACCTCAGAGCCTATTTTAATCCATACAAGCTCTTCTTCAACCTGCACACTAATTTTTCCTTCCCTTTAACCTTATATCCTTATGGTCGCTGCATATAGATCTCTTCCTCCAAATATCCATGGAGAAAGGTTGTATTTACATCTAATTGTTCAAGATGCAAATCTTCCACTGTTACAAGACATAACATATTTATGATCGAAGTCATTTTAACAATAGGAGAAATATTTCATCAAAGTCAATACCTTTCTTCTGTGCAAACCCCTTCACCACAAGTCTATATTTGTATCATTTGTTTTCCTCCATCCTCTTCCTTCAACCTGTAAAACCATTTATTTTGCAATCTTGTTTTACCTGCAGGCAACCTAACTAAGTCCCAAGTCTGGTTATGTACCAAAGATTCCATCTCCTCTTTCAGCACTAGCTCCCACTTCTTCATGGTTTCTACCTGCATTATTTCTTCATAACATTCTGGTTCACCAGAATCAGTCAACAATACATAATATAATGAAGGAGAGTATCGTTCAGGGGGTCTACTTATCCTGGTATATCTTCTGACACTAATTTCAGGTTTTTGAGGTGCTTGTTGTTGTTGTTGATTATTATTATTTTTCAAGCACCTTTACTTTTTATGTGATCTCATCAAGAACTGTGTGTTCTTTGTTTTCTTTTTCCTGTTTCTTTTCCTGCAACTGTTCCTTATACATGACCTTTTCATTTAATATTACATCTCTGCTCCTAATGATTTTGTGATTTTCATAATCATATAAGCGATAACCAAAATCATTAACACCTTATCCAATAATGGTACATTTCTTTTAATTTTCCTTAATATTTGTTCCATTTTATTTATTATTATGGACAAAGGCCTTACAACCAAAATGCTTTAAAAAGAAGTAGTTTAACTTTTTACCTGTCTATGCCTCCTTTGGAATACCACCATCTAAGGAAATTGAAGGCCCTATGTTTAGTAGATAAACAACAATATCTAAAGAATCTGCCCAAAATTGTAAAGGCAATCTTGCATGCAATCTTGTGCACTTTTCACTCTCCATGATTGTCGTGTTCATCCTTTATGACACACCATTTTCCTGTGGTGTTCCTAGGACTATCTTCTCTTTGCGAATTTCATGCTCTGAACCATACCTATCAAATTATTTGCTCCAATATTCACCTCCATTGTCTAATCTAAGACATTTCAACTCCTTTCCTGTCTCAATCTCAACCAAATATTTCCATTTCTTGAAAATATCAAATACATTAGATTTATTGTGAATACAATAAGTCCAAGTTTTTCTAGTTGCATCATCAGTGAAAATAACATAATAACGAGAGCCACCAAGAGATGATACCTGAGAAGGTCTCCATACATTTATATGCATAAGCTCTAATTTTTTGCTCTTTTTTTTCCCAACTCTAAGAAATCTAACTCTCTTTTGTTTTCCATAAACACAATTCTCACAGAAATCCAAATCAATATTCTTCAAACCTGGCAATTTTTTTTTTGAGTGAAGAATCTTCCTCCCCTTCTCACTCATGTGTCCAAGCCTATGCTGGCATAATGTTGCATATGCTCCTATGGATTTTAAAACATTAACACAATTAAAAATACCATTGCATAAATACAATTTACCATCCTTTTTTTCTTTTTTTGTTACCAGGGCTCCTTTAGTGACCTTCCAAGTTTTATCTATAAAAGTTGTCACACAACCCACACCGCCTAACTTCCTTGTTGAAATCAGATTTTTCTTTAGATCTGGAACATGCCTTACCTCCTTTAATAACTGTTGGTTTCCATTCTGATGTTTTACAATAACTTCACCCATTCCAACGATTTTACAGGGTTTATCATCACCCATACGGACCTGTGCAAAATCTCCTTGAACATAGTCATGAAAATGTTTCTTATCATTTGTGGCATGGAATGAGGCCCCTGAATCTAGCATCCATGCATTAATAACATTTTCTAAAGAAATAATCAAATTATCTTGTAACGCATCAATTATCACATTTTCTTCATGATTGTTTTCTTGATGTGCGTCTCCTTCTTTTCCCTTCCGAAATTTACAGTATTTCTTGAGGTGTCCTTTCTTCCCACATTTCCAGCACACTAACACCGATCTAGACTTGGATTTTCCTTTCCTTGATTTATTGTGATATCATGGGCTCTTTCCTCTTTCCATTTTTCTTCCCCTAGTCTCTGCACTCAAAGAATTACCCAGTGTCTCACCGGAGCTTTTCCATCGCATTTCCTCGCTAAGGATAACACCAACAACATCATCAAATTTTAAAGTACTAGATCCAGAGACAGAGTTACTAATGGACATAACTAAATCATTCCAACTTTCTGGCAATGAGCATAAAAATAACAAATCCCTAACTTCATCATCAAAGTTTACCCCCACAGAACTTAACTGACTGGTAACCGTATTAAATTCATTTAAATGGTCATCAATAGATCCACCTTCCGACATCTTCATATTAAATAAACATTTTATAAGAAATACCTTATTTTAGCCCAAGGGTTTTTCATATAGTCTAGCCGATGTTGTCATTAAACCCTATGTTGTAGTTTCCTTCAAAATATTGAAGGCTACCAATGCCCCAAGGCACAACCGTATTGTTCAAAGTTCCTTTCTGTTAAGAATCTCCCATTCTGCGTTTGTCATACTCAACGAATTCTTTGTTTTTCCGCTCAATGGAAGGTACAAATCTTTCTGATACATATAATCTTCCATCTGCATCTTCCACAATGAGTAGTTTTCGCTGTTAAATTTCTCGACCCTAAACCTACCATTTTTCGCCATTTCTCTCACATGAACCAGGAACCCTTCTTTCCTGCGATTTTATCAGCCAAATAGACCTTCGACTTTAATACCAGTTGTTAGGAAATTATATATTACAGAGCAATAGAAAACATAATTATATGCAGAAATACAAACACAGAAAACATATAAAACAAGAGAGACACACATATATGTGGTTCACCCAACTTGGGCTACATCCATGGAGAAAAAACCAATCATTCCTTTATATTATCCAACAAAATGAAGAGACACAATCTATAGAAGATTCGTTGTAATATCCTCCACTCTTTCACATAGTCCCCCTTTCTCTTTCTCGCTCAAAATACACATAAAACACACAACCGCATTACAATTCCCTCATGTGAACCAAGTGGTTGCCTTCTAGGGGAAAAAAAACCCTAAATTAAACATAACTTCTACCATTAGATCATCTGCCTAATGAACGACCTAGATTAACTATGAATTTACAATATTTTACAAGGAAAATTTACATCTATTTTTTTAGCTTCAGGAGCGCTGGCCCCTGGACCCATTAGGAAAATTTTGAGGTCTAAAATGGGCCTCCTAAGGAAAATGTACAATCAAAATTCACTTTATAAGAACCAATCACATTTTAGGGGATGACATCATCCCTAATGGTTGAGGTGGCATTGCTTGAGTTAAAGGTACTTACTTGTCACATTCTCAATGGTGGATAAAATCTCATGGTTAACCATGGTAGTGCTCTAAGTACTTTTAAAGTCAAAGTAAAATACTCATAATAAATGTCATTTCACATTTTTTGAATAAAAATATGTTATTGTCATTTCATATTTTTTGAAAGAAACAATGCATATCCTTATACATTTATTATATTATATTATTTTATTTTTATATAGTATATTAATTACATGTTATTATACAATTTAAATAATATAAATTCTAATTAATAGCATCTAATATAATTAAGAATTTATAAATTTATATTTATATTTTATTTTAAGTTATTTAAGTACAAATGACAAATGCATTAGTTGTTCAATGATAATGACTTCTTCTTGAAAATCTCATTCTTATTAGTCACATCAAAACATTTTTTTTATTAATTCTATTTTGGTACAACTTTTGAATTGAATTTAATTATGGTTACATGGATTGTGGAGCAAAAAGTGAATAGCAAATTCATAAATATTATTTTATTGGTCTAACTATTATTTTATTATTTCTTTAGGAGGCTTATTTTAGACCTCAAAATTCCCCTAATGCTCCCAGCCAGGGGGGATGGGCCCCCTCGAACCCCCGTGGGGGGGACAAGTCCCCATTGCGTCGAGGGGTGTATCGTCTTCCTGGGGTATACATTCGACTGAAACAAAGACATTTAAATCAAGATGATAATCAGGCTCCACACCCAACAGTTAGGGGAGAATTTTAGCTAAAAAGTATGTGAGTTTGTTTACTTATTAACTTACTCTATATTATAACAAGTCTAGTAAAAAATAACTAACATGAGAGTTACAACACCACTAGTTATGTAATCAATATTGCTAGATTTAATGCAATCAAGTGTAAATCATTGAATAAGTAGTTTTCGCAAAGATTTTACCGAATTTGTAATGAAAAAGTGATAATAAATGAAGGTTGATATAGAATTAAAATTTAGTAATGATATGTTTGGATTTTTAGTAAAAATAGTAGTGGCACTTAAGGATTGAATATAATGGGATGTGACCTAGAAACAATGAGCAATGCAATGCGAATTGAAAAAAAAATTGTAGGTTTTTATTTTCTTATGAATTGTGAGCGAACTTTCATCTAATTGTTGAATGACATAGAAAATTTTAGTTTTGATTATTTTAGGGTTTCAGTTAATTTAAAATTGAGAAAAACCGTAAGTGTTTCCATTCTACATAAAACTTGTATCATAATAAAACCTTAATCATATTTTAAAAACTTGTGTATTTGTGATATATATATATATATATATATATATATATATATATATATATATATATATATTGATATTGTTTGTTAGTTAGGTAACATGAGTTTTGAGATCATTGGCATGCCTAACTTGTAGTTAGAGTAGCCACGACCTAGGGGAATCTAAATCGTCAAAATCACCTAGGGATCACACCTAGCTTGGGCCACACCAATCCTTAGCATGGTTGGATTTTTTCCCATGGGGTTTCAAATCGGTAACCTTTTCACCACTAAGTGCCTTAATATAACATCGTGTCACCCTCTATTCTACTACACCATGTGAGAAATATCATATATAAATATTAAGATAGTTAAATAAATTAAATAATTCTCCAGCTTATTTTTGGATTATGATTGATAAGTAATTATTTTGTCTCTAGTTTGGTTTCTCATGCAACAAGGCAAAAACATATAACAACTCTTGGCTCTTGTAATTTTGTAAAATATTAATATCAATGAAAAAAATAACTTAAAAATGGAAGAGATAATTAAACACATTAAATAATTAAATATACAATTTTCTCATAATTTGTAATTTTCACTTTTGGAATCACAAATGAGATAAGAGCATAAAAATGTTAAAAGGGATTGATAATGTTGAGGACTATCTTTTTCCTTGATTTTTTTTTTTTGTTTGTAAAGAAACAACTAGAAATTTGTATTAAAGATTAATCTGGTTACAAGGCCATAACCTTTATATATTCCAACCTTCCTTGCAGGTTTGAGATTGAGTACGAAGGCTCAATCTGAACCCTCAAATGAGTACCCCATGATACAAAAGTTTTCGTCCCTTTCTAGCTAAAAAATTTCTAAAAATCCCCCAATATCCAAACATATTTACGTTCAATTTTTCACTACTTTTGATTTGATTTTGTTTGACTTCTTGTTTTCCCTGGTAAAATACTTTTTCCTTTCTTCCCAACTTGAATTCAACCCATGTTTTATGCTAATTCTAGCGTGTCATTCTTTGGAAAGTGAGCATTTCTATTTTTAAATTCTTCCTCATCCACTTGATTTTCCCAAGAAATTTCCTTCCCAACTTTAGTCCTTGTGGATTCAGGAGGGGATCTGTGTTCCACAAGGGATTGTTGTTTTTCCACTTTTGCAAAGTTTAGAGGATCCTCACTCGCATGTGTTTTTTCCTAATTGATTTTTGTTTCTTATGATTCATTTTCTTTGATACTATCTACTTCCTATTTATGTTTTGGTTCTTTCTTACCCTTAGACATTCTTTTTTTTGTATACCGTATAGTGATCGCCTTGAGCTCCTTCCCACCATTTGGGACTTCATTTTTTCTTCTTTTTCTTCTTTTCGATCTTTGTTGTTTTGCAAATGCTTGAGACAATTTTTTATTATATGCCCCGTTTCATAGCACACTCTACATTGGAATGAAACATTTTCATAGTCGAGCTTTTGAACCTAGATATATTTTGGAGTCGTCAAATTAATCTTAGTAAGAAAACCCTTATTGCAGTCCATCTCCACATATATTTGAGCATAAATAGCCTTATAAAAATTTTCAGTTTCTTGGCTATGGAAATAAAACTTTCCTAATGGATTCCCAATAGAGGATAACGATGGGAGACTCCAAAGATGCATAGGAAGATTCATAAGCCTTAACCAAACAGGATCCATGGTGATTGATGTCATAACCAGATCAAAGGTGGGAGACCGGGGCTGCATGAAGAGATCAACACTACCCCAGAACCACAAACCAAATTTAGAAATGACCTTCTTGTCCTCAATATTGTGAAAAAAAACAACAAAAAAAACCTTGAGCCATATGATAAATATTCATATCATCCGTCAAGAGAGGTTTCCATGTCTCAGATATTCGTTTATGTAGATTAGTTAGCAACGACCAAAACCCATTAAACTTGTAGACCAAACCTTGTTATGAAAAATATTTTTCACATCTAAAGCTTTCTCCTCTAAGGGAACATTGAGGGAAGGAACTTATTGAACTAGCATAAGAAAAAATCCAGATTTCAACATGGTACTATATGAAACTGAAGAAGAGCTTGTTGGACAGACAACCATTCCTGCAAAAGATATTGTTTTATTCGTCGGATCACTAAGATTTTCCATTGTTCAGATTACAATAGTGATATGCAAAGAGATCCAAGTGATCTAAGCATAGATCGACTGGTTAGGGAAAAACCCTTGCTGCCACAAGGGTTTTTAGAGCTTCGTCTATCTCCTTTTTGAAATGAATACCATCCTCTTCCTTGACTTTTAAAACCATCTTAACACATAATTTATTTATATAATAATCACAAATGAAATTAAAATATATTGATATAAATGCGTTGAGAGGTAATCTCCAGCCTAGTATGGAAGAGATAATGTCCTATCCTATCCTATTATGTTATGTAAATATTTTGACTTGGTCAAATTACACAAAAATAAAAATAAAACAAAACAAAATAAAATAAAATAAAAATTATAATTATAATTATTAATTAAAACATTTTGAATCCGTCAAATTACATTAAAATAATAATAATAATAATAATAATTAAACCAACCTAGATCTATCTTAACTCTGGATCTACCAAGCGTCAATATTTGAGATGCAAACCTCTTTTAGAGTGAAATGAGATTTGATCCCCCTTAACGCTTAGTAGATCCAAAGTTAAGATGGATCGATGCTGGTAATATAACAAGTTAATATGTACAGAAACTTAACATTTTTGACAAGGCCGCTTTTCCTATAAAATAAGATTTTGTTTATTTGTTTGTTTGTTTATTTTGTTTTGTGTTTTTTTTTTTAAATTCTAATAGTTTGGGTAGTTAAAAATTATCCAATTTTTTTATGGACAAAGTTTTATGGTCAAAATTCTCATTAATTAAACAAAACTATAGTTTCTTGCAAACCAACATAGATTACTCTTAAATCTAGATCTACCAAATCTTTTTTCATTATAAAAGTGGTTTGCACTTTGAGAGAATTGATCCCTTTCAATGCTTGGTAGACCCAGAGTTAAGATGAAACTACGTTGATATATATATATATATATATATATTGGTTGATCAAATAGTTTCTATTAAATCTTCAAACCAGTACAACAAATTTGCTCGAGTTACAATGCTTTCTGAATCTGTATGTCCAAAGAGTCCAGAGATGGTGGCACATCAACATGACCAAACGACATTGTGCGGTTGTGACCCAATTCATCCTCAAAAGTAGCCTCGACACCCCCATCACCCTCCCCTTCTCCCACTTGTCCTCCACGACCTACTGGATAGCCACGAGGTCCCCAACCTTGTCGAGCATGTCCCCCACCTCGTCGGGCATGCCCCTCCTGCCTAAGCATCCTTCTAAATGAGTCTAATCACCAAGACCAACTATAACTGACCACCTAGGTGACATGAATCGACAAGGGGACCCAATGTCAGGGCACAAATTTAGGAAAACCGCTAGGCACCATGCATTCATCCATTAAGGTTGCTAAAATAACACCCCCTGGAACCTAAAGGCACCTATCGATTACAATACTACAAACATACAAGGAACTACACACCCAGGGACAGAGGTAGAGATCCCAAAACTTCAAATTCTTACCCCCAACTCCAAAGCAACCCAGAGACAGAGTGCCATAGAAGATACCACTGTGAGCTAAAGGGGCCCAGTGGAATTCCATAAAGCGCTAAGAGGAAAAAGCACAAAGAGACCAAACACCCACCACACCTAGACTTCTAGTTACAATAATGCTCCTATGGTCGAGAAGCGGGGACCAAGTACTTACTAGAGCAGTGGAAGAAAAACCCCACTCCCTCTTAGGTTCCACGACAAGGTAATGCAAAAAAGAGCTTGTCTACTCCACTTTTGACCAACAACAAGATAATTTTCCTCTTGCTAATGCTCTAGGGTCCCAAATCCTGTGAGTTAGCACACCATGGTAGCCACCTCAAAAGCCCCTCCAACCTACAAGATCATTACTCTTAGAAACAACTGATCTAATGAGTATGCACATGTTGGTGGCCTATGCATACTCGACACTACCCTTACCACCTTCACAATCACCCATAACTAGAGATAACAATTGCCTAATTTGAACCTCCGTCTAAAATATAAACCAACTAATTTGTCTTTCGAAAATTCTGGGGGGCCTATGCCACTTGTTTGTGGCTCTCTTCATGTGTCACCTCGTAAATGTGTGGGAGAGTCACATCCATTCCCCACCTCATTAATCCCTCCATAATCTTCCATCCCCTTCCAGGCAGTATAAATAATAATTAATCATAATAATAATAATTATTATTTATTTTAATTTTTAATTTTTTTTTTTTTTTTAAATGTAGTTTCAGAGAGTCAAAATGTTTTTGTTAATAATTATAATTATAATTTTATTTTATATTTATATTTATATTTTTGTGTAATTTGATTGAGTCAAAATATTTACATAACATGATAAAATAAAGCAACATCTCTTCCATACTAAATTAGGAACATTTCTCAATACAATTAAAAAAACTTAAATTTATATTGATTAAGTTTATGTCACAATAACATCAAATCAAGTAAAAAATTATCATCATTAAAATGACATAACCACAACTTATATAACCAACATTAATAGACCTGATATAATCAAAAAAATAATCAGTGAAAAGGTAGTTTCACAAACGCTAAATTTGTAGTGAAAAAGTGATAAAGATTGATATAGAATGACAGATTGAGTAACAATATGATTGGTTTTTTCACAAGATAGTAGTGGCACAATTGAATATAATGGGACTTTTAAATAACATTGATCTTATAAATCTCAATTACATATTAATCCAACGGAGTTGTTTTTAGTGTGACTTTTTGAAGTTTGAGGTGTCGGAATCTGGGGAAAATTTTTGAGGTAAAATCTTGGTTTTTGTTATTCAAATTGGTTTTTTTTACTTTAGATATAGATTCAGGGGCCTCAAAAACCTCTAAGACATTTCGATTGTGCAAAATTAGCAATCACACTTCTCTTTTCAATAAATCCCTGTCGGAATTTAAAGAAATTACACCATAAAAATTCACCATAAAAGCGTTCAAAAAGTCGAACTAAAGACTACTCGTTAACCCAACTCTGGAAAAACCTTGAAAAAAGCGTGGTTGAGTGACGAAATTACCACTGTGGAAGGTGGAATGCGTGACGCATTTGGTCGCTTTCCATTCCTGCAGTCGACCGCAGATGGGGAGTGCCAAATTCATGTCTGGATCCGTAATACGTGATGTAGGATCGCATTTTTGGATGGTATTGAAACATGGCAAATGATGATAGGTAGTTTTGTAAGTAGGGAAGGGATATTCCGGCTAATAGATTCAACTGTGAAATGCTGCGAGGTAATCAAGCATAGGTTGGTACCAAAACGAAATGGCCACTTATGTTACAATACACGGGAAATCAGTTTTTATCAGAAAATTGCTAAAAGGCGTGCCAATGCTAAAAAAGCAATTGTTAAATTTCCAATGTTTAACGAAATACCTGAACGAACTGTTGGCTCATGGAACGCAATCTTGGCAGGACATGTTAAAAATGGCAGAACAGAGCAAGCGTCGAATGTATTCGACAAAATGCCTGAACGGGATGTGGTGTCATGGACTACAATGATTGGAGGATATGCAAAGGCTGGAAAAATAGACGATGCACGCCAACTGTTTGATAAAATGCCTGAACGAAATGTGGTTTCATGGAACGCAATGATTACTGGGTATGTGCAGAATGGGATGGTAGAGGATGGTCGCCGCCTGTTTGAAGAAGCTCCTGAGAGAGATGTGGTTACGTGGACTGCTATGGTTAAAGGCTATGCGCAGAAAGGAAGAATCCAGGATGCATGCAATTTCTTTGATAGAATGCCTGAAAAAAATGTGGTTTCTTGGACTGTTATGGTTACTGCTTTAGTCCAATGCGGTAGGCTTGACGAAGCGCGCAAGTTGTTTGACGAGATGCCAGATCGGAATGTCGTTTCGTGGACTGCGATGATTACAGGGTACGTACAAAATGGCAGGGTTGATGATGCTCGTGAACTGTTTGATAAAATGCCTGAGAGAGATGTGGTGACATGGAATGCGATGATTACAGGGTATGCACAGAATGGGAATGTCAAGGAGGCACAAAGATTGTTTGACAAAATGCCGCAACGAAATGCAGTTTCATGGAATGCCATGATATCCGGGTATAGCCAGCGTGGTGAAGTAGAGGTTGCGCGTCAACTTTTTGACGAACAGCCTAGGCGCAATGTGGTATCATGGAATTCGATGATTGCATGTCTAACCCAGAACGGAAAAATCGATGATGCTCGAGTATTGTTTGAAAGAATGCCTGAAAGGAATGGGGTTTCATGGAATAGCATGGTTGCAGGGTATGCTCAGAATGGGAGAATAGAAGATGCTCGCGATCTATTTGACAAAATGCCTGAACGAGAGGTCATTTCATTCAATGCTATGATAGCAGGATATGCACAGAATGAACAAGGCGAGCAATCACTGAAACTTTATTCGCGCATGAAAAAATTAGGCATGAAAGCAAATCAATCCACTCTCACGAGTGTTCTCAGTGCTTGTGCGAGCTTAGCTGTTCTGGAACAGGGCAAGCAGGTCCATGAAGACACTATCAAAACAGGATTAGAGTCTAATGTTTTTGTAGCGAGCGCACTAATTGCAATGTATTCCAAGTGTGGGAGTATAGATCATGCATGCCGTGTGTTTGACGAAATGCCTATAAGAGATGTAGTTTCATGGAATTCAATGATTTCGGGATATGCCTTGCATGGGTACGGCAAGGAGGCTCTCAAAGTCTTTGACCAAATGCAGTTAGCAAAGGTGAAGCCAAATGATGCCACATTTGTGGGTGTTCTATCTGCATGTAGCCATGCAGGCTTAGTTGATAAAGGGCTGCAGTACTTTGATTCCATGAGGCAAGAACATTCAATTACACCTACAGAAGATCACTATGGCTGCATAATAGGTCTTCTTGGTCGTGCTGGATGGCTAGATGAGGCAGAGGAAATTATCAATAACATGCCATTTGAGCCACCTCTAAGTGTATTGGGAGCATTGCTAGGTGCCTGCAGAATTCATAAGAAAACGGAACTAGGAAAGCACGTGGCAGAATGCATTTTTAAGTTGGAACCAAAAACTGCTGCACCATATATTGCCCTCTCAAATATATATGCTGCTGCTGGCAGATGGAATGAGGTAATGAATGTGAGAAAATATATGAAAGACAAGGGAGTAAAAAAGAATCCGGGATGCAGCTGGGTTGAGGTGAAGAATAGGGTGTATACATTCCTGACGGGAGATCAATCCCATCCAGAGACAGAAAAGATCTATGCAGCATTGGAAGGATTGGTAGAGCGGATGAAGGAAGCAGGGTACGTGCCTGACAACAACTTCGTGTTGCATGATGTAGAGGAGGAAGAGAAAGACCAAATTCTCAACTACCACAGTGAAAAGCTGGCCATAGTATTTGGGCTTATCAGCACACCGTCTGGGATGCCCATCAAAATCTTTAAGAATCTACGTGTGTGTGGTGATTGCCACACTGCAACTAAGTTTATCTCCAAGGTTGTTGATCGGGAAATTGTGGTTAGGGATGCCAATCGCTTTCATCATTTCCAGGATGGATTTTGCTCTTGCGGAGATTTTTGGTGATTCTAATTGAACCAAAACATGAGCTTCTAGTTATTGCCTTACCTTAGTTTTGATATAAACTTTATCCACATTATTATGTAGTGTTTGATTATTCTTGTTCTGTTAGATTTAACCAGACACATATAGAGCTGAATCACACGGCTAATTTGGTTTAGTTTCAGGTTAGGGATTCATCTGCCTCTATCTAGTTCAGCGAGGGATTAATCTGCCACTAGCTAAGTTGAGGTAGGGATTAATTGACTTTTACCCTTCACACTAAATCTTTTATAGAGTCATTTGAAGTTGCCATCAGTATAACATGCACTTTCTAAGAAGTCTAGGTCACGATACAGAAGGTTTATGGGTTAATCTACCTCTATTTAAGTTAAACTAGGATTTAATGACTGTACCCTCTGTGCTAAATGTTGTCTCAAATTAGTAGGCGTTTCCATCTGTATAGCTTGTTCTTTCTACAAACTCTATCACAATCCAGAAGGCCTACGGAGAAAGTTGCAGAACTTTTACCATAATTCTGACAACTCTTCATTGTAGAAGCTAAACCATTTGGTCTCTCGGGGAGTGAATAGATTTATCAGTGGATGATGCAAACCAACTGGGCCTATCCATGTGAAGAAATGGTCAGACATTTCTATAAGCTCGAAGGGACAAGTGACAACAAGAGAGTTTAGTTTTGAAATGGTTTGTTTCTTGATCGTTAGGTTTCCTTCATACAACACACACACAACACACTGGAAAATTTTCCCTCACAATAAATGGAATTCTTGCTAGTTTGTGATAAGTAATCATTTTGTCTTTCAGTAAAGTTTTACACCACATTAAATTTGGTTCTAACCATTTTTAACTTGGAAAAGTCACTCTATCCAATTCCAATTTCATGATGTAAATTGGAAGACAACTTAAATATTTTGGACTATTTAGTTTATGGGAACAAAAGCATGAACATGTGAAACAAAATCATGAATGCCACATATACAAAGTGAATTAAACTGTAACAATTTTTGTATACTGTAAAATGATCTGTGAATTTCTATGTAGAAGAGAGCATGAAAAAGGAAAAATGACATGGTGCTATATTTAGCATCATGCATTCAATACACAGGAATACATATAGGTTACTACAAGGTTTGTTTGGTTGTCGAAGTGGTTCACATTTGTCATTGTTGGCCATACTGTCATTGTTCATCTTCTAGTGCAGCATGTGCTGATATTTGCATGCAGATATAATAATCTAGGCCATGGTTGACATTTCTTGGTGCATGTTTGCCACTGAGGTGGGTGCATACAGGCTTTTAAAGTGGAGCCATGTGGGCCATTGAGATGTGCAAACAGGTTTCTAAAGTGGGGCCATGAGGGCCATTAAGATGTGCAAACAGGTTTCTAAAGTGGGGCCATGTGGGCCAATGAGATGTGCCAACATATTTTTTCATACAAATGGTTAAGATTTTTATGAAAATGTAACTACCTCCCTTCCACTCCCTTGAACTATCTTGGGCTGTGGGAGGTGTTCATTGCTCGTTTTGACCTGACCTAGAAGGTTTGATATCAAGTTGTGGTTACAAAATACCTCCTATCTCAAGGTCCATAGAACTTAGAACTAATACCACCATTTCGTTCAACTCCCAAATCGCAAGTTATGCTTAGAAGTTTGCTAAATTAAATGTGTCCATGTCACCATGGTTATCCACGTGGCACCCATGTGGCCCTTGCCTAGCCCATGTGGCACTACTATAGCTGCTTATCTATGCACGAAGTCACTTGCCTTGTTATGAATTGCGTTGGGGCATGAAACCATCTCAACCATCGTTGGGGCCCCTTAATTATTCTCAGCCGTCGATCAAAGACGGGCGGCTTGGCATTAATCCCAACTGCACCCCTCCCTCCCCCTCGCTTGCTAAACATTGAGCATGAAAGGGCCCCCTCAATCTCAACTGTTGATCTCATATGCAGAGTCCCTTGATCTGATGATTGTCATAGATTTTGCTTGGTTAACTTGCATAAAGTTTAACACAAACTTCACGAGCGAAAAGGTGATACCACTCTCCATGTGCACAGGGCAATCAAACTGATTTCGTCCCACTTGAAAAGAGTTCTAACCTGCTTTAATGTGGGGCAAAACCATGAGAATTCTAGGCTAGCTTTTCCATTTAGTTCCTTGAAAACCGTGATGGCTTGGAGACCTAACCCCAGTAGGGTCCACACCCAGGCCACGTCACCCCAAGCCACATCATCTCGGCTTCAGGTTCTTGACCTTCTCTCTACTCCAACCTCAATTGTAAAATGCCAAGGTTCGAGGTCTAAGATCAGAGAGTAAGGTCACCCCCAAGTCACACCATCTTGGCATCAGGTTCTCAACCTTCCCTCTATTCCAACCTTACTGGAAAATGTTGAGGTTTGAGGTTTGAGATCCATGAAGGGTCCACCCCCAAGCCATGCCATCTCAGTGTTGGGTTCTCGGGGTCGAGGTTCCTTGCCTCTTCACACGTAAGTTTTGTGGCCTATGGCCGATGGTTTATATTGACTCATAGGCATTGAGCATTTCCACACCTAGGCTCATGCAACTGCCCCAAGGGTCCGACAACTCGATGGGGCCCACAAGTCACGATTTTGATGGGGTGAGGTTTTGCCTCGACCCCTTGGTGTCGGGCTTCTCCCATATGCTTACATGTATATACGAGCGGTCATTCCCGCTTTGCTAGTCTTGGCAACCAACAAAAGCACCAAGTTGGGGTGTTCACCAAAACAAAGAAGGGGGGTCGCACCAAGTCATCTTCTATGTGTATTGAGGCTTATGTAAAGACCACAACAAGGAATATTGTAGTTTGTAATCCAACATGGATAAATAATTATACTTACATGCGCATGCTAAGGTGTCTAGCAACTGAAGGAGGGACTTCCACTCTCCACCCAACCATAGGCTAGCTACATTGCAACTCTCTTGCAATTGACCACCCTTGAGTTGGATCCAGAGTCTGAGGGGATGTTTGCTTAGTGATATTTCACACCAATGTTTGATAAATACTCATTAGATGGAGTCCACAGTCCAGTGGTTTATCAACTTCCCTTTGGTAGTAAGCATCACAGTGACCCATTCACTTGTTTGAGATCGTTCACATGGCTTCACCCAAGGTCTAAATGAGGCATTGCTCAATCCAAGAGGTTGAATATACCGTCCAGGTGGTTTTTCAACTATCTTTTCATCGCAAGCACCATAGGGGTCTGCAGTGTACTGTCTAGGTGGTTTATCAACTTTACAACAAGCACCACAAAGACTCAGTTTTCCCTGTCCAGGTGGTTTATCAGGTATACAACAAGCATCACAATGGTTCAATGATCCATTGAGCCTCCCACTGACCACTCAGGCTTAGACACACATTCTAGTGGCCTCAAACAATTCACAAGGATTATCACCCAATTTCATAGCAATTCAAATCCATCACAATGTTCAACAATCAACTCCACAACTACCCTGCTTGTTACTATCACTGTTCCACAACTCCATGCAGTCCATAAGTGGTCTTGAGTAGCCTTTGTCCCCTAGTAAAATGAGAGAAAGCTCTCGCACCAGAACTAAGAGAGAGGGAGAGGGAGAGAGATTGACAATTCTCTGACATGACTAGTTATAAAAGACCATCTTACAGTAGAAAACATCAACTTGTTGTCTCTTTTCTGTTGTGCATATTTATATTTTTCCTCTACATCCCTTTATGCGTTTGAGAGAGTGCTCACTTGGCTCTTCTCACCTAGTAGGGAATTACTCACTGCCTTATGCTTGCATCGCCCTAATCTAATCATATAACTGACTCGAAGCTAGTTAGCTCTTCCCCAATCTCATCATATACAAAATTTGTTAGGTCGTAGCTTCAGTAGGCCCACAACTAAATTTTGAATTTAATTCTGCTGACTTTAGTATTTTGGCTTGGTTCATGGTCTTTCAAGGTACACAAGCTCACTACACCCTCTAACCATGGATTTGTGCATCCCTTCTTTCAGGCCATACTAAAAAATTTACATTTTAAAAAAGATTTTCAAGTGTTCATAGGAATTCGATTCAGCCGATCGTGGCCTCCACACTGGCATACATAGTCAACTAATTTTACAAAAACAAGGAGAGGTGGGAATGTTACAAACCCCACCCCCTTAAGGGAACATCGTCCTCAGTGTTCTGTAACTAGGAAACAAAAGAAACAAAATTGATCTCTATAATCGAAGCTTTTACATCTGCTTATTCATTAAACAAAAATGGGTAAAGTACCATCATTTGTTCTACATATTTCCAGGTTGCTTCATTGAGTCCAGGCTCTAAAGTTGTTTCCATTGCACTTTGACCTACTCTATTACTCGATTCTAGAGTGTGGTTTGTCTCCGGTCCAGGATGCATAATGGTTTTGATTGGAATTCTCCCCATATTCCACTTGTATCATAGACCAATCAATAACATGATTAATGCCACATATATACTTTTTAAGGAAATAAATGTGAAATACACCATGTGCTTTCACTATGGGTGATAAGACCAATCTGTAAGCTACTGGTCCCACTCTTTCCAAAATTTGAAATAGTCCACAAACTCTTGGTGCTAACTTAGTACAAGATGTCACTAAATCTTTTTTGGTATGATGTGGAGATACACATGGTCTCCCACTTGGAATTCTCTTTGCATTCTCTGTTGATCTGCATAGCTCTTTTTCCTATCTTGGGCTACGTTCAATTTCTGCCTGATATTAATTACCTCTTGATCCATTTCTTTCAGCATGTCGGGTCCAATAACCACTCTATTCACTAGGTCATCCCAGCTAACGGGAGTGTTGCATTTCCTACCATGCAATGCTTCAAACCAACTCATCTTTAGTGACTCTTAGTACCCATTGTTGAATGCAAATTCAACTAATGGAAATAATTCTTTCCACCTCTTTGGTCGATGCATGACATACATCCTCATCATGTCTTCGAGAATTTTGTTTACCCTTTCAGTTTGATCATTTGTATGAGGATGATACGTTGTAGTAAAAACTACCTGGGTTCCAAAAACAACAAACAATGCCTTCCAAAAATTGGCAGTGAACTTGGCATCCTGATTTGAGATGATCTTCCTGGGTATGGCATGTAGTCTAAATATTTCTTTCATGAAAATCTGAGCTATATCAATATCTTTGTGGGTGGACTTGATAGTTATAAAGTGAGCTTCCTTTTGCATCATGTTGTTTGTGTCCTTGGCATCCCCATGATCAAGTCAATGGATATGACTTCCCACTTCCACTTAGGGATTAGGATTGATTGTAACAATCTCATTGGGTGTCTGCTCTCTACTTTGACTTGTTGGCATTCTAGGCACGACAACATTCTTCTTCATTATTGGCCAAAAGTATGATTTCTTTATGCCTGTCATCATTTTCTGATATTCAGGATGACTAGAATAAGGTCTTTTATGAAACTCATCCATTATGAGCTTCTTCAATTCGGTTGCGCAAGATACATACTATCTTATCCTTAAACAATTTACCATCAACATTGAATTTGTAGTCCTTGTTGATTATTCACACTAGTTTTTTATGTGGATATTCCTTCACATGTTGGAAATGTTCGTCATGTATTAATGCCTCTTTGATCTTTTCCCTAGTGTCAAACTCACAAATACTTATGGTTTCCAAGTGAGCTACTTGCAAGATTTTGCTAAGTACATCTGCTACTCGGTTTTCCTTGCCCTTAATATGTTTTATTTCAAAATCAAATTCACTAATTAAAGCCAATCATCTGGCTTGTTTAACATTTAACTTGGGTTGATCAAACAAATATTGCAACCCTCCATGATTTAACATCAACACAAATATTCTTCCAAGAAAGCAGTGTCTCCACATCTTTAGAGCATGAACAATTGTTGCCAACTCCAAGTCATGAGTGACAATTATTCTCATGCTCATTTAATTTCTTGAGTCATAACATATCACATGCTATTCTTGCATCAGGACGCAAAGCTAGATACACACTCTGATGTCCATTGGAAATTTATCTCTTTATTTGGTAAAGTTGTGATTGGATGCCCAATCTTTGAGAAATATCGAATGAATTGTTGGTAATATATGGTCAATTCCATACGATTTGACCTCTGACACATTTCAGGGAGTGTGCCATTCCATTATGGCCTTGATATTATTAGGATCCATGACTACACCTTCCTTTGAGATGACATGTCCTAAATATTGGAATTGTGATTTAAAGAAATCACATTTGCTGAGTTTTGCATATAGTTTGTGTTCCCTCAACAATTAGAGGTCTTCCTTCCAGTGATCTTCATGTTTTTCTCTGGTTTTTTAGTAAACTAGGATATCATCTACAAACACTAGCATAATTTTTCCAAATACTAGCTAAGGACGTTGTTCATTCGGCACATAAATGTGGTTGGGGCATTTGTGAGCCCAAATGGTACCACCATGAACTAGTAGTTCTTGTTTATTGTCCTAAACATTGTCTTATGAATATCTTTATCTTTAATTTTGACTTGATGATAGCCATATCTTAAATATATTATGAAAAATATTGTGGCTCCTATGAGCTAGTCAAATAAATTGTCAATTCTTGGTAGTGGGTATTTGTTCTTCATTGTAGCTTTATTCAACTGTCTGTAATCAATGCACAGTCATAGCGTTCCATCTTTCTTTACAAATAGCAATGGGGCTTCCCAAAGTGACACACTGAGTTTGATATACCCCTTCTCCAACATCCGTTTTAGATGTAGATTTAATTCTACCAACTCTAGCATGCTTATGTGATATGGGACTTTAGAAACTAACACCAAACCAAGAATCATCTCAATGGAGAAGTCAATTTCTCTCCTGGGTGGAAATTATGGTATTTCTTCCCAAAATACATCATTGTATTTCTTTAATACATGGCGATCTTTGATTCTGAGTTTGTTGTTCTCTGTCACACTGGTTACTTGGATCATGAACAGAGCACACCCCTTCCGACTGTACTTCTTCACTTTCAGCACCGAGATCTGTCTGACAAGATCAATTTTCTCATTCCTTGCAATATCCTTTCTTTGCTTTCATTTTTGAGGCACTCCAACGATTTATTATAGAAATCCACCTTAGTTGGGTTGGTTCCCAACCAATCGATACCCATTAACACGTCATATGAACCCAACAATAGCACATTAAGGGTAGTTGTTGTGGGCATGTCGCCTAGCTCTATGGGGGCATGATTCTAGTAGCTCTATCACACTCTTCTTGGTTCCTGTGGCTAGCTAGACCAGCCATGACTTAGCATGTGTTTTATTGAACTCTTTCAACATTATGCTTTTCTCACTCATTTGTTGTTGGTGTTTTCTGGATTGTAGCAATATACCATTGGTCATGATTGTTCATCTCTCTTTTTGAAGGGGTTCCTTCCCTCATTGTATCTTCTCTTATTTGCCTATGTCTTTTCTTTGACTTGTTTCCTTCTACCCTATTAGTATCCAATCCATATTTTCATATTTCAGATGGACTTTGCTTGGATTTATGCCTATCCAGATAACTAGCACCATGTTCATGTTGTTATTTTCTTTGCATATTCGAGAGACTTTGGAAAATTGCAAAATTCACCTCAACTTGTGCTTATTGAGCTTTGACAATATTTTCATTGTTTGCTTTGCAACTCCTGGATTCAACTCTCAAGCTTCTGAGGGTATCCATCCAATAAGGAAAAATTTCCTTTGACTTCTTTCCAACTGAATCTTCTTCCTGATCATGATGGGATTTGTCCATGCTATACTATACCATTTTGATGCTCATTGTGTCTTCCTATGTGTTGTCATACACACACAACTGTTAGCTTAATCAAAATATAAACATATCAATTGTAATCCTTTGCAAGTCAATACTAAGTTTGCTGTTTTGACACTATTCACACATCAAAATCCATGTTAGTCGCATATTCAAGGTAGCAAAAGAACATATAAGCATTTGCAAATACGTCAACTATGAGTTTAATTTAACATTTTCAACAATTAAATTATTTGATGAAATTATTTTTTTTGTGTGTGAATTCATCCATATCTAGTGTTAAACCTAGGCTTTGATACCACTTTGTAACCACCTCCCTCCCACCCCCTTGAACTATCTCGGGTTGTGGGGGGGTTCACATACTCGTTTTGATGCAACCTCCAAGGTCTATTATGAAAATGGGGTTATGAAATACCTCCTATGTCAAGGTTTGCAAAACTTAAAACTAATACCACCATTTTGTTCAACTCACCAAGAGCTTTTCGATGATATAAAATTTTATCTCGATTAAACTCTCAGAACATAAGTTATGTTTGTTAGAAATTTTGCTAGAAAGGGTCCACATTAGTCCATGGATCTCCATGTGGTACTCACGTGGCCCTTGCCTAGCCCATGTAGCACTACTATAACCAGTTACCTTTCCATCGGGTCACGTGCCTTGTTGTGCGTCGCAGTGGGGTACAAAATCTCCTCACCCAAAACAAGTGGTAGCAGAGACCACTCCAAGGGTGGTTTCAAATTTGGGGAATGGGGGGGCCCTCAATTATTCTCAGTTGTTATTAAGAGATGGATAGGTTGGTGCTAATCCTAATTTCCCCCCCTTGCTCATCAAACATTGACCACGAGCGCCCCACCCAATCTCGACTGTGCAGAGCCACTTGATATGACGTCTATCATAGGTTTCACCACGTTAACTTGTATGAAGTTTAACACAATTCACGGGAAAAAAGGCGATACCTCTCTCCATGTGCATGGGCCAATCAGAGTGATTTCACCCCTTTTGAAAATAGTTCTAACTTCTTTAAGTGTGGGGCATAACCACCAAAATTCTAGGCTTGATCTCCACTTAGTTCCTTAAAAATCCTGATGGCCTGGAGACTCGAGAGCCTAGTAAGGTCCACACCTAAGCCACATCACCCCAATCCACATCATCTCGACATCGGGTTCTTAAGCCTTTCCTCTACTTCAGCCTCAATTGGAAAATGACAAGGTCCGAGATCCAAGATTAGGGTCCACCCCCAAGTCACATCATCTTGGCATCAAGTTCTTGATCTTCCCTCTAATCCAACCTTAATTGGAAAATGATGAGGTTTAAGATCCGAGAGTAGGGTCCACCCCCAAGCCACGTCATGTCAGTGTCAGGTTTTTAGCGTTAGGTTTCCTCAGCTCCTCATGCATGTAAGTTTTTTGGAAGTTGGTTGATGACCGATATCAACCCATCAACATCGTGCCTCTCCACACTAAGGCTCATGCAACTAACTTGGGGGTTCAACAACTCGATGGGACCCACAAGTCACGGTTCTGATGGGGTGAGGTTCCGCCTTGCTCCCTCGGTGTTGGGATTCTCACATACACTTATATGTCTATACTAGTGGTCATTATGTTCTGTTGGTCCCAATGACCAGTAGAAGCACCAGGTTGGGGTGTTCACCAAAACAAAGAAAGGTGGTTGCCTCAAGCCATCTCTTGTGCGTATTGAGGCTTATGGCCTCGAGGTCCAAAGACCTCAATCTCTAGTTGATGTACATAGCATATGAATTAATCTAGCTCCAATGCCCTGCTACAGGATGGTTAGACTCATCATCAGAAACATATATGCTCTATTAATTATATAATATGGAATACACAAAATTTCACAAGGGAAGTTACAGGTTATCGTTATACGTCATGGCTCCGCTGAGTAGGTTGAGCTATTTAAATCATAAGCTATCATTGTCAAGAAGAAAGGGAACATAACACACAATTAATTACTTTATTCATGAATTGAATACACACCAACAAAACCCAGGTACACCATAAATTCATAGCATGTTAGTCAACTTGCATATCATTAATATGGAAATGAACTACCTTAGTTCCAATATTCAATAAAATTGAATATTTATAAGATAACTGGTTAATTGTTAACATAATAGTGAGTTTAAACCATTCACTCATGAGCATACCAAATTAAGTATTAATCATAAACACAAGAAGGAATATCATAGTCTGTAATCCAACATGTACACACAATTATACTTATCTGTGTGTGTTAATGTGGTTGACAACTGAAAGAGGGACTTCCACTTTCCACCTAACTATAAGCCAACTACATCACAACTCTCTTGCAACTAACCACCCTCATGTCAGATCCAAAGTTTGAGGGGATGTTTGCTCTGGTATATTTCACACCAATGTTTGGTAAATTTTGAAGAGATGGAATCTAATGTCCAGGTAGTGTATCAATTGCGCTTTCATGGTAAGAACCACAATGACCCACTCACTCCTTTGAGATTGTTCATAGGGCTACACCCAAGGTCCATATGGGGCATTGCTCAGTCCAGGAGGTTGAATATACTGTCTAAGTGGTTTATCAACTCTCCAAAAAGCACCACATAGACTCATATTGCCCTATCTAGGTGGTTTATAAGCTATTTAGCAAGCACCACAATGATTTGGTCATATATTGAGCCTCCCACTGACCACTTAGGCTTAGACACATAGTCTAGTGGCCTCAAACAATTGACAAGGAATATCACCCAATTTCATAGTAATTCAAATTAGTCACAAGGTTCAACAATCAACTCCATAATTACTTTGCTCTTTACTATCATTGCTCCAAAGCTCTACACAATCCACAAGTGGTCTTGAGAGGCCTTTGTCCCTCGGTAGAATGCAATAAATCACACACACTAGAACTCGAAGAGAAAGAGGGAGGGAGATGGACAATTCTGTCACATGACCAGTGATAAAAGAAAAACCCCCACTAGAAAACATCAACCCTCTATCTCTCTTCTGCTATGCATATTTATATTTTTCCTCTAAATTCGTTCATGCATCTAAGAGAGCATTCAATTGGCTCTTCTTTTGTGTTAGGGAAGTGGGCACATCCTTATGCTTCCACTACCCTAATCCAATCACATAATTGATTGTTGGCCAATCATCTCTTACCCAACCACATCATATACAAAATATGTCATCTCATGACATTAGGGGAATTTTGAGGTCTAAAATGGGCCTCCTAAGGAAAATAATAAATTAAGACTTATGAATTTTCAAATAAAAATGAATGAAACTAATTTTTTTGTAAAAAATGTGTACACATTTTTTTCATGTATTTTCATTTTTTTAATGTGAATCTACTCAGAAGTATGCATAGTGGGTACTCATTGGACGTGGAATTTAATTTCGCATCCAATAGGTATCTACTCTTGAAATTTGAATGATCCTACAAGGAGATAAGTCAAAAATACAATAAAAGAAAGAACTTTCTTCTTTCCCTCCACACTATTTTCCTCTGGGGATGACATCACCATCTTGAATCCCATTGGTTCTTTTACAGTTAATTTTGTTAGTACTCTTTTTTCTTTGAGGCCAATTTTTTACCTCAAAATTCCCTTAATGCTTCAATTGGCCTGTAACAGAATTACGAAATTAATTTTGTCGACTTCAATATTTAATTCAGATGGATTTATGGCCTTTCAAGGCACACAAGCTCACCACTCCCTTAGATGTGGATCAATGCATCCTTTCTTTCAAGCCATAATCAAACTTTTATATTTTTAAAAATATTTTCAAGTGTTCATAGGATTTGGACTTAGCCAGTTGTGGCTTGCACATTGGCATACACAACATCATTAATTTTTCAAAAATAGAAAGAGGTGGGGATGTCTAAAAAAAGGTGGGCATTGCAACCATGCCAAATAGCTATTACAAAATATAAGAAAAGTTTATACAAAATTATCTTAGGTGAATAGATCTGCCTATAATTTTCATGAGTCCAAAAATCACCTACTAAGACTGGTTAACTCTATTACCTAAAATGGTGCCAAAGTAGACATATAGCTTGAAAATATATACTAAGACATAAACTAAAACAAACATTGAAATTATTGCTTCTTCTGAACCTCTTCATTCTTATATTTTTTTCCCAAATCTTTTCCTCATGTTACCAAGAGGTCTTCTCTTTGCTCTTTTCATCTGGAGAAACATTGAGTTTTATGGAGTCCATATATGCTCAAGAATAGTTTGAAACTAAACAAGAAGAAGGATGAATATTGAAAAACAAAACCTATTTTGGAATGCGAAGATATGATACCATCCTATGTAGCTACTATATAATAGAGTCAATATGTCAAGTGATCTCCTCATTCTTGCTAAGTTCAAAATTGATGAGAGCATCTACTCGTTTTTGCCAATCTCTTATATCTACAACATGTATTACTATGTAAATGGAAAGTGTCTCTTGTAGAGTTCATGTCTTGTGATTTATTTTCCAACTCTTGTCAATGATTCCATTCAATTAAAGCTTTAATTACACCACAAGATTCCCCGCCTCATTCATGTAATACTTGATCTCTTTCCTCAATTCCTTGTTTGCACTTGCAGTGAACTTATTGCATGAAAAATGCACTATCAATCTCTAATTGCTAGATCTCTTGGATGGATTAGCCTTAATTGGTGCTATATCAAGAAGTCTTAAGGAACAACTTTTAAAACTAGATAATCACTAGCCGAAAGTATCAAAAGCAAATACCAAATGGAACAATTGCCAATTGAACCGGAATCCCATGCCATAAGAACCAAACATTAAGTCAAAGACAGGATGGGGGCTCTAGAAATGGAAGTTCCTCCTACCTTGAATGGCTAAATCACATTTATCAACCAACCTACATCTCTTGCAATATAAATTAATTTGCACTCGAGAAGGCATGGAGAATGAGGCCCTACATCATTGATCCATTAGCATCGTGAGGGGAAGCTTTTCCCTATGACCATCAATGACTTCCTTTCTTAATAAACCTTATTCCTATGGGGGAGGGGGGGGCAGGGGAGGGGCGTATGAGATGAGTGTCCCCATTTATGACACGTTTCCCACAATTAGTAATAATACTTTGTTTGCTCGACTATTTTCTTGAATATCATTCTCTAATTGCCAAATCTCCTGGATGGCTTAGCCTTCCTTGACATCGTGTCTAGAATTTTGAGGACCAACTTTTAAAACAAGACCACTAGCCAAAAGGCTCAAAAGCAGATACCAAATGGTAAAATTTCCAACTAAACCCAAATCCCATGGCCATAGGAATCAAATACTCAATCAAATACAACATGGGGGCTCTAGAAGTAGAAGTTCCTCTAACCTTGAATGGCCAAACCACATTTCTTAGCCAACCTAAATATCTTGCAATATAAATTAATTTGCACTCAAGAAGGCATGGAGAATGAGGTCCTACATCGTTGACCATTCACGTCATGAAGGGAAGCTTTATCCTATAACTGCCGATGACTTCCTTTATTAATAATAACAATGTAAACTTTGGAATGAGCACTGAAATGAGTCCCTGTTTTTTTGAGGTAGCACAAAATCATCCGATTTTGAAAAGTGCTGATTTAGAATACATTTTTTTTAGCATATTTTTGACACTTTAAATTTTCTTATGCATCAAGTATGAACATTTTTTTAAAAATGTTAGTGATTTTCATGCTGATTTTGAAAAGCATTGATGCAAGATCAACCTCTTTTTTTAGAGGGCTTATTTTTGACACTTTATATTTTCTTATGTATCAAGTATGAACATTTTTTTTTAAATGTTAGTAAATTTCATGTTGATTTTGAGAAGTGTTGATGCAACATCAACCCCTTTTTTTAGAGGGCTTATTCTCAGAACTATCTCTCCACTCCTTGGGCTAGTTGGGCCACGGGGATGCAGCAGGAGGGGAGCTGTGCAACTCCCATCCCGCCCCTCCCTCGTGACCCAACTGACCGACAGGGGTGGAGGGAGAATCAACTCCCCTCTTGCTCCACCCCCGCGACCCAACAAGCCCAGTGGGTGGAGGGCCAATTCCGAGAATCGACCCCCCACCCCCTAGGCCCGTTGGGAAGTGGGGTGGGTTATTTTTTTAAATTTTTTCTTTAATTTTATGTTTTTAAATTTTCTTATTTTTAAAGTTTTTAATTAATTAATTAATTTATTTATTTTTAATGTTTTTATACTTCATTTTTTTTTAAATGATCATATATATATATATATATATATATATTATTTTTGTGTTTTTTGTGTTTTTAATATATTTTTAAAAATATTTATCAATTTTTTATATGTTAATTTTTTATTTTTTATTTTTACATTTTGTGTTTTTATTTTTTATTTTATTTTGTCATTTTTAATATATATTTTTATATTTGTTTTTTTTTTTTTTTGCTATGTTTTTAATTTGTTTATATTTTAATATATATTTTTATTTACTTGTTATTTGTGTTAATTTTTATTTTTCTCAATATCTTGTTTTTTGTTTTTACTTTTTAGTCATGTTTTTATTTTTTATGTTTTAATATATACTTTTATTTATTTCTTATTATTTTTAAAGTTCTTTTTGTATTTTTTTTCAATGTTTTAATTTTTATATTTTTTTGTATTTTTATTATTTATTTATTATTTTATTTTATTTTATTTCTTCCTGCAGGGTCCATGATGATTCTCGACTAGCAACTTGATCCCATTATGTGTCAATTTTAAAGTTTTCATTATAATGAACCGAGTCCGACTGCGCAATGGGTCAATTTTATGGTTGGTCTTTAAGCTTTCATTACAATGAGTCAGTTCGCCTACACTCCGTGTCAATTTGATGGTTGATTTTTAATTATTTGTTGCAATGTGTCAAATTGTCTTAGGCTAAGATTTTAAAGTTGTTATACTTTTAGCATTTGGAAAAAAAATACTCTTGGTATAATGACTTTTTAATTCAGGTATTATTTTTTTATTTTTATTTTAGTCATTGAAAATTTTCATAATGCTATGGTTGAAATATGTTGAAAACTTAAGGTTTTATGTAGTCATGATCTTTGGTTTTAATTCCATGGTTAAAAATTTGTCAAAACTTTAAGGGTTTTCTGAGTCATGATATTTTATCTTTAACATCATGGCTAAAAATTGTTGAAATTTTAATGCTTTTCAGAGACATGATGTTTTATCTTTAATTTCATGTCTGAAAATCATTGGAATTTTAAGGTTTTTCGGAGTCATGATATTTTATCCTTAACGCCATTGCTAAAAAGTGTTGAAAATTTGCCCCGAAAAAAAAAATTCTATTACAACGTTAACACATTTTGTTTTTAGGGTGTTTTTTGCACGAAAAAATTGGTTTTTATTGGATTTTACTGTCATTTTAAAAAAAATATTGAAAATTTACCTTGAAAAAAAAAACGTTATTCCAGAATCAACATTTTTCGTTTTCAGGTTGTTTTTCATGTTTTTTTTGGTTTTTTGGCTAGATTTCTTGTTTTGAGTTTATAGTCCTCATTTCATAGTTTAAATTGTTTAAACCTTATTCCTATGTGGGGGGGGGGGGGGGTGGTTATGAAATGAAGTGTCCCCATTTATGATATATAGCCCATAATTTAGTAATAAGCCTTTGTGTTCTTGAATATTTGCTAATTGATTTTGATGATGAAACACATGTTTAAAATGTATTTTTATCAAATTAATTTATCTCGATGAATCCTTCTAACCATATGAGTTAAGGGTGGGTGGTTTAGTGCTGCTTTTCCTTGGATAACTCAGAGAATTATCATAGAAATTCCTACGATGATAAATTCCTTCACAGGTTGAGATTTTATAAGCAAAATCCATTTGTAGAAATCTTGGGCCTCAACTTCATTGTTCGCGGGTATCCTAATTCCTTTGATAAACTCAACTTCTTGATTGTGTTTGGAGTCAATATGACTTCCCTTTTTCTTGTCACCCCAATACTACCTTTGGTGGCTCCATTGAAGAGCAAGATGGGCTAATTGTAGTCCCTCATCTAGTGACTGAACTAATTCTCATCCAATCGAAGATGCCAAGGTTGTAGGTAGGAGGGATGATGAGCCTATAATAAGTTATTGAGGGGTCTGTTTGAGAGAAACTCTTGTATTTAAATATTTTCTTTGACAAATAAACTACATAGAATTATTGGGCATGTTCCATTGGAGATTAATATTTCATGAAAAAGGCCTCATCCCTGTCTTGCCACTTTGTAAAGGGGAAGGATTTCTTGTTTAAAAATGTATTTATTTTGGGCAGGCTAGATTTTGGATGCCACAAATTTCAACAACAACAACCACTATATTTTCGACATATGTTTCTTTTGGATAGAGCCTAGGTATTGATGAGTCTAGGTCAACAACAAATTTAAAAAACAACATCCAATATATTTTCAAAATAGGTTTCTTTTGGATAGAGCGGGGGTATTGATGAGTCTACATCAATAACATTTACCTTGAGACTTGGAGATGTGGGGGGTTAGGGTGCGGGAATATATTCTTACCTAAGCCCTTTGTGGCTATTCTCTATACCTTTTAGCTTATTCACATTAAAAAAATTCTTAACAATATTATCTCTTTTATTACACATGTAGCAAATAAAAGGGCCTGGTAGCCCTCTCTTTTACAGATTATATTGCGTAAATATTTTGTGATGAGTGAGCAACCAAACAAATATGTGAACCTTTGGTAGAATTGGATCAACAAAAGCCTGTTAATATTCAATGCTCATTGATTATATTATTGGAAATTTGGTTCAACGCTCCTTGTGTGTTTCATGACATGGAATAACTTCCTCTCATGGATCCTAACTCAAGAAATTGTAGCAGAAACTAATGCCTACAAGTTTTGGTTTAACGGAAATTGTGATTCCAACAAGTGGTATCAAAGTGATAGGTCTCGAGTTTGAAACTCACCTACATGTGATGGGGATTGCTGGACATTGGGTTCAACGCCCTCCATGTGTTTCACGACATGGAATAACCACCTCTCATGGATGCTAACTCTGACAATTGTAACAGAGACTAATTCCTGCATGTTTTGGTCTAACGACAATTGTGATTCCAACGTATATTCCCCTAGAGTAACCCATCCTATAAAATCCTTAACCTCCTTTCTTAATGTGGCTAAACCTTTTCATCAAGAGATGACCATGTTCATTTTTCCTCATAGCTTCCTCAAGGAGTTTATATACGTCTTACAATTGGCCCACTTCCCAATCTCCAAGTTATCCCATTTTGAGAGATTCAAGAAAGAGATTATGCCCATATTTTATATCCAACTTGTATATCCTACAGAGACCGAGTCTTGAGGGGGAGGAGGGTGATCCATTGCATTGTCTTCCTAGAGCCTTATTTGTTTCCCATTACTTGGAATCCATTTAAGACCCTTTTGGATGATGGATAATGTTGACTTACATAGGTTCCAAATAAGAGATCTTGAGACCGTTGACATAGGGTCATCTAGAGTTCTAATGCAGTCCTTTTTTAAATATTTGTGTTGGAGGACTTATTTCAACTAGGATAACTTACCAGGGACACATATCCACGATATTTTGGCACCCAATGCCTCGTTAGAAAAGGATAGTGCCCTTATCAATGATTGCTTCCCATCTAAAGGTGCTTAAATGATGTGCCAGTTGACATAGTGAAATTTCTTAGATTTTTCTTTTTCCCCTTGCCATTGAATCTCCTTATTTCTTTTCCTAAGGATTGCATGAACCCCATAGGAGCCAAAATATCTAAACAAACAAATATAGCTAAAGAAAAAATGGATTTAATGAGAACCATCTAGCCAGTTGGATTAACCCACTTAGACCCTTGGTTGACCATTTTGATTTTGAGATTATGAAAAATGGGAGACTAGTTCAAAGATCTTGGATGGAAGAACACAATAGGGATGCCTCCATTTTTTAAATTACTTTAGTGGTCCCGAGGAGATAATTCCATTTCTCTTGTGATGGACTGGAGGACGCGAGTGGTGATATTCCATCTGTATATAAAAATTTTCA
Source organism: Pinus albicaulis (assembly GCA_034641835.2). NCBI lineage: Eukaryota > Viridiplantae > Streptophyta > Pinopsida > Pinales > Pinaceae > Pinus > Pinus albicaulis. Next base: position 326,550,681 of record CM076575.1, on the reverse strand, counting down.
AGTTATTAAATTTCCTCTTGAAGCCGCTATATAATGGTCTATGGTTGTTTTAAATATATGGGCTATTATAATCATTAATGTTCTACCAATTAGAAAGGTGTTATATACAAGCTCAAAATGATTTATAGATTTTATACCTCTAATAATTTCCACTCTAACGAGCATCACATTTACTCTTTCAGTGCCATATCTTATGCCAACTGATCCTAACATTATAATATACGTAGTTTTTCAAGTGGAGGGAATCCTTGTCACATGCACTTGGTTCCTTCGAAGAATTGAGCAAATTCTCCATTTAATAGTAGAGAAATCCATGGTATTTTCATGTAGGTTTGAACCCAACCAATGAAGTGGTCACTAAATGTAAATTTTATTAACACAAAGAACAAAAAGTTGTGCCTAACCCTTTCCATTAGTTCATTTTGTCCTTACCTTCATCAAGGGGTTTATCTACATACAATTGTTCCACTTCCAAATATTCAAGATATCCCATTTTGAGAGATCAAAGAAATAGTTTATGCCCTTATTTGAATTCCAAGCTTGTAGATATTGTAGAGAAAGTCTTGAGAGAGAGGAGGGTGACAATGTATTCCTAAAGCCTTTTTTTTCTTCCCATTTCTTGGAATCCATTTCAGACCCTTTTGGATGAGGGGTAATTTTGATTTACATGGGACTAGATAAGAGATCAATTTATCTACAGACAACCGGTCCACTTCCCAATATTTAAGTTATCTCATTTTGAGAGATTAAATAAAGAGGTTATGCCCTTATTTGACATGCAAGTTTGTACATCTTGTAGAGATATGACTTGAGGGAGAGGAGGGTGACCCATTACAATGTCTTTCCAAATCCTTATTTAATTCATCTAAGATCCTTTTGGATGAGGTGTAATGTCGATTTACATAGGCACAAGATAGGAGATCACGAGATCATTGGCATATGGTCATCCAAACTTATCATGCAATACTTTTTGAAATATTGTGTTAATGGGGGACTTCTTCCCACCAAACTAACTTACCAGAGAAATATCCACAAGAGTTTTCCACCCAATTCCTAATTAGACAAATATAGTTCCCTTATTGTTCATTCCTCCATTTGAAGGAGCCCAAACAATGTTCCAATTGACCAAGTGATTTTCTTAGAGTTTTCTTTGCCCCTTGCTAGTGAAATATACTTATTTATTTTCCTAATGATTGCATGAACCCATAAGAATCAAAAGAGCCGAATGTAGAAACAAATATAAGGTAGATAGAGTGGATTTAATGAGAATCATATGGCCACTTGACTTAAGCCATTGAGACCCCTATTTGAACATTTTGTTTTTGAGATTTTGAAAAATGGGATACTAGTTTCAAGATCTTGGATGGAAGAGAAAAATAGGGATTCATACATATTTGAAAGTCCTCTACTGGGCATGAGGAGATACTTCTATTTCTCCCATTATGGAATAAGGATGAGAGTGGTGATGTTCCATTTGTATATCCAACTTTTGTAGTTATTAAATTTTTCTCTCAAAGCCTCTACCTAATGATCTACAAATCTTTTAAATATGAGATATTATAATTAATTATTTTCTACCAATTAGGAAGGCGTTGCCTACAATTTGGGCATGATTTAAATATTTTATACCTTTAACGATTTCCACTTCAAGGAGCATCCCATTTACTCATCCAACTTCATCTATTTTGGTAGTTGATACTGCATTAAAATATACATGGTTGGGGATAGAGGGTATCCTTATCACAAACCCATGTTTCCTTGGAGGAATTGAGCAACTTGTCCATTTAATAGAAGGGAAATCCATGGTATTTGAATGCAGGCTTGAACACAACCAATGAAGTGGTCACTAAATGAATTTTTTCTTAACACAACGTGACTTACCTTGTCAAAGGAATTTCCATTGTCAAGATTACTAACCATGGCCCTTCTTTGTTTTCACTAGAAGAGTGGATGACTTCTTGAACCAAGATGATATTATCAATTATCTACCTTTTCTTAATAAAACCTCCTTGCTCCTTTCAGATCAAGCCTAGAAGAATGGTGACTAACTTATTTGTAATGATTTTAGTGAGTATTTTGTAGGAGGAATTGCACAATGAAATCAACTAGAATATTGAGAAGTTACTAGCATTGTTTCCATAATAATTAATGGAAAAAAATGAGAGCTATTTCTTTGTGAACCTAGCCTCTCCCCCCCCCCCCCCCAATTTTGAGCTTCCTACAATTTCCATTAAGGAATCTACCAAGGGCTGATTTTATGATTTCCCATTAGACCGATAGAAATGAAGTGTGAACCTATCAAAGCTTGAGGCTTTGTCCAACTCGAGGGATTATACTTCCTTGATAGTTTCTTGTTTAGAAGGTTTTTCCACAAGGAACTAATTTTCAATCGTTGAAACTACGGAGGGGATAACTTGAAGCATATGATGGTTAGATTCTTTAAAGGCTACGATTCCCCATTAGGGGAATTTTGAGGTATAATATGAGCTTCCTGAGGAAAATGATAAAATAGTGGTTAACATAATAAAATAAGATTTATGGATCTTTTTAGGAAAAGAAATAAAACTTTTTTTTTTGTACTTTCAACTTATCTCTTTATAGGTTTACTCAAATGTCAAATGTAGACACCTATTGGATGCATAATTAAATTTTACCCACTTTGCATACTTACGAGAAGATTCATTCCTAAAAAAATGGAAAATACATGTTTATTTTAAGACACATTTTTTTTTCATTTTTTTCAGTGTAGGCCTACTCAAAAGTATGCAGAGTGGATACTTGTTGGATGCAGAATCAGGTGCCTACAATTGACATTTGAGTAAACCTATAACGATATATGATGAAAATATAATTAAAAATAGTTTTCTTCCTTTTTCTCCAAAAATACTTACCCTTAGTGATGACATCATCATTTTGAATCTTATTGGTTCTTTTAAAGTTGATTTTGTTAGTACATTTTTTGTTTTGAGGTCCATTTTTTACCTCAAAATTCCCCTAATGCTCAAAGTATAACCTAGCGTTATAAAACATGGATTTCATTTGAGACACCTTCTTCCATCATCTACAACATGATTCCACACCTGCGTAAGGTCCTTTGATTGTGGAAATGTTTCATATTTTGATCACCCAATTTTAGCCATATATTTCCTCAATTTGAGCCTCTAATATTCCTCCTTCTTCTTGCATGCTTAGAAGTATTGAGAGGCTAAATATCTTTCTTTAGCTACTATATCTTGGAAGATATCAAAATATTCCGTTCTCAATTGAATAGAAGTTAGATGAAATTGAGCTTCTTCCAAAAATACAAATGGAAGTTTTGAAAGGATTTTGTTCATTCTTTCAAAAGACAATTTAAGCATTTAATATTTTTTTCCTAGACATATGAAGGTGATTTGGTGACCATGGTGTTTCAAAATTCTATAATCCTCCATAGTGATGGGTATTGAAGCCAAAGAGGGTTTAATGGAAAGGGATAGGTCCCTAATTCCTTCGAGGTTTGAGTAGGCAAGATATAAGAAGAGATTTGAAGGGGTTCTATAAAAAAGGATATTTTTAAGGAATGTATCTAATAATTTGATGATGTGTCTAGGTCAAATCCATTTATTTGACCAAGTAAGCTTCCTTTTTTGGGTTTGGGATAACACATATACAATCTTTTTTTTTAAAGTCATACACTACTTCCTATTGGGGTATATAATGAATTTTTCTCCCTAAATTTCACCCAATTATCCAAAATACTAAAGAGATGACCAACAATCCTTATCTCAATAATGGGTGGGGGCATGCAAATTGAACAAGTGAATATGTTTTCCAAATCCCATTATCAACAACATATTATATAACTAATGAGAGTAGAAAATAAAAGGAATATATTTTACCTTATATTAGTCGCATAAAGTACATATTTTTCCAGATTCTCCCGTTGAGTGAACTAATATTCCTTCAAAAATTTCCCACAAATTCTTTAATATTTCTTGGGTTTTTGGTCTAAAAGTTTTGTTTCTTAAAGAAGAATGATCCAGGGTTCCTCAAAATGGACTATATCCTTAATTGGTTGTATGCTTTGCTTCCATGCACATTCCCTTACAGTTCCAATAAGCTATATTATTTTATAACCATGGGGGGATTGGGGTTTAGTGATACCTCCATATATGAAATCCAAATATTTAGTATGATTTCCAAAATTATTTTCCTTATTAGATATCTTTTATCTTATTTCCTTATTTTTTCTTCTTCCCTTTTCTTATTAGAGTTTTATCTCCACCATATTCATTATCTTCAACATTTTGTTGAGCCTTTTTCTAGATAAGCATGCCAATTTCTAAGGGGAAGGAGGCTACATGGGGAGTAGTAATGAGGGTAATTAAGATATGGGGGTGGGTGGGCTTGAGATATTAGACTAATAAGTGTAAAAAAAAAGTCGATGAGAGAATATTGAAAGGGTAGAGGAAGAAGGAAAGGAGCTATAGGTAGGGGGAGGGTCTAACACATGAACAAAATTAATGATTGGAGTCAGCATAGGGGTCAAAGCACATGGAAGGGTTAAGGGGGGATGGGAAGGATCCAAGGAACAAAATAATAAGGGATTTATTGAGAAAGGACATGAAAGTGATTGGAAGAGACATGGTTCTTCCCTTTTGAGCATGCATGCATTAATTAAGAGCTAGAAGGAGGTCTAGAAGTTTTATTTTATTTTTGTCATTGTTTAAGATATTCAACTTGAGGGGCCAAAGGCTATGATGCTTTGTAACAATTGGGAAATTGGTTGTATTCATGACCGGTTTTGCATTTAAAAGGTCAATATTTATAGTCTATTTTCTAGGCATGTTTCCATATATATATATATATATATACTGATGGATAATTTTCACCAAATATTTATTATTACTTTTTTATTTATTATTATTTAATTTCCCTCCCCCTTTACCTATTTATATTACATTATAAAAATATTTATTTATTTTTAATAATACTAACGGCGAATTTTGACCAAAAATTCATTTTATTATTATTATCACCTATGGCTAATTTTGACCTTAATTCAAGAAAAAATATTTCTCCCCTTAATATTGTCCCTTTATATATTTTCCTCAACGATCTCACATCATTATTCAAAAATATTATTTTGTCCATGATAATAGGTAGTGCTTTTTTTGGGGCCTTTGCTTTGAGAAAGATAAGACACTTTTGGGAGCTGAGGACCAGTAGTTGCAAAGATGGTGAGTTGCGGATAGAAATTGTGCAGATGGCGGGTTGCAGACGGGTAGTTGCACAGGTGGCGGAAGCAACTAATAGTGAATAAGAGAAGACTTAGAGTGGTAGAAGGCAAAGCAGAACAAAACACAGAACAATCGAGTAGGGAAAGGCAACTAAGCGGGAAAGAAGGAAAGACTAGAAGTGTAGGTAAGCGAAATTTACATAAGGAAGAAGCCAGGCAATCGCGGGAGAGGACGATCGAAAAGAGATATCAGCGAGTCAGTCAATCTTGTATTTATGGGTTTTGAGTAGTGGGAAGATCTTTATGGAGACTCTGACCTATGATATAATTTACTGTTGCGGAACCTAATATATGGAGATATTGTGGCTTTTGATATGTTTTGCATGTATGCATTTCTGTGTATGAATCTATAGAGGGTTAATTAAAATTTTCTTATAACGCATCTTGGTGTATTTGATGGGATTGGTCCTTTCTCTATGTAATGTATGATAAAAGTAGTTTATGCATGGTTGTGGCATATTTTCATTAGATAATAGATGAAAATGTGAATACATATATCATGGTTCTAGTTCTCTTATTTCAGTAAGGTCACGACACTCCTCAAGTGAGACTCCTTGCTCTCCCTTGAGAAAGGTGAAAATGTCGGCGTTGTTCTAGATTAAAACAGGACCTTGTTGGCCTCTGAGCTTGAACCTGGGTCTTGCCTAGAAGTCATTCTTTTCACCAAAAAATGGTTCCTTTGCCAAGACCTGAAACTTCATCAAAGAGTTAGATCATGGTATCGAGGATCTACAAGAGGGAAATTCAAAGTTGGTGGGATAATCATGTAGATCAGTTCATATCAAAACAAGTTGAGCTTCGACATCAGAAGGAAGGAAAGGTATGGGACCAAATCTTATTCTCTGAATCAACAAGTGACCTGTATGAGATCTTTTGGGGAAAGTTTCCTTAGGAGATTTATAATTGGTTGTGCAGAATTCAAGTAAAATCAAAATTTGGGGAGTTGAGTAGATCTCGTCGCAACTGGATGCACGCAGATCTCACAACCTTACATAGGTTGGATACCGATCTAACCTGAGCAGTAAAATTTTGGGTATAGTTGATAGTGGAGGGGTACATTGTAGAGTCTGAAACTAAAATTCGTCAGTACTTTTTTAAAGCAGAAGCTATATTCAAGTATGGGTTGCGAGGGAAGTTGTTGAAAGAGATCCTGCTGCAGATCAAGATTTTGATGTTGGAAGAGAGACTGTTGGCTTTCCAATGTTCGGCTATGGAAGCTTAAACAACTAGTACTGGGGGAAGGACCTAAGGGAGAAATTCTATGAAAATGGGAAGAAGGAAAAAACTAATGAGATGAACAGCAAAAGTTATAGGAAATACAGAGATCTAAGAGCATATCATAGGGCAAAAATCTCTGAGAAGTGGCGAGAGAGGGAAATACAGGAGTTTGAAAGGCAAAAGGAGAACACACGCCAACAAGGAGAGGCATCGCATAATTCAGTAGAGGAAGGAGTTGCGAGAGGACCTGCAAGAAAAAAGGGGTCCACCAGAGGAGTTAGACAAGTTCATAGGAGCCCATCCCAATTCGGAAAAGGAAAGGTGTCCAATGGAGAGGAGGAAAAAAGCCCTGAGAATAATTTAGATGGTGAACTACATGTTGCGATGGAATGATTGTTTCAAGAAATACCGACGGCCTCGATACAAGGTAATCATATTCCCCAAATCCCAAGTAGCATTTATCCTAACCTTAACCTGGTACTCTATCACCCACTGGATAATTTTTTGATAAAGTTACGAAGATCGAGTAAAATTCATAACAATTAGTCTAAAGTACAAGAAAATAGTAGTAGTAGTATTAGAGGAGGAATTTCTCAACTAGGGACTAGAGGATTTGTATTTCTTCCACATACATAGATAGAAATGGCAGGGTCATTCACCAGATATCCTGACTTTTTAGGAAAATGGAATGACAATGTTGAAAAACACTAGTACATGTGTGAGGAAATCTGGAGGGCTCGCCAAACACCTGACGCTATTAATTTAATTGAATTTCAGACTATGCTCTGGGAGAGATCTCTACGATGGTTCATTAAGTGGTCAGAAATAAATCCAAATCTGGCTCTAGATGATGTAAAAGGAGAGTTTGTACAAGAATTTAGACTCCCACAGACAAACCAGCAAGGGTTATCTAAACTTTGGGAAATCAAGCAGCGAGAAGGAGAGACTGCTTGGGAGCTTATGAGGAGATTCAAAGACACCATTGGAAAATTGAGTTATCTCATAGACCCAAATCATCAAAGTGATTGGTTTATCAAGGCTCTACTTCCTCTTACCAAAACACCGTTGATGCAAGAAAAGATTGACACACTCCAAGACGCATTAGAACAAGCAATGTGAATTGAAGCAATGACATGATATCCACAAGAATTTAGAGGGGGAATAACCACCTAGGATCCTTCTTTGTTGGCGTTTGAACACAAAATTGCGAGCTTAACAGAGAAAATCAAGGAAATACAACCATCGTGCCCATCACCACAAAATGTGTGGTGCACACATTGTTTATTGGAGGGACATTTAGTAGAATGTCCCAGGTTACATGGAACAACAATTGGGTAATCATCAGTAGGACCCCAAGTACCACCACCATATGGAGGAGTTGCGCAAGTAAATACACAAGGTCTGTACCCCGGTCAAACACACTTCCATGGATTCCCAAATCAATAGAACACAACTAAAAATTAATACTGTGAAATTTGTAAGGGATTTGGCCATCCACGTTGTCTATGCCCCATTATACATAAGTACTATAATGTCCTTGTTAACACTGGAAAATCGTACAATAGAAGATGACATTAATTAATGTCAAGCCAAAGGATTTACAGGGCTAGAAGACATTACAGGATCCAGAAAGTATTTAAAAATCTCAAAGGTTTAAGGAAAATCAAATTTGAACTAGTCTTAAATGCTGATTGTGTGCATTATCCTTTGAGAAGAGTGCCTTATGCGCACCTTTTGGCCCGATAAGCACGCATTCCTGAGAGTGGAGAAATGTCATTATCCTGGACCACATAAAGCAAAGGAGAAGTTACTCCTTACTTGAAGCCGCCTAAGGACAACCACCAATGCCTCCTTAGACACTATGTGAGCACACAATGGAATATTTGGAGCACACAAAGGAATCATACCTCTCCCTTGGGTCACCATCCACCATGTACCAAGGGAGGGAAGGAGGATTTGAAATCCCCTATATAAATCCACCATGATATTAAGAATGGGTGCTCACATTGTTATGCTGCCCAGAATTGCCCAAGCAATACCAGTAGTGTGTGACCCGGAGCTACAGACAGAGGGGACTCACTTGTTGGCCACCCAAAAAGCTCAGTCCACAAAGTAGAGAGAGAGGGAGACTACACCGAGGCAAGCTTGTAATGAACAACATCATTACATCGGGACCTAGAACCACTGTCTAGAGGCCCTTTGGCAAGAGGGTTAAGTATTCTTCTCTTCACTACTAGCGCTCAATAAGAGGGGCCTAGAGCCACCGTTTGCATTATTGTGTAGTTTGACTCGTTCAAAGCTTCTGTTTATTTATGTTTAGTTTTAGTTTAGTTTTTAGATTATATTTTCATGCTTCTTTTTATATGTATTATGCTCATTTAATCCACTTCTTTCTGCCTGTTACCAATAGTTTAAAGGGGTAAAACCCACCCCTTAAACCGGTTTGATTTCGTACATACGTGCACAAAATCCACCACAACAGGATTGGTGACTCCACTAACGTTTTATTACCAAGTTTATGTGGTTGTGCCTTATTTTGCAGGAGACCTTTGTCTATGCTGTGGAGTGGAGCTGATAGTCCTATGATCTCTCTTACAGTCCCTAGATTCACCCTGAGTGACAGACTGAAGAAGAGAAGCTCCTAATTTTTTGTACTTGCAGGAATTTTTGCGTGTTTCCTCGTCATAGACGTGCAGGGCACGCGTTCAGTGCTAACCCGTGTGCAGAAAGCACACCTGTCTTAGCCTTTTGCGCACAATTTATAGAATGAGAAATTTCTTCCTAAATTCTATCTTTTTCTGCTTGTAAGGTGCTTGGCAGCCCCTAATGCATTTGCTAGCACTAGTTGTGGTACTCCATAGCTTGTTAGAACACACTTTTAGTTGCTTTCTGTAGGCTTAGTGTCAGTTCTACTTCAAGTTGATTTTTGCAAAATCTTCACATAGTTTAAGTAGGGGGCAAAGTAACTTGCATTCCAAAAAAATTATGTTTTGAAAATTTTGGTACTCACACCTAGATAACTAGTCCAAGTAAGTGGCCCAAGACCATGCATGCATAGCTAGTTTTCTTTGTTCTAGTGTAAATTTTATTTATTTTTATTTTATTTATTATTTTTAATTTAGTTCAATTTTTGCACTAGGAATTGTGGGACTAGGATTGAATTGTTTATAGAAGAGAAATTAATCTCTGCTACCTTTGCACCCTATGGTGATCCTAGGTAAGCATATGAATGCTCCATATTCACAATTCGCCATCTCCCTATAGTTAGTCACATAGATTAATTAGAAAAAATTGAAAGTGGCCCATTATCCGCACATGTTTTCCATTTGAGCCAGGAACAATACAACATAGTTTAAATAGGGGATTTTGTAAAGGATCAACGATATCCACACGTTCAAACTATGTGCTTGCCCACCTTATGCTCACACACACTCACCCACTAAGCGAAGCAAAGACACCTAAAAATAACTTAACCAAACTCACTAAATTCTCCCCACAGGGACCACAAAAGAATTTATAGCTTAAGTTAGGATCAAGGGGGTAGGAATCCAATACGCCACCTTGGTCATACTTCATATTGAAACATAGAATTTGTGTATTTAGGGAGGTTCAAATCCACCTATCAGCCCACGAAAAAGAAAACCCGAGCAGAGACCCGTTTCAGAGGGGGTTAGGCTTAGGCGCAGTGCGTGTGGTATCAGTTGGGGCTACCTAACCCGGTTGATACTTGGTACTGTTAGCTGACTACCAAGAATCCCAAGACTTGAATGCTCACGTGGGACGGTGGTTATTAGAGGCCAAAAACTAGGGCAACCTTTACCCTATAGGTGATGGTGCAGGCAAGCGCCAGACCTTCTACCCTTACCTTGGTGGATTCTCTTTGACTGACTGGGGGCGTCACCGGCACTTACAGGACGTTGTGCCAGCACTCGCAAGAAATATTCTCAAGGCTCAGTTAATTTTGAGTGTGTGAGGACACATAGGTCTTCTAGTATTTTGAGTATCATACGTAAACGAACAAAAACCACTTTTTGATTGCTTGATCACATAGATTAATTTAAAGGGAAATCTATTTTATTTTTTGCTTTGTTTTATGTATGTGATAAGAAGTTCGCTTTGATCATAGACTCTACCCTCTCAAAGTTTTCCAAAATCTGGGTGACACCTGACATGTCCCAACGGAATCTCGTCGATCCAGGTGTCTTTTGGACCTCCCCCCATTACCGGGAGGGGTTCCAGGTCTTTTTCCATTCAGGCGTCAAAGACAGAACACTGCCATCGTTATTGGTCCGTCCTTTATTTGGCCAGCTGTAGTTGGGAACCCTAGTCGGTCTCCTAACACCACACCACATTCCACTCCTCCCACAAATCCTAGGGGGCAGAGGAGTGCATCCCATATGGGAAGCCAGCTGAATACATAGGAGGGTACGTCGCAGACTAGTCGTCGTTCAAACTAGAACATTGTGTCTTCACACATTGCAATGGCGTCAAACTCCCAGTCACCTTTCTTAGATTCGTTGAATCTAACCAATTTAACCAAGCTAACAAATGACCCCATCACACACAATCCTACATGGCCTCTCATGCCCATGAATCTCCCTTCATATATACCAAATTTTGAAGGCAAGCAAGCAGAATACTCAGGTAATCATGTCATGACCTTTCACCTCTGGTGCTCATCGAATAATATCATTGACGACACTATTCGATTGAGATTATTTCAACGCACTCTCACAGGAGTAGCTGTGAATTGGTACGTGGAGCAACCCTCATCTTCACATGGAACCTTTAGCACCCTTGCTACTGCGTTCCTAACATATTTTTAGTTACCCATTCACCATGATTCCAGAATGGAATTACTGACTCATTTTAGACAAACCCTCGCCATCCACATCTCGGACCATCTCCATGAATGGAGGTGGCATTGCAATTTATGTAAAGCTAAACTCGAAGACCAGGTTCTCTTAGATTTTTTCTTGAAAAATCTTACGGTGAAGATTTCAAAGGATGTGGCGCAGCAGAATCCCACATCTGAAGAGGACACAATCAACAAAGCCCAGAAGCTAGAGGTGATTTATACTCAATCAGGATACATTTATAACATCCTACCTAACGCCTCACACCTACAAACTTATCAAGAAGTGCTAGGCACGTCGAACTCTGAATATGGGCTCATAGGGATTGACCCAAAGCTTCCTAGGTAGCAACAGTCAAAACCCAGTTACACATATAGTTCTACCCAGAACGTGCCTCAACCCGGTTTTCAGAGTCATCATATGCCTCAGCAAAATTTGACTAATAGGGCGCAAGCGTATCACCAAGGAGGACCTTACCCTCCAGCTCAGGGGAATTAGTACGTAGAAAGAAAAAATGACGGAAGAACTCCCCTCCAACAATCAGGTGCAAACCCGAGACCGCATTATGCTCAGTCCCCAGCACATGACCCACCTATGAAAAACAATGCACAAGTGAACTTTGTGTAGCTGTCCCAAAACCAACCACACCAATATAACCAGGAGAACTACCCTCCTAACTTGGTAAAGACAAAATCCAAAAACAAGCCAAAAGGGAACCCTGGACAGGGGGGCAACAACCAGCAGCGCCCACTGCGATCCCAGGCTGGAGGAAACTCCAACGGAATCGGAACCATGAGCGAAGTAATGCCTAATGGAAAAGAAAAAGGCCACCTCTTTGAACAAACCATTCCTGTTCAATATGTGGTGAGTACGAGCACTATACTCACCATTGTCCTGATCTCCCTAAGCTAAAGAAGCTACATAGTAACCAATGATAAGGAGGATCTTCCCAGCAACTAGCCGTGATGCAAGAACCTTTCCCCAACCAAGGGACGGTAAGAACTCACCAAAAAAATACAGACAATTCCTAGAAAAGCAGCCATGAAATCTACCTGACTGGGGAAGAGATATTTTTCCAAACACAAAATCGCAACTACAACACCCTACCAGACACCAATACGTTAGGGGAAAGTACCAGTGCACCAACTGCACCTTTGACCATTTCAAAGATGCCTATAGAACCATTGCCAAAGATGGCAAGGGACCTAATAGGTGAGCATGAAACTACTCCAAAGTAGCCCATAATTATAGCATTGTGGACGATTTAGCACAATCTCTCGTGGCCATGTCAGCTTTGGAAGTTTTGCAGTCATGCCCAAAACAACGGAAAGCCCTACTTTCCACATTAGGCGCTATCGACCCTGCTGATACGTGCCTGATGGTTTTTGACTTACGCAAAGCCACTCCCCGGCTTCCTTCCATGGTTGCCTTCCAGATACTAGTGTCAGTGCAGAATATCACTATCCACCAATGTGTCATAGACGAGGATGCATCCACATGCATCATGTCAAAAAAAATTGGCAGAATTTAGGTTCTCCTGAACTAAAACCCTCAGCCATCACGCTTTGAGCATACGACGATCATCCCTCGACCCCCGTCGGCCTCTACCAAAATGTCCCAGTCTTTTTAGCCGAAAAGACGGTCCACATAGACATTGAGGTCTTGGACGCTCACTTGGATTACAACATAATCCTCGGATGGAGTTATGTGTACGCCATGTCTGCCATAGCCTCCTGCGTCTTCCACATTATGATGTTCCCCCATGAGGACCACATCATTACCATAGACTAGCTGACACACTGCGAGAAGCGTCCCCTACCAACATAGATGTAATTCTACCCTATGTAGATACAATCTCGGATGGTATTTCACGGTACCAAGAATATGGCCCTGGCCAATTGAAACCATCGTTCATTCTAGGGTCATTCCTAAGAGATCCTACCATTATCCCTGAGGCATCACCCGGTGTCACAGGAGCCCCAGTGTGCATGATTTCCACATCAAGCACCGAGGCTGTTCAGGACACAGATTCAAGTAGTAATGACACCGAGGCATCGGCCACGACAGCCTCTCTATCCTATGCCGCCTCCCAAACCCCTTTCCTCTACCCCCCAGCTTGTTGGGTGTGGAGCCTGATTATCTTGTTTATTTTTTATCACATCGTTGGACCCCTGTACCTTAATGTGGAGCAACGCCGCCCATAATTAAATGCTGCCCGGGGGATCTGGGGGGGCGGCTGCGACTTTATGGAGCCCCCCCGGCGGGGGGTTTCGGGGGTAGCACCCCCGAAGCTAAAAACAAATGTAAAATTTCCTTGTAAAAGTATAGTAATTTCTAGTCAATCTAGGTCGTTCATTAGGCAGATGATATGACGGTAGAAGTTATGTTTAGTTTAGGGTTTTTTTCCCTAGAAGGCAACCCCTCGCTTTGTATGAGGATATTGTATTGTGGCTATGTATTGTATGTGTATTCTCAGAGTGAGAAATAGATAGGGAGACTGTAAGAGAGAACAGAGGATATTACAACAAATCTGCTGTAGGTTGTGTCTCTTCATTTTGTTGGATAATAGAAAGGAAGGACTGGCTGTTCGGGGTGGACATAGCCCAAACTGGGTGAACCACGTATATCTGTGTCTCTCTGGTTTTATGTGTTTTGTGTGCTTGTGTTTTCCGCGTATTTTATTTGTTTCATTGCTCTGTAATATATAATTTTCTAACAACTGGTATCGGAGCCGAAGGTCTATTTGGCTGATAAACTCGCAGGAAAGAAGGGTTCCTAGTTCGAGTGGGAGCAATGGCGGAAGATGGTAAGTTTAGGGTCGAGAAATTTAACGGCCAAAACTTCCCATTGTGGAAGATGCAGATGGAAGATTATTTGTATAAGAAATATCTGTACCTACCATTGAGCGGAAAAACAAAGAAGCCGTCAACTATGATAGACACAGAATGGGAGATTCTCGATAGAAAGGCACTCGGAACAGTACGGTTGTGCCTCGCGGCATCGGTATCCTTCAATATATTGAAGGAAACAACAACAAATGGTTTGATTAAGGCACTGGCAAAATTATATGAAAAACCCTTGGCCTTAAACAAGGTATTTCTTATGAAATGTTTATTTAATATGAAGATGTCGAAAGGTGGATCTGTTGCAGACCATTTAAATGATTTTAATACAGTTACCAGTCAGTTAATTTCTGTAAGTATAAAATTTGATGATGAAGTTAGGGCTATTTTATTCCTGTGCTCATTGCCAGAAAGCTGGAATGGTTTAGTTATGGCCATTAGTAACTCTGTCTCTGGATCTAGTACTTTAAAGTTTGATGATGTTGTCGGTGCTATCCTTAGAGAGGAAATGTGACAAAAGAGCTCCGATGAGACATCGGGTAATGCTTTGAGTGCAGAGTCTAGGGGAAGAAAAATGGAAAGAGGAAAGAGCTTAGGATATCGCAGTAAATCAAAGAAAGGCAGATCCAAGTTCAGATCGGGGATAGTGTGCTGGAAATGCAGAAAGAAAGGAAACCTAAAGAAAGACTGCAGATCTTGGAAGGGAAAAGAAGGAGACGCACAACAAAGAAAACAATCATGAAGCAAATGTGACAAGTGATGTGTTACAAGATGCTTTGATTCTTTCTTTCGAAAATGTTACTGATTCAAGGGTGGTAGATTCAGGGGCCTCATTCCATGAGAAATATTTTCATTACTGTGTTCAAGGAGATCTTGGACAAGTCCGTTTGGGTGATGATAAACCCTGTAAAATTGTTGGAATGGGTAAGGTTCTTGTAAAAAATCAGAATGGAAACCAATGGCTATTAAAGGAGGTAAGGCATGTTCTATATTTGAAGAAAAATCCGATTTCAACAGGGCAGTTATGCGGTGAAGGTTGTGTGACAACTTTCACAGATAAAACTTGGAAAGTCACCAAAGGAGCCTTGGTAATAGCAAAAGGTGAAAAGGTTGGTACATTGTATTTATGCAATGGTATTTCTAACTCTGTTAATGATTTAACTTCAAAAGGAGCAGATGCAGCATTATGGCATCATAGGCTCAGACACATGAGTGAAAAGGGGATGAATATTATTCACTCAAGAAATTTGTTGTCGGGTTTGAAGAATGTTGATTTGGATTTCTGTGAGAACTGTACTTATGGGAAATAGAAGAGAGTCAGGTTTCTTAGAGTTGGGAAAGAAAAGAAGAGAGAAAAATTAGAGCTTGTGCATATAGATGTATGGGGACCTTCTCAGGTATCATCTCTTGGTGGCTCTCATTATTATGTTAATTTTATTGATGATGCAACTATAAAACTTGGGTTTATTGTATTCAGAATAAATCTGATGTATTTGATACTTTCAAGAAATGGAAAGCTTTGGTTGAGATTGAGACAGGAAAGAAGTTGAAGTGTCTCAGATCAGACAATGGAGGTGAATATTGCAGCAAAGAGTTTGATAGGTAATGTTCAGAGCATGGAATTCATAGAGAGAAGACAGTTCCAAGAACACCACAAGAAAATGGTGTGTTGGAAAGGATGAACAAAACAATCATGGAGCGTGGCAGGCGTGAGATTGCATGCAGATTGCCTTTTAAACTTTTGAAGGATGTCAGATCATGTTTTACCTACAAATTTAGGCCTTCAAGTCTTTGACAGTGGTATCTCGAGAAGCATGGACAGTAAAGGTAAACTACTTTTAAAACTCTTTGGTTGTGAGGTTTCCTTTATCTCATTAATAAAGAAAATAGAACAAAGCTTGAGGCAAATTCAAAGAAATTTACCTTCATTGGATATGGTGTTAATGATTTTGGTTATCGCTTATATGATTATGAAAATCACAAAATCATTAGGAGCAGAGATGTAATATTCAATGAAAAGGTATTGTATAAGAATCAGTTGCAGGAAAAGAAACATGAAAAAGAAAACAAAGAATACATAGTTCTTGATGAGATGACAGAAAAGGTAAAGGTGCCTCAAAATAATAATAATCAACGCCCACAACAACACCAACTGCACACAACAAAGAATTGTGCACCCCAAACACCTAGTAAGTAGAATATTCACTAGATGGGTGACCTCCAATTGTTATTTCCTGCCATAATATTTATTTGACTGACTTTATGATCCCAAATGTTGTAATAGCAATGCAGGTTGAAAGCAGGAAGAAGTGGGAGCTAGCCATGGAAGAAGAGATGGAATCCCTAATGCATAACCAGACTTGGGACTTAGTCAGGTTGCCTGCAGGTAAAACTGCATTGCAGAATAAATGGGTTTACAGGCTGAAGGAAGAAGATGGAGGAAAACAGAGGTACAAAGCTAGACTTGTGGTGAAGGGATTTGCACAGAAGAAAGGTATTGATTTTGATGAAATATTTTCTCCTGTTGTTAAAATGAATTCAATAAGAACTATTTTAAGTCTTGTAGCAGCGGAAGATTTACATCTTGAACAGTTAGATGTAAAGACAACATTTCTCCATGGAGATTTGGAGGAAGAGATATACATGCAGCAACCAGAAGGATATGAGGTAAAAGGGAAAGAAAAATTGGTGTGCAGGTTAAAGAAGAGTTTGTATGGCTTAAAACAGGCTCCAAGGCAGTGGTATCTAAAATTTGACAAGTTTATGTCTGAACAAGGTTATACTAGATGTCACTCTGATCATTGTGTTTATCTAAAAAGGCAAAATGATGGCAGCTATATTATATTGTTATTATATGTAGATGACATGCTTGTTGCAGGGTCTAACATGCAGGAAATAAATGTGCTCAAAAGAAAATTGGAAAATTCATTTGCAATGAAGGATTTGGGAGCTGCAAAACAAATCCTTGGTATGAGAATAACTAGAGATAGAAAAAATCGCAAATTAACATTGTCTCGGAATGAGTACATACTAAAGGTGTTCAAAAGATTTAATATGAAGAATGAAAAATTAGTTAGTACACCTTTTGCTAGCCATTTCAAACTTAGTAAGGAGATGTGCCCCAAGACCCAAGAAGAAATGGACTACATGTCTAAATTTCCATATGCATCAGCAGTTCGAAGCTTAATGTACGCAATGGTCTGCATAAGGCCTAATATTGCACATGCAGTGGGAGTTGTAAGCAGGTACATGAACAATCCAGGAAAAGAACATTGGATGGAAGTGAAATAGATTCTCAGATATTTGAGAGGTAGCACAAATCAAGCATTATGATTTGGTGGTTCAAACATTTCTCTACAGGGATATGTTGATGCATATATGGCAGGTAACAGAGATAACATGAGGAGCACTACAGGATATGTATTTACTGTAGGTGGAACAACTGTCAGTTGGGTTTCAAAAATCCAAAGTGTTGTTGCACTTTCAATAACAGAAGTAGAGTATGCTGCTGCTACAGAGGCTAGTAAAGAAATGATTTGGTTACAAAGGTTTATGGATGAATTGGGTAAGAAGCATGATATGGGCACGTTATACAATGATAGCCAAAGTTCCATTCATCTTGCAAAGAACTCATCATTTCATTCCAGGACTAAACACATACAGCTCAAGTACCATTTAATACGGTCAGTATTGGAAGATGGACAATTGAAGCTGGAAAAGATACACACTAGCTAGAATCCTGTAGATATGCTAACAAAAGTTGTAACTAGGGAGAAACTGAGAATATGCTCAGTTTCAATTGGTCTTTAAGGATGACGATGAAGATGAGAAACAACCAAGTCCAAAGAGGAGTCATTGTCCAGCAAATGAAGCAGCGGTAGAGTTTCTACAATCAGTCTCCAAGTGGGAGATTGTTGGGTGTGAAGTCTGATTATCTTGTTTATTTTGTATCACAGCGTTGGACCCTTGTACCTTAATGTGGCGAAAATGCCACCCATAATTAAACGCTGCTTGAGGGGTCTAGGGGGGGTGGCTGTAACTTTATGGAGCCCCCCCTGGCGGGGGGTTTCAAGGGCAGCGCCCCCAAAACTAAAAACATATGTAAAATTTCCATGTAAAAGTATAGTAATTTCTAGTCAATTTGGGACGTTCATTAGGCGGATGATTTGACGGTAGAAGTTATGTTTAGTTTAGGGTTTTTTTCCCTAGAAGGAAACCCCTCACTTTGTATGAGGGTACTGTATTGCGGCTGTGTATTGTATGTGTATTCTCAGAGCGAGAAACAGATAGGGAGACTGTGAGAGAGAATAGAGGATATTACAATGGATCTGCTATAGGTTGTGTCTCTTAATTTTGCTGGATAATAGAAAGGAAGGACTGGCTGTTTGGGGTGGATGTAGCCCAAACTGGGTGAACCACGTATATTTGTGTCTCTATGGTTTTATGGGTTTTGTGTGCTTGTGTTTTCCACATATTTTATGTGTTTCATTGCTCTGTAATATATAATTTTCTAACACAGTTGGCTTTGTCTCCCAACAGGTTTTGGAAACACTGGTATTACCTGTTAGTCATCAGTAATTTTTCTTTTTGTAGATGACTAAATTCTTATCCTAGATTTATAAAAACAAAATTCATGAATATTGTGAGTTTTATAAATCTCACCGCCTTCATTATTATTAGGATAAATTATTCACTATTTCACTATTCTACCATGTCATGGTTCGCCCACCTCTCCCAGAAGGCCCATCATGGGCTCATGCCACTCATATTCATCATTTTTTCCATCCTTGACCTCAACACTCTGTTTTGCCTTACCTAACCCCTCCACTTGCCACCTAGGATCACCAGCCAACTTACTCCTTCTTGTGTTTCCCAGATGCCTCAAGCATTGATGGTCTCAAAACTATCTCTGTAGGCTCTTTAGATAAATAAAGTACATTGGATTTTGGATATTCAATACATCAACTTTTCAAAAAATCTAATTTTCATACTTGAGGACCCTAAGCCAAGCTTTCAGTCAAAGGACAAGTCTAAGGAACCTCCCACTAGGTCACTAGGTCCCATAGGTTGTAAGGTTGTCCTTGGTTTTATAAATCACTATTTTTCATATGCTAAGAAGCTGAATCAAATGGAGAAAAGGTCAGCACATGTTGTTCCAAGAAATATCAGGAAAACCTTCAAAGAAGACCTCCTTGACAAGTACAAATTTTGCAAAGAGAAGTTGTCCATGATTGACATTTCTTCAGGAGTGTCAATGTAACTATCAGCAGGAAAATTGGTAAGGTAAAAGGCTTGCTCCTCACTAACAGATATACTTGAGGAAATGGAAGAAGAAGTGGTCTATGTTCAAAGAAAATCAAGGTTTCTAGGACTAATTGGCTAAACAGTGTTTCCAAGCAAGGAGCCAACGCAGAAAACCACAAGGACAGATGGCACGTCAGCACAAACAAACATGAAATGAAGTTTTTTTAGAAGTTATAAATGAAAAAGGGAAAAAGGTGAGGTGAACTAGACATAAATGAATGAACTTGAAAGGGCTATAGAGAACTTAGAATACAACACTAATGATTCTTCTCTAACAGCCCAAAATCCTAGGGTTCTAGTAAGATAATCAAAGAAGGTGAAAGGCAAGTTTGGACTCCATGATAGCAGCAAAGTTTCCTGAGAATATCACTGCCTACAAACATCCCAAACTCATTTCAAGGGATCTGTCATGATGAAGATCGTCAAAAGAAGGTGAAATACAGATGATAGACCTCCATCATAAATAGTAGCAAGAGGTTTGAAGAGACTCTTGAAGGTGACTTCTAGGGTTTTCCAAGGTAAAGTTTTTTCACTGCCTCAAAGGGAATGCATGAAAGAGTATCAGTGTAAGGAAGGTCAAAGCCTTATTTTTCAGTCATTTGTGCTAAAACTGATCAGAGGAATCAAAGCACAAGGTTGCAGTTCAAGACATAATGCCAAACTAATCATAAAGTCACAATTATGAAAGTGTCAAACTCCAAGAAGCATCAGACAGAGATAAATAATTATGTCATGGCACTTGCAACAATTAGAAGTGGCCAAGAGGAGAAAACCTACATGAGTGATAAAGACACAAAAAGGTCAAAGGAGGTCAAATTCCACTATGTCAGCCACCTGAAAAACAACAAAGAAAATGGTTAGAAAGGAAAAGGGTCACTTGAATGCTTTTTAGCCACCTGCTAAAAAAAAGCTCAAAAGAATAAATCAGTAAAAGTGAAATAGAGGACTGAAACCTAAGCAAAGTGGGTTTTTGAGTTTAATTTATTGTTCTAAAAAAGTATAAAAGCCTTCTTTGTTTTCCTCCCATCTCATCTTACCATTGCAAAGAGAAAAAAAACATCCAAGGAGGATTTTTTTGAGTTTTGATCGATTTCTGGGTTGAGTTACCCAGCGCTACGCTCAGGACCCGACGTTGCGTGAAAAGGGGTCTCCACAATGAATTTTTTGCACTGCGCTGCACGTATAGCTGCATGCGCTGCGCCCAAGCAAACTTGACACCCCACAAGCACGACGCTATGCTCAGAGGTCGCCCAGCACTACGCACAGAGGCCCGAATCACCCAAGGGTCGGGCATTGTTGCGCTCAGAGGCCAACCTGACAAGCCCGACGCTATGCATAGAAGCCTAGCAGGCCTGCATGTGGGTAGCGTTGCATTCAGACGCCGACCCGGCAGGTAGAATTTTCCCGGAGTTGCGCACACAGGACCCGACTGGCCCAGGTTTCTGCCCAGTGATGCGCTTAGGGCCATAAGGCCTTTTCACTTGCAAATTGCCCTAAAAAATCACAAAGGACACCTTCAAATTTCTTTCAAGAACCTGCAAGAAAGTTTAAATTGGTAGGTGGCCTCTTTCCTTCTTCCTCAAGTGGTTTTGTGTTTAAATAATCAAAGAAAAAAGAAAATCAAATCCTAGTGCCTACAAACCTTCATGACAAACAAACCTCTGTTTTGACCTCCAAGCAAAATTATCAGTTAAGAGGGGTGAATTAGGGTAATTACACATCAGTTAAAGTTAAGCCCTCATCAAGCTCAATTGAGCTCAGTCATAAATCCACCTCCATATCACTCATTTGCAAAATTTTCCCTTACCATCATTTCATTTCAATTTTCCTGCCCAAGTTCCACAAGCAGACCCAAGTTTTTCCAAAGCAGCCCTAATCACCATGTCAGGAGGAGAAGATAGTGTCAGCAGTGAAGGAGGCCAAATGCCTATGAGGCCAAAGCACAAGGGACGGAAGGTAAATAGGTTTGAATTCCATAGCACAGTGGATATCACTTCATCTCCCATAATTCTCACATGTTTTCAGAATGTGGGATGTTTCCAATTTTGTGAGAAAGTCAAACAAGTACAACATCACCCAGAGCTTACAAGGTTATTTTTCCTCAACCTACATAACAAACAGGTAAATATTGCAGGTATAAACTTTGAAATATCAACAGATGCAATCTCTAATGTTATAGGTATACATGCTATTGGTGAAAATTGGTTCAAGAAAGGAAGATTAAACATGAGTTATTATGAGCCATTTGTCAAAACTAGGTACAGAGAAGGCTTTAGGGCTATTTTTCCTTTCTCACACCTAAAACAAAGGTTTGCACCCTCAATGAGGGTTATCATGAAGTACTCCACCTATGACGGGAGGTACTCCAGACTTTATTCCTACCATGTTAGATTGCTCATGCATTTCACAAGGGTTAAAATGCTTCATTTGCCTTACTAGTTGTATAGGAGCATTGACAAGATGTCTTCTGTTGTCTGAAGGAGAACCTATTCCTAGCAAATGCATAGTTTTTTCCACCATAGTTTGTTCCACCACTCCTTGATCAAGATGGTGGTCCTACATCAACTAGAACAAAAAGACATACCTTGGGAGGTATTCATAGCCCATGAAGTCTTCACAAGTCCACATCCCCATCATCAACCTAGTTTACCCTCATCATCTCATTCTCCTCCCTCCACTCCTCCATCACCTCCTACAGATCATGCCTCATCATCTACGCAAGTGTCCCCACCTCAAGGAAACCTCCCTTCCTCATATTCTCCTGATGCATCAGATGAAGAAGGAAATGGCAGTGAAAAATCAATTGAAAATGAGGATGAAGGAAATGATCAGTTGAGCCCAAAAGAGGTAGAATAAATGGAAACAAAGGAGGGTGATGATGATGAAAAAAATTAAGAGGGTGAAGGTGACAGTGAATCAGTCCAAAGTGAAGGTGAGGGTGATGATGATTTGAGCCAATAGGAGGCAGAGAACATGGAGACAGAGCAAGGTAATGACAGTGAAGACAGTGAGGAGATTGACAGTGAGGATGGATTAAGCAGTGATGAAGAGGGCAGCCAAGATGAAGATGGAAAAATTGAGGACAATGCAGAAACTAAAGGTAGCAGTGACACCAATGAAGCAAACCACAGTGACAAAGAGGTCAACAGTGACAAAGAGGCAAATAATAAAGAAGACAGTGAGGGACAAGACATCAAGGAAGAAAACAAACATGAAAATCATGAAAACAGTCAGCTCAACAATAATAATGAGGATGATGACAATACATAAGATAAATAGGTAAGCAGCTTTGATGAAGAAAAAAATGACAATGCATAAATCAGTGAAGAGGTTGAAAATGGTGATGATGTTGAGAACAAAGAGTACAATGCTGAAGTAGGAAAGATAATGACTGATGATATTAATGATGAAAATGAAGAGGGTGATGACAACAGTAAGGATCACGACCATGATCAAGACACCAAAAAGACCACAATCACACCTCTTTCATTGACCTATCAAAGAGGGCCAAGGCTTTTGTTTGTTGCCTCCAAATGAAAGGGACCATGTCATCCTTCTCAGCTCAGCCACTAGACAAAGGGAAACAAAAGGTAAAGGAAGAAGAAGAAGATCATGAGGTGGAAAGGGAGTTTGCAATCATTCAGGTGGATAGTGATGAAGAGAATGAAGCAAGGATCTCAAACTTTCTCATCCAAAACAAAAATTCCCAAATTGAAGACCTCCAAGCACATTTGGATAGGGCCAAGAGTGTGAATGATGCCCTTGAGATGGAGAACAAACAACTAGGAGAAAAAATTGATATTTATGAGGCTAGAGCCACCAGGGCCCGGAAAGAGGCCCAAAGGGCACAAGTAAAGCTAGAGGAGTTCATGGGAACCTATGAGGAGAGTGAGGGTGAAGAAGGACAGTCTAGGAAGAGACCTAGAACCATGGGGTTGAAGAAGGCATTGGAAAAACAAAGGGAACAAGAATTAGCCCTAGCAGAACAACTCCCTCTAGATGAGTTTTTGGCCATGGAGATAGCACATGATCGGGAGCCTTGGTTGGAAAGAGCCAAAATACACTTGGAGGCCAATTTGGAAAGGGAAAACAAGGACCTTGATCTACAAAGAAAAATGACCAAACATTATGCCTGGAGGAATCAAGTTGCAAGGGCTAAACTCAAGAAGGCCCAAACTAAGATCCAAGCACTAAAAGAAGAAAAAGGCCTAGCTAACCTTGGAATTTGGCACAAGCTTCTCTACAGGTCTCTCAAACCCCATGAGGCACACATCCACCAAATTTGAGAGAATTTTGATAATTTTTGGTTTTTTGTGAATTTGGAGACCTATAAGCGCATCACCCCTGGCACTAAGATTTTTCCTTAGAAATCCTCAGAGGGAGAACTTTACATTTTTGGATTTCTCATGCCTTTTACACCATGCTTACCAAATTTCAGAGCATTTGGATCATTTTTGACCCCTCAAAAGGTCAAAAAAACACCTCATTTTCTACCTTTCTGCCTCATTTTCAGGCTTGGCACTGCGCTCAGAGCAGTTTGGGGAATTTGCCTTTTTGGATAGGTTACAGGGGATAAATCAGAAAACCAAATGTATATTTGGAAATTAGACTCAGCAGGCTTTCCAACAGGCCATCACGAAGCAAAATCCGACATCGGGAAGATCACCAAAACTTGGCTGCAAATGGACCAATTTTCTGCCTCTGAAGGCACTGCGCTTATAGACTGCACTATGTGTTTTCGGCCAAAAGTAAAAAAAACACACTCATTTATTGAAAAATCATAGTTTAATGTTTTTTGAGGCAAATCACTCTAAAAATAGGTGCCAGAAGTTATTTTGGAATTTATTTCATGGGATATTTTGTGCCTTGGGCCTTGCATGGTCTCTTGGGCATTAATGACATTTATGAGTGATTTTAACATTTTCCAACCCTATCTAGGGTTTTTGCCTTCCTTTGCTAAATAAATATAGCATGAGGGCTTCATTGTAAATTTTGGCATTTGATGACTCTTTGGAGGAATACATAGTCTTTTGGAGGTTGAAGAGAAATTTGGTGTTGTGGAGCTTGTGAATGGCTTGTTTTGCTTGTTTATGGAGGAGGCTTGCTTGCAGGATCCCTGAGCTCGGTTACTGGTGAAGTGATTCTATTTTAGTTATTTTTTTCTCATGTTTCATTATATTTCCATCTTTCTATGTTGCAATAGAACAAAGGATTTAGACTAAGAAATGTTCTTCAAAGGCACCTTAGCTCTGTTTGTTCTTCATTGCCTCTATGTTTTCTTCTGCTATGACATTTTAGAGAATTATTAATTGCTCTCTAGGCCCCCTAAGCTTGTTTATTTCATGAATGGTTTAATACAATAGGTATTAAAGATGATTTATGGCTAGCCCTTCTTATTTGATGTCACTAAACACTGTTCTTTAGGTCTCTCTCCAAAGTAGAATTAATTAGGTCTGCCAAAGAGGCTATGTTTAGATCATACCCTTTGTCCATGCTTGAAAAATTGTTTTGGAGATCTTCATAACTATGATCAATGATGTTTAGGCGTTCCCTCTTCTTTTATTAAAGTTATATGTGTATCTTGAATGTTTTCTAACCTTGAAGGTGAAATCACTAGAAGTTAAATGAGTTTCTCGCCTTCTATATTTAATTGGAATGTTTGTCTTGAATGCTTATTTGGTTAAGTTGAATCAAAGAGTTACTGGTTTGCCCTATCTATTGATTTCTTCCTTATGCGGATGTATTTAAGTCCCTTCTTGTTAAAAAGGTACATGATAAAGGATTCTTGATTGCCCTTTGCCCTACCTTTGTTCAAAAACTTGATGTCAATCTCATTTCCCATAAACCTTGAAAATCCATTGACCAATGCTAGAATTTCCCTGTGATGCTCCCCGATCCATTGTTGAACTTTCCATGACTTTCATAGACTCCATAGCCCAATGACTTGAATATTTCCTCATTCCATCTATTCTACTTGACCATCCTACCCAACCAAACAATAAAAGAAACCCTACACTTAACAACTAGCCTAAAATAAAACCCTAAAAGAAAATAAGTTCACATCCTTTGCATACAACAGAGAGAGCCTTCTCTGAGTCCAGGAAGGCTAGGTCCTAGGACTCCAAAGACTGGTCTGATGTTACCCCGTGCATTTAGTCTACCAATCTGCTAAATCATGGGACACTAACATAATGGCGATCATGGTGGGACCTTCTGAGTAAGTCACAAGCTGAAACATTCTGTATCCATTGATTCATTACCACCTCATCACCATCATTAACATAATGGAAATCACACTGGGACCTTATGAGTAAGTCACAAGCTGAAACATTCTGTATCCATTGATTCATTTTCACCTCATCACCATCACTAACATAATGGCGATCACGGTGGGACCTTCTGAGTCAATAACCATATAAGTATTCCTTAGAACTTCAAAAACCCTTGTGCACAACATCTATTGATTTATCACCAACTCATAGCCTAAACATAATTGGCAATCAAGGTGAGAGGCTTTCTGAAATTAGTGACAATATGAGCACTCCTTAGAACTTCAGAAACCCTTATCAAATCATAGAGAACTCAAACTGTTAGCCAAAGAGTAGAATATGGTTGTTTCACCATCCTAGCAAAATGATGACTCAGCTGTAGGACACCCATGGAAACCTTAGGGCTACATAAAGGTACTCAGAAAACCACAAAAACATCGCTAGATTGGTTTTTTATCAGTTATTGGTGGTGGACCATACACACATATCCTCAAAACAACTAAAAAATTCCACTTGGTGACTCCACTAGCCTCCAGTAGGCCTTTTTACTTCACTAGTTCTCTTAAACTTCCCTAGGATTGTGTCAAATGAGCCATGAGAAGTTTAGAAGCCTAGTCACACACTGTGTGAGTTTAGCAAACACTAAGAGAGGTCATCCTTCCGAAAACAGTCCTTAAACTTTCAGCCTCTCTACATTTTGAGTTTGAAATCTAGCTTCACAAAGGATCAGTACCAAATCTCATCCAGACCCAAACCCTCCTACCATAGTTGATGACCCAGAAAATATTTTGTGGCAAACTTCTATAAATGGAAACTTAACTACTGTTAGGACCATTCATAGAGAAAGCTCTGTCTTTGAAAATATTACAGCCTTGTAAGACTCCTAGTTTGACTTGCACCATACCAGAAACCTTTTCAGAACCAAGTCACAAAGTGGGATTGACCAGACTGACCTTGAGCCCTTAGATTTGTAATAGAGTTCAAGCAGAGAAGCCTCTCCTTCCACTCCTCCTGAGTTTCAGCTTCTCCATCACTTTAGCTCTTTTCATACCAAGTTTTCTCAAGACCAGTTTGCTGGTCCAAGTACCTCTACCACCCCCATCCACACATCCGCTGTTCAAACCACTCCACTTCATCCCCCGTCCCCTCTCACAAACCATTCCCTTGTAAATCATCCTTGGATCCCATTAGCTCCCATCATGGCAACATGGTATGCCCCCTGGTACTACCACAACCTCTGGTTCCTTTACCAAATGACTACCAATCCAGAATTCCCCACTTTACCAGAGCTAAATCTACCATTGCCCAACAACATGTGGATAAAATGATTGATGCCTTTTACTACATGGAATTTGAAGAAGAGACCATAGAAATGAGGATCTTTGCCCAAATCTTAAGAGGAGAAGCCATAAAATGGTTCAAGAGCTTAACTCTTAAAAGCATATATGATCTCCCTTCCCTCTACCAGACATTCATGAACAAGTGGGAAATTAAGAAAAACCCTCTCCAACCCTCACAAAACTCTAGCAGCCCCCAGTAACAACATGATGGAAAAACTAGACTTAATTTTCTGCAACTTGAAAGTAAAATTGGAAAAGAAAAACTAAGCTTAGAATATGAACAAAACTGTCCTAATAAAGAGAAAGCATCCAAAACAGAGTTGCCTCATATTGTTGGTATAGAAAAATGCATCTTAGGTAGCCCAGAAAAAACCAAAATAAACAAGTTATCCAAAACTCTCTTACCTCACATAGAACAAAAAAACATAGAGTTGTTCAAAATGTTTGATGATGTTTCAGTAGATAGTGATGAGGACTTTAGGACCCATGACATAGACACTATTCGAAATAGGCTTCTTCTCAAGACAAACCAGAAATTGTTCAAAAAGGACATAAGAAGAACAGACCCCATCCTGGGACCTCTAGTTGAAAAGGAAACAAAAGAAATAGGTGGTACTAGTGCCATAATCCCACTTAGATACTCAGGAAGGTTTTCAAACTTGGTGTAAATAAGAAGGAGAATGGGGGGGGGGATAGATTATGAGAATTTAGGAATTTAAACAAAGCTTCCATGAGAAATTACTCCCTTTGTCTAAAATAGATCACATGTTGCCAAGGGTGGTGGTTTCTGAGGGAGTGTCATTGTTTGATAGTCTTTCAGGTTGAAATCAAGTGATGGTACTCCCAACTAATCAACATGAAACATATTCAACAACACCTTTGGGCGCCTACTTATATGACCAGATACCTTTTGGATTGATGAAGGATATTTCTACTTTTCAAGAAGCCATGGACACTATTTTTCCTAAAGAATTAGGTTAATTCATTATGTTATACCTTGATGACATCTTTGTCTATTTTAAAACTAATGAAGCATACTTACTCCACCTGCAGAAAGTCTTTGAAAGAGACAAATTTCTGAAGAGGGTTTCAAAGGAAGAGGATCAAGGCCAACCTTGCAAGTTTGGAGATCTCTGGAAGGATCCTCACATTTTCTATTCAGTTAGAGGTAATGAAACTCCCTTTATACAAGAACTGGATGGAGTACAATTGATTGGACATCCTGTTGATGACAGGATGCTCAAGTACCATTTCTGTCAAAATTCCTATTTTGAAATTTTCATTCATTGTACATAACATTGCATGATCCAAAATCAGTAAAACAAAAACACAAAAACATAGAAAAAAGGAAAAAGAGGGCAGATTTTAAAAAGAGGTACAACCCCATACCCAAAAAATAGTAATGCTGAAAGTGTGCAAGCCTAAATGCCACTACTTTTTCAAAAAGAAGTTTTGTTCAGTCATCTAGCCTAATCATGGCTGAACATATTTTCAATTTATTGCTGATAGGTTAGTGAAAAGGAACTTGTCAAAACTTCTAAACTTGACTTTTCAGTAGGAAAAGATTAGGAAGAAAAAATACTGGTTCTCCATGATCAAATCTGAACTGAAGAGAAAGATAGGGATGATTAACAAAGGATGAAACACAACCCTCATATTTCTAGTTTTGTTTGTACAAAAATAATATATGTGTGCAGTTTGTTCCAATGCCACAACCCATGGTGAATCAAGCTGCTTAATCCTGGTTCAAACCATGTTTTCAATTTCATGTCAATAGCTTAGAGAATGAAGTCTTTCCTACAACTTAATCTTGACAGTCAGTTAGTCTAGTTAGAGAATAAAAAGAGTTCACTAGTATAATCTAACTCTTGAAAGTGACAAGGCTAGAAGTAGATAGTTTGTTTTTATTTTCAAAATAAAAGATTGTCATGGGTTTGTCAGTTTAAATGCACCCAAAGAATAAAAAATGCTAGGCAAAGTAGGCTGGGTAGGTAGAGATGAGTTTGAAGTAATCATGTTTTTCATATTCTTGAGATCATAACTTCAAATAGAAGCATCAACAAATGAAAAGAAGAAAAATATGCCCAATGGATGAGGCACTAGTCTTCATAAACCCAGAGATTTGAAATTCTGGACACCTCCTGAAAAGGAGCTACCCTCCCTAAGTGGAGCCACTGTTAGTCATCAGTAATTTTGATTTTTGTAGATGACTAAATTCTTATCCTAGATTTTTAAAAACAAAATTCATGAATATTGTGAGTTTTAGAAATCTCACTGCCTTCATTATCCTTAGGATAAAATTTTCACTGTTTCATTATTCTACCATGTCATGGTTAGCCTACCACTCCCAGAAGGTCCATCATGGGCTCATGCCACTCATCTTCATCATTTTTTCCACCTTTGACCTCAACACTCTGATTGTCCTTACCTAACCCCTCCACTTGCCACCTAGGATCACCAACCAACTTACTCCTTCTTGTGTTTCCCAGATGCCTCAAGCATTGATGGTCTCAAAACTATCTCTGTAGGCTCTTTAGATAAATCAAGTACATTGGATTTTTGGTCTTCAATACATCAAATTATCAAAAACTCTTTTTTTCATACTTGACGAACCTAAGCCAAGCTTCCAGTCAAAGGACAAGTCTAAGGAACCTCCCACTAGGTCACTAGGTCCCATAGGTTGTAAGGTTGTCCTTGGTTTTCTAAATCACTATTATTCATATGCTAAGAATCTAAATCAAATGGAGAAAAGGTCAGCATCTATTGTTCCAAGAAAGATCAGGAAAAAATTCAAAGAAGACCTCCTTGTCAAGTACAAATTTTGCAAAGAGCAGTTGTCCATGATTGACATTTTTGCAGGAGTGTCAAGGTAACTATCAACAGGAAAATTGGTAAGGTAAAAGGATTGCTCCTCACTAATAGATATACTTGAGGAAATGGAAGAAGAAGTGGTCTATGTTCAAATAAAATCAGGGTTTCTAGGACTAATTGGCTAAACAGTGTTGCCAAGCAAGGAGCCAATGCAGAAAACCACAAGGACAGATGGCACATCAGCACAAACAAACATGAAATGAAGATTTTTTAGAAGTTATAAATGAAAAATGGAAAAATATGAGGTGAACTGGACATAAATGAATGAACTTGAAAGGGCTATAGAGAACTTAGAATACAACACTAAAGATTCCTCTCTAACAACCCAAAAGCCTAGGGTTCTGGTAAGATAATCAAAGAAGGTGAAAGGCAAGTTTGGAATCCATGATAGCAACAAAGTTTCCTGAGAATATCACTACCTAAAAACATTCCAAACTCATTTAAGGGGATCTGTCATGATGAAGATGGTCAAAATAAGGTGAAATACAGATGATATACCTCCATCATAAATAATAGCAGGAGGTTTGAAGAGAGTCTTGAAGGTGACTTCTAGGGTTTGCCAAGGTAAATCTTTTTCACTGCCTCAAAGGGAAAGAATGAAAGAGCATCAATGTAAGGAAGGTCAAAGCCTTCTTTTTCAGTCATTTGCCTTGAAACTGATCAGAGGAATCAAAGCACAAGGTTGCGGTTGAGGAAGCCTACCATGTTATATTACTTATGCATTTCACAAGGGTTAAAATGCTTCATTTTCCTTACTACTTGTATAGGAGCATTGAAAAGATGTCTTCTATTGTCCCAAGGAGAACCTATTCCCAGAAAATGCATAGTTTTTTCCACCAATCCTTGATCAATATGGTGGTCCTACATCACCTGGAACAAAAAGACATACCTTGGGAGGTATTCATAGCCCATGAAGTCTTCAGAAGTCCACAACCCCATCATCAACCTAGTTTACCCTCATCATCTCATCCTCCTCCCTCCACTCCTCCAACACCTCCTACAGATCATGCCTCATCATCTACACAAGTGTCCTCACCTCAAGGAAACCTCCCTTCCTCATCTTCTCTCGATGCATCAGATGAAGAAGGAAATGGTAGTGAAAAATCAAGTGAAAATGAGGATGAAGGAAATGATCAGTTGAGCCCATAAGAGGTTGAAGACATGGAAATAGAGGAGGGTGATGATGATGAAAAAAATGAAGAGGTTCAAGGTGATAGTGAATCAGTCCAAAGTGAAGGTGAGTGTGATGATTATTTGAGCCAACAGGAGGCAGAGAAAATGGAGACAGAGCAGGGTAATGACAGTGAAGACATTGAGGAGGTTGACAGTGAGGATGGATTAAGCAGTGATGAAGAGGGCAGCCAAGATGAAGATGGAGATAGTGAGGACAATGTAGAAACTAAAGGCAGCAGTGACACCAATGAAGCAAACCACAGTGACAAAGAGGTCAACAGTGACAAAGAGGTAGATAATAAATAAGACAGTGAGGGACAATACAACAAGGAAGAAAATAGTCATCAGAGTCATGACAATAGTCATGAAAATCATGACAACAGTAAGCTCAACTGTAATAATGAGGATGATGACAGTATATAAGATAAAGAGGTAAGCAACTTTGATGAAGAACAAAATGACAACGCAAAAATCAGTGAAGAGGTTGAAAATGGTGATGATGTTGAGAACAAAGAGTACAATTTTCAAGCAGGAAACATAGTGACTGATGATATTAATGATGAAAATGAAGAGGGTGATGACAGCAGCAAGGATCGCAGCCATGATCAAGACACCAACAAAACCACAATCACACATCTTTCATTGACCTATCAAAGAGAGTCAAGGCTTGTGTTTGTTGCCTCCAAAAGGCAAGGGACCATGTCATCCTCCTCAGCTCAGCCACTAGACAAAGGGAAAAAAAAGGTAAAGGAAGAAGAAGAAGATCATGAGGTGGAAAGGGAGTTTGAAATAATTTAGGTGGACAGTGATGAGGAGAATGAAGCAAGAATCTCAAACTTTCTCATCCAAAACAAAAATTCCCAAATTGAAGACCTCCAAGAAAATTTGGATAAGGCCAAGAGTGTGAATGATGCCCTTGAGATGGAGAACAGACAGCTAGGAGCACAAATTTCTATTTATTAGGCTAGAGCCATCAGGGCCCGGAAGTAAGCCCAAAGGGCACAATTAAAGCTAGAGGAGTTCATGGGCACCTATGAGGAGAGTGAGGGTGAAGAAGGACAGTCTAGGAAGAGACCTAGAACCATGGGGTTGAAGAAGGCATTGGCAAAACAAAGGGAGAAAGAATCAGCCCTAGTAGAATATCTCCTTCTAGATGAGTTTTTGGCCATGGAGATAACACATGATCAGGAGCCTTGGTTGGAAAGAGCCAACATACACTTGGAGGCCAAGTTGGAAATGGCAAACAAGGACCTTGATCTACAAGAAAAATGACCAAACATTATGCCCGGAGGAATCAAGTTGGAAGGGATAAACTCAAGAAGGGCCAAACCAAGATCCAAGAACTAAAAGAAGCAAAAGGCCAAGCTAACCTTGGAAATTTGGCACAAGATTCTCTACAGGTCTCTCAAACCCCATGAGGCACACATCCACCAAATTTGAGAGAATTTTGACAATTTTTGGTTTTTTTTGTGAATTTGGAGACTTATAAGCGCAACACCCCTGGCGTTACGCTTTTTCCTCAGACATCCTCAGAGAGAGAACTTTAAATTTTTTGATTTCTCATGCCTAGTACATGATGCTCACCAAATTTCATATCATTTGGAGCATTTTTGACCCCTCAAAAGGTCAAAAAACACCTCATTTTCTACCTTTCTGCCTCATTTTCAAGCTTGGCGCTGCGCTTAGAGCAGTTTGGGGAATTTGGATTTTTGGATAGGTTACAGGGGCTCAATAAAAAAAAAGGTATATTTGGAAATTGGACTCAGTAGGATTTCTAACGGGCCATCATAGAGCAAAATCCGATATCGGGAAGATCACCAAAATTTGGCTGCAAGTGGACCAATTTTCTGCTTGTGAAGGCACTGCGCTTATAGACTACACTGTTTGTTTTTGGCCAAACGTCAAAAAAACACACTCATTTATTGAAAAATGATATTTTAATGTTTTTTGAGGCAAATCACTCTAAAAATAGGTGCTAGAAGTTATTTTGGCATTTATTTCATGGGATATTTTGTGCCTTGGGCCTTGCATGGTCTCTTGGGCATTAATGACATTTATGAGTGATTTTGACATTTTCCAAACCTATCTAGGGTTTTTGCCCTCCTTTTCTAAATAAATAGAGCATGATGGCTTCATTGTAAATGTTTGCATTTTATGACTTTTTGGAGCAATACATAGTCTTTTGGAGGTTGAAGAGAAATTTGGTGTTGTGGAGCTTGTGAATGGCTTGTTTTTCTTGTTGATGGAGGAGGCTTGCTTGTAGGATCCCTGAGCTTGGTTAATGGTGAAGTGCTTCTATTTCAATTATTTTTTTCTGATGTTTCATTATGTTTCCATCTTTCTATGTTGTAATAGAACAAAGGATTTAGACTAAGAAATGTTCTTCAAACGCACCTTAACTCTGTTTGTTCTTCATTGCCTCTATGTTTTCTTCTGCTGGGAAATTTTAGAGAATTCTTAATTGCTCTCTAGAACCCCTAAGCTTGTTTATTTAATGAATGGTTTAATACAGTAGGTATCAAAGATGATTTATGGCTAGCCCTACTTGTTTGATGTCACTAAACATTGTTCTTGAGGTCTCCCTCCAAAGTACCATTAATTAGGTCTGCCAAAGAGGCTATGTTTCGATCATACCCTTTGTCCATGCTTGAATAATTGTTTGGGAGATATTCATAACTATGATCAATGATGTTTAGGCATTCCCTATTCTTTGATTAAAGTTATATGTGTATATCAAATTTTTTCTAACCTTGAAGGTGAAATCACTAGAAGTTAAATGAGTTTCTCGCCTTCTATATTTCATTGGAATGTTTGTCTTGAATGCTTATTTTCTTAAGTTGAATCAAAGAGTTACTGGTTTTCCATGTCTATTAGTTCCTTCTTTATGCTTATGTATTTAAGTCCCTTCTTGTTAAAAAGGTACATGATAAAGGATTCTTGATTACCCTTGCGGCCCTACCTTTGTTCACAAACTTGATGTCCATCTCATTTCTCATAAACCTTGAAAATCCTTTCACCAATGCTTGATTTTCCCTGTGATGCTCCTCGATCCATTGTTGAACTTTCCATGACTTTCATATACTCCATAGCCCAATGACTTGAATATTTCCTCATTCCATCTATTCTACTTGACCATCCTACCCAACCAAACAATCAAACAAACCCTACAATTAACAACTAGCCTAAAATAAAACCCTAAAAGCAAATAAGTTCACATCCTTTGCATACAACAGAGAGAGCCATTTCTAAGTCCAGGAAGGCTAGGTCCTAGGACTCCAAAGACTAGTCTGATGTTAACTTGTGCATTTGGTCTACCAATTTTCTAAATCACGGGACACTAACATTACCCAACATATCGTTGGCATTCCCAGTTTGGTACCTCATTCCTCCTTCCGGAACAAGAGAAACCCATGTTACTGCCACAGGGTTGAAGCCCCTCAGTCCTAAGGAGCCCTCACCTATCCAAGAAACGGTTGAGACCACCCCTGCAAAGGAATTTCCCATTGCAAAACCAGTAATCACCGCTAGGAAAACCGAGAAGAGAGGAAAGAATATGGTGACCCTTTCCATTCAACGGGAATCACTAATCTGCACAATATGTGATGTAATATATCATCCTACCCACATTTTTCCAGAGCTGGATGAATTAAAACCACTCCTTGGCTCTGAAACACACATCACGACGCTGCATTCCCGTAAAAAGGAACCTACCACCAAAGGTAAAGGCAAAGCATTGCGTACCAATCACGCATGCGTTCTCTACAACAACTATGGGCACTATACGCACTATTGTCCAAATATTCCGTGATATAGAGATGCCTTAAATGCCATCGAGCGATCCTATCAAGAGGATCCCTCCATCCAGTCTGTTGGCAATGAACCTCGTATCATCTTGTACCTACAAGAAGAACGACAATCACTTGAAAGTATCCCCACCAGACCCCCTCCCCCAATCAAAAGGTGCGTACTTTGTGATGAACTCGATCATTTCATCATTGAATGCCCAGACTTAGAAATGTTCCAGAAATGGTACCCATTCCATATAGTATATCACCCCGAAATGGATGTCCTGTATTCATGTCAGATATGCGGTGACAACCACCCAGTGCGTCATTGTCACTACATACCGTGATTTCGTATAGATTTAGCCTATATGCGATCAACCATAGTCCACCTCTCCCATGCAGATGGCACAAAATCAGAGTCCATGGAAAGTTCAACAACTCCAGAGGATGTGATAAATAGATCCGTCCCGTTGCGGCCAACTGGAAGACGACCAATTACATATATTATTCCCCTGCCAAACGTCGATGACACAATCCACCACATACGATTTGTATCATCGCATGCCAAAGGTAGGATTACCGCTTCCCCCTCGTCCTAGGATTTCCACCTTAGTCCTATTGAAAAAAACCAAGGTACCTTGATCTTTTGCATTGATTTCCACAAAATCCAAAATTTGCATGCCGCCATCGAACTCCTCAATGACACCCAGCCTCTAGAGTAGTGCCTAGTACAACTAGAGCTTGTCAACGAAAATCAACATCAGTCACTGCAGCACAATGAGACCCACAAGAAAAGGGTAAAAGCATCATTCGACCGCCACATCACCCCTCGCTCATTCACTGAGGGAGAATTAGTCCTCCACTATGATGTCGCAAGAGAGGCCTTAGGGCCAGGAAATTTTGAAACTTTGTGGAAATGACCCTACATCATTAAACATTGCCTTCGACAAGGGGCATACATCTTGATGGAACCAGACAGGACCTGCCTCAATAACCCTGTCAATGGCCTTTACCTCAAGGATTTCTACCCATAAGGGCCAAGCCGGCCCTGCCCCTTGGGTGAAAGTACACAAAAATCCAACCACTCAAATATTTTTGACCCAAAGACTTATTTAAAAGCGCTGATAGTATCACCATGGATCACCAAAATGAACCCTGTTTTGAATATATTGATGGAGCATCAAGTTGGTCTCAAAATTTAGCCGCAGCTGCCTGGGTCATTTACCACCCTGATCGATCGCCACTCTGTTCAAAAGGGTGTGCATTGGTTCAGCGAAAAATAATCAGGTAGAATATGACGTCGTCATCAGACTTATGTGCGATGCCCTCCATCAGGGCATACGCCATATGCATGTCTACCTCGATTCCCAGTTAGTAGTATCACAGCTAAACCAAACATTTAAGACAGAGATACACATCTGTTTAGAAAATATTTGTGTGCCAAGAGATTAAGTAGACAATTTGACTATATCACATTTTCACATGTACCAAGGAGTCAAAACCAAACAACTGATCGCATAGCTAACAATATCCTAAACTGGAATGCATCTCAAATAAACCATCATGCATAAAACCAAAAAATCCATCAACAAAACAAAATACATAAACCGAAATGGGTGATACATCATGTAGAGCCGCAAAAAATATCTCTCATATATATATATATCAAAATGGGTACATCTGAGTACAAAAAATATTGTTGCTAGCCCAATTTCCAGCCCACAGATACAAAATTCATCAAAAATAAGGAAAGCATCCTCATAACGGGTGCTTTCCCTGTGTACAAAAGTACTATAGGGGGGGTGCCCCCTCAAGATGGGCACCTAGACCCACTACTGCTCCTGGTACCACCACCGGAGCTGTCTTCGCAATTGCAATCGCCACCCAACGTAGAGTGGGCTGATAATCCCTCTCGTGGGCCATCACTGTCTCTAACCAGACCTCCTCGAAGTCATACATGAAACCTCGATCAGGCATCCCCTGGGTCAAGTGGTCCACTCGACCCCAGAAGTCTTCAAGAGCATAAACCTGAGTTGTCAGTTTTGTAATGCGAGCCTCCGCCGCATCAGCACGAGCTCGCTCAGCCACAACCTCTCCTGCAGCCGAGCTGCTACCCTCCCCAGAAGGGCTAGCACCACTAGCAGGACTGCCAAAACCACAACTTGGTCCACTTGCATCACCTCCTCCCTGACCACCCCAAGGTCGTTGTGGAGGATCATGGCCCACCAGTCAAGCCACAGGGTGACCCACCTCGCCAACATCTGCACAAGAAACAAAAATAATGTCAGTGTCACTAGAAAAACACATAAGTACATATATACCCAAAAAAGTGCAGAAAACATATAAAACATACATGCAGGCCCCCAAACATAACCAAAAGGGAGACCCATGTTTGGGTCGCCCTGGAAGTCCATTCTCGCATACGGGTATGGAAAGAACATCTGTGGGTTGGCCTCAAAGCAGGCCTCTGTCGTGGCGTTCCAATAATGCCCCACCATGCCCCCACTACTTCGCGGCATCACCGGAGCCCACCTCCTCATACGTGGCTCTCATGGCCCCCTAATAGGCACTGCCACTACCGGCCTTAACAACACCACCCTCTCATACATGATGCTACACAAGATGCTAGCATATGAAAATGAATTAGATCCACGTTGGACCTTGTTTAACTGCGACACCATCCCATAAAAAAAAAGCGGGCAAAGTAAAAAAAATGCCCGGACCTCAGCCGGTGCAAAACTCCAACTTGCAGGCCAGACGCTCGATGCGGAGAAAATGAACCCACCAGTCGTACGATCACTTCCAGAGCACACTGCTCTACCACGTCTGTAACTGATGCAATGTTGAAGTAGCCCTCCATAAGAGGCGCCCCACCACAATGACGTCTCCAGAATCTATCCAAGTCCACTCTCCCTGAAGGGAGTCGATACCTTAGCACCTCACCCTGAGGCAGTAACCTGGTCACAACATATATATCTGTCTCCGGACGGATGATCAGGTTCGTACCACGTAACACGAACATGTTGCACCTCTTGCGCTAGTGATGAATAATATACTGTAGTAATCGGTCCTGTGACTAAAGAAACTCATTTTCAACAAACTTCAGAAGGCCCCATAATGCCAACTGATGATGAGCCCCAACATCAACAACTAAATCAGTTCGGTTCTCAGGCCAGTCCCACTCCCTCCACACTAATCTGTCATCAACACAGTTACCCATCAGTACAAAGAAAAAACACAAAAAGGGGCAAAAAACCACAAAATTTTGTCACCTCGACCTTTGCGGGCCTGTCCCTCAAATAGGCGCGCTTAGCGCACACCTATATTTTTCACAAGCGAGCCTAAGGCGCGATAAAATTGGGGAACAGAGTGCCCTCGCACGCTTATCCCTCAAAGTTACGCGCAAAGAAGGCGTGCTTTTGCCCAGATCGCCCGCGCAATCTAGGGCAAAAATCACCCAGAATCCATACAAACCCAGTCTGTATAGACCCTGACACCATCAAACTGTAAAAATTAAAATGCAAGATGTCATGGGAGTTAACTGGGCATAGTATCGGTAGTCCCTAGTACATAAGCTGACCGCAACGATAAGAAATGCTACGCAAACACCTCTGACCTCTCAAAACTCAGCAAGTACAAATGAATTCAAACTAGGGCCATATTCACCTATTTATCGCCCTTTTCAAAAACTTTAGAGGACCATAACGAGAGATCAGATGGTCCATTCTGCGAACCGTAAGTTGCACCAGCATCAACACTCCATGATGAACAGAAGCGATGCCACACATTCGCTTTCCAGAAAAAATAATTTTTCAGCGCCGGCAGGTATGCCCTCTGTCATCTTCCTTTTTAAAGATCATGCCTTTCAATAATATTTGATGAAAAGAAGATTATTTCACTTGAGGTAGTTGTTTTTGTAGGAAAGACTTGCAAACCATTCACAACACCATCGACTGAAAGTTTCAGAGAAAATATCATTCTACCCCCAGCATGATAGAGTCCCATAAAAATTTGCATATCCTGACATCATTTATCCATCAGAAATAAACCATAGGGTCTTCATATCCGACCGTGTTTATCATCACCCCATCCTGCACATGATAAACATCTACGTTGGTCGGTAGAGCCTCCCCTCCATGGCACTCATCACCCATAGTAGCCCATATATCACAACATAGGTGACACCATGTCCATACCACTTCAATCCGGGAAGCACATCATGCCCACCCATCCATCATGCATAAGGTCAAGTTTACCATACAAACTAAAACCCCCTTCCCAGACGACCAAGTTGTACAAGCACATAAAGCGCACACGACTGTGCCTCGCATTTGGCCCACCATACCTCCACCGGCATAATCCAGTGTGTGACATTTTTTTTTCTTCTTCATCAACCCCGCACATAAGACCAACCAATGGGACCACCACCCTCAGCAAAACACCTTCCTCACACCATAAATGAGTGAACACTTTCATTTTTTGGGGTACCCGTATCTGTATTTTGTACAAACGAAACCCCATTATTTTATTCTTTTGTTAAGTGTACAAAAACCGAAATTGATGCACTTCGTCCCCTCAACCTCGCATGTAATATTTTCTCCCATGAAAGCAGTCCCTGAAAACCCTTGGTTGGAGTATTTCACCCCCCCATGCACAAACCATCACGACATTCATAGCCGGTTTACACCCTCCCTAGAAGTCCTACCGACTCCAGGGATTTTCCTTCAGAAATAACTATGACTGCCGCCAAGCTGCTTAAGTATACTTCGACCTCGAGCCACTGAATCCCCATCATTAGTTTTCAGTCACCTCTCGCCAACATGCCTATGTTAAACCCACCACATGCAGGTCCCTGATCCCTCATATCGGCGACCCCTCATTCGGTTGAGGCTTCCTTTTTGTCGAATTCAACACCTATATTCCAAAAAGGAAGTAGTACCTTGGATCACCCCTCTCCATGCAAAGGGGCATCCTCGGGTGGCACTGTGGGAGACATCATTGTCCACATATGTCATCGTTCCTCCTGACATTCGACTACGAAAAAAGCTTTCATGTCAAGATGGTATCGTACCTTACAACCATTGCACTTTGATTAGATCTGTCGAAGACCTGTGCCTCCAGAAGCGTCTCTGTCAACGATGCTTACACGGGAAGGTCCTAGCCAACACTTATGCGCACATTGTGCAGCTATATGCCATACCAAGATTACACATATGGGTACCACATTCCACCTATTGTCAAAGAAAAAATGCCCTTGCGGGCATCAGAAGTCGTCGTCAACAACCACCAGCATCACTACCATAGTAGTGATGCCGACATAACATATATCTGTCAATTTTGTTTAACTAGCCATAGCATCATGAGCATGGGACATGCCCACCTCGTTGAAATTTTGTATATGTATTGTAAATTGTATTTGCTTGCAGGGATCCCTTAGACTTGGCCATTCTTAGAAATGGTGCAGGGTGTGTTCCATCCCAAGGC
The DNA here is from genome assembly GCA_034641835.2 of Pinus albicaulis. Classification (NCBI taxonomy): domain Eukaryota; kingdom Viridiplantae; phylum Streptophyta; class Pinopsida; order Pinales; family Pinaceae; genus Pinus; species Pinus albicaulis. The sequence continues at coordinate 326,510,260 of CM076575.1, read as the reverse complement.
TTCGCGCATGTCTCTCTCTCTCTCTCTCTACGCACGATACATAAAAGAAAATATAATGTATTTCGGCTATACAGTCTTTCCTAGACCTCACACATTAGGGGGAAACTGTTAAAACTAGAAAATCGTACAGCAGAAGATGACATTAATTCATGTCAAGACAAAGGATTTACAGGGCTGGAAGACATTACAGGATTAAGAAAGTATTTAAAAATCTCAAAGGTTTATGGAAAATAAAATTTAAACTAGTCTTAAATGCTGATTACGTGCATTATCCTTCGAGAAGAGTGCCTTTTGCGCGCCTTTTGGCCCAATAAGCGCGCATTCCTAAGAGTGACGAAATGTCAATATCCGAGACCACATAAAGCAAAGGACAAGTTACTCCTTACTTGAAGCTACCTAAGGACAACCACCAACGCCTCCTTAGACACTATGTGAGCACACAATGGCATTATTGGAGCACACAAAGGAATCATATCACTCCCTTGGGTCACCATGCACCATGTACCAAGGGAGGGAAGGAGGATTTGAAATCCCCTATATAAAGCCACCATGAGATGAAGAATGGGTGATCACATTGTTATGCTGGCCCGAATTTCCCAAGAAATACCAGTAGTGTGTGACCCGGAGCTATAGACAAAGGGGACTCACATGTTGGCCACCCAACAAGCTCAATCCACACAATAGAGAGAAAGGGAGACTGCACCGAGGCAAGCTTGGAATTAACAACATCCTTGCATCAGGACCTAGAACCATTGTCTAGGGGCCCTTTGGCAAGAGGGTTAAGTATTCTTCTCTTCACTACCAATGCTCAATAAGAGGGGCCTAGAGCCATCGTTTGCATTATTGTGTCATTTGACTCGTTTAGAGCTTCTGTTTATTTATGTTTAGTTTTAGTTTAGTTTTTAGATTATATTTGCATGCTTCTTTTTATATGTAGTATGCTCATTTACTCCACTTCTTTCTGCCTGTTACCAATAGTTTAAAGGGGTAAACCACACCCCTTAAACTGGTGTGATTTCATACATACGTGCACCAAATCCAAAACAACAGTCCCAAAAAACATTTACTATGAGTTCTTTGCCTCAATAACACACCACAAAGACTAGTGTAGAGAATTGGATGCACTGGCAAATAGATTGGACATAATATCTAACAGAGTCAACGAGGATCATCGAGGACGAGGAGGGCCAGGAATAGGGTGGTCAGGACAGGAGGAAGAAGAACATTAAGATTCTATAACTGTGACTATAAGGGACATGTCGCGAGGGAATTATTGCTACATAGAAGACCATGGTGCTCTTAGTGTAGAGTAAACACACATGATATGGAGGATTGCCCTGAATTAATAAAAATATGGAAGAGAGGAATATACATAGGGGTGCTAACTTAATTAATACAGAAATAAGAATTTATGAGACAAAACTAATACCAAGTGTATCCATAGTGACAAGAGGAGGAAATATGATAGGAGGAGACATAGGAGCAATAGATCCACCGAAGTTGATAAAGCCTATGTAAAAAAAGAAACCTTATAACTCTGAGCAACAAAATAAATATTTCAAGGAAGCGGTGGAGACCTTCTCAAAACTAAGTTCACAGAGAGACCTCCAGCAAGTAAAACCAACAAAGGAAGTAGAGAAAAACTTGACACTAGTTCAACCTATATAAGAATGGTTTAGTTTATTCTTAAAAATTATAAATGCTGAAAAAATGCTTGACATGTTAAAACATAACTTGAAGATAGTTGTTAAGGGTGGACTAGAGAAAGTCAATTCGACCACTACCAATCTTCTGGAAAGGCATGTAAGGAGGGTTGAAATAAATAAAATATGGACAGGAAAGGAATTCAGAATCAGTGTGCAAGTTTCATGTTTTCAAATAAGGGATACAATGTTGGACTTAGGTTCAGACGTAAATATACTTCCGAGGAATACTTGGGAGGCACTACGAAAACCCAAGTTAGGATTCTCTCCCATACAATTGCGTATGGAAAACCAATGTTGTATTATACCAGTTGGGAGACTAGAAGATGTTGAGGTTGATGTTGTGGGGGTAAAAACCTACAATGATTTTGAAGTGATAGACATTATGGGGGATAAGGACCCTTATCCGACACTATTGGGGATAGAATGGAAGTTTAAGAATTATGCAGTGATAGATTTTAAGAAGGGGTTGATGATATTTGAATGGGGAGGTCAAGTTAATTCAACCATTGGATCCTTATCAAGGTCCTAGGTTCACAGAATCAGTTGATACCAGAGAAGAATCTGGACTCTTGGATTAGTTATACCAGATGACAACAGGAAAAAGGGAGGATTACATTAATTCGATAACATAAGGTTTAGTGCGTTGGCAGAGCATTTAGAGCTCTGAGATAGGGTCATAGGTTGCGTGGGATGAATGGCAGTAGGAAGGATACAAAATCAATACCAGAAGGTGCGCTACCTTCCAGGGAGTTAACTGGATCGGTACAGAGGTAAGATGTTACCCCACTTTTAACAATATGGAAGATGTTAACACTTTTATCAATAAATTAGATGACAATGTACTCGAGGAATATAAAATTCCCTTAAGATGTGGCATTGCAAGCAACCTATGCGAGGTGGTGGGGAACCCATCGCAACCACCTCAGGAGATGGGAAGATGTTGTGAAGGCCTTAAGAACCGGGTTCCAAGTGTCTGCATGAACACAATTGGATGAGAAGTACAAGGGAAATTCAGATCCCCAAGCTCACATAAAATACTGTGATGAACGATGGGAAGTGGAGGGTTATCCCAGAGGCTTGTGGGTTCATAACTTTGTGCACTCCTTGCGCACAATCGCGCAAGCATGGTGCATCACCAAAGAGAAGAATAGACAGACAAGTAATTGGGAATCACTATTGAGCAAGTTGGTAAATAGGAGGACGACCAGAAACTAATGGATGTCTTGCAAGCCATGAAGATGATCCTATTTATTGTCGGACCTGAGGAGCTGATGGATAAATCCACCTTGAAGCAAATGTCTGAATCAAGTTATCGATAAGCAGTGACTTGCAACAAGATAGATTAGGAAACAAATGAAGATGATTTCAAAAAACTGAGGAATTTATTATTTGAAGAGAGGGAGGGGATGCGAGAAATTAAGGATGGACCTGTCACGGAAGGGCTCCACTTACTACCGCTCAAAATTAAAAAGCATAATATTAGAAGTCGGGAGAAGCCCACATTAGCTTCTATCAGAGACTACTGGGATGAAGAAACAACAAAGGAAATTTTTGATCTATTCACAAAATATGAAGATCTGTTTCCTTCCTGTGTTGTAGAATTGAAGGGGATAAAAGGATATTTGGGGGAAATGTGCATAATTCTTAAGCCAGAGGCCAGATCAGTGAAACACAGACCATAATAATTAAACTTCAAGGTAAAATAGAAGGTGAAGAAAGAAATTGATAAAATGCTAGAGGAAACACTAATATTTCTAGCTAAGGAAGCAGAGTGGTTCAATCCCATTGTTATCTAGAATTAAAAGGACAAATCAGAAATAAGAATGTGTGTTGATTGCCGTAGTTTAAAAAATGCATGTGTGCATGATCCATTTACCACACCTTTCAGTAATGAGGTTTTGGAAAACGTAGTAGGGAATGAATCTTATTCTTTCACGGAGGGATTCTCTGGGTACCACTAGGTCAGAATAACTGAGGAAGACAAAAATAAAACTACATTTACAAATGAATGGGGCTCTTATGCCTATCATGTGATGCCTTTTGGGTTAAAGAATGCACCAAAAATATTTTCATAGATAGTTATAGCAACATTTAGAGAGTACATCCATAGGTACTTATAGGTTTATATGGATGATCGATGTAGTCAGCTACAAATCTCTTTGAATGTAAAGAAATGCATCTTCGTAGTTCCTTTCAGAACATTTATGGGCCTTATAGTATGCAAAGATGGAGTATGCATAGATCCTGCTAAGTTTGTTGAAATCGTCAATATGTACCCTTCGAAAAATTTCAAGCAACTAAGATCCACATTGGGACACACATGCTACTACAGGAGGTTTATCCCCAACTATGCTCACATTACATCCCCATTGGAAAAATGACTAAAGAAGACAAAGCAATTCACTTGGACCGAGGAGTGTAACAAAGAACTAAATATATTGAAGGAAAAGCTGAAAAGTGCTCCCATATTGGTGTACCCTAACTGGGAGAAAAATTTTCATGTGCACATTGATGCTTCAAGGATTGCATTAGGGGAAGTTCTAGCCCAACCCAGGGAGGTAAATTTGGGCCATCCGATCTACTTCGCCAACATGAAACTATCAACTACAGAGAGAAATTACATAACTACTGAAAGGGAAGAAATTGAGATGGTATACTCGCTTCATAAGTTCCATCACTATCTGTTTGGGTGGCCATTCAAATTCTTCACAAATCATTCAACACTTAAATACCTGGTGAATAAGCCAGTCCTAGAAGGAAGAATTTGTAGATGGTTACTGCTATTCCAAGAATTCACGTTTGAGGTAATAGTTAAACCAGGAAAGATGAAAGTAGGACCATACCACTTGTCAAGATTTAAATCAGGAGAAAATGGAGGGCCTATAGATGATCAGTTACTAGATGCAGACCTGTTATGGGTGGAAGTTGTACCAAACTATCTAGAGGAAATAGCAATTTTCCTGGCTACAGGGAAATGCCCAGAGGAGTATAAAAGAAACCAAAGAAAGAACTTAGTAGTAAGAGAAATAGACTATCAGCTCATTGCAGGCCATTTATACAAATTGGAGTTAGAACAAGTGCTAAGAAGGTGCATATTAGATCATGAAAGGCTAGAGATCCTATGGGAATGTCATAATGGAGTTGTGGGACGACATGTGGGTGGAAAATGCACCGCAAAGAAAATCATACAAGCAGGATTATGGTGGACTACCATACAAAAAGATGCAAAGGAATACACAAAGAAATGTGATGTATGTCAGAGGGTTGGAAAACCCTCTCATAGGGATGAGCTACCACTACAATCTGTAAGAGAAATACAAGCATATGAGAAATAGGCAGTTGATTTCATTGGACTTATAACTCCTGTTGCACGACACTTGCAAGAAAATACATCATAACCGCAACAGAGTATCTAACCATATGGGCTAAGGCTGTGCCAGTAAAGGATTGTACCACCAACACTGCAGCCAGGTTTATATTTGAAAACATAATCACCAGGTTTGGCTGCTCAAGGAGTTTGACAAGTGACTAGGGGACACACTTCATTAATATGACAATCCAGTCATTACTACAAAATTTTATGATACATCATCACAAGAGCAACACTACCACCCACAGGCGAATGGGACTATTGAAGCCTTTAATAAAATATTAGAGAATGGTCTAACAAAGCTATGCTCTACAAATCTAGATGACTGGGATGAGAGGATTCCAACTACTTTATGGGCTTATAGAACCACTGTAAATAGATTACATAATTAGATGTCATTTCAACTAGTGTATGGAAGAGAAGCAATTGTAACAACAAAATTTATTGTTCCTAGTCTTTTTATCGCAACAACAACACAAATTTCTGAGGAGAAGTTTATAGAGAAGCGAATAAAAGAACTACAAGAATTAGAAGAATCAAGATTCCTCGCAGATTTCCATCAATCAGTTGAGAAGCAATGCCAGAAGGCTGGCACGCTCGCCACATTAAGAAGAAAACATTCACTATCGGGAATCGTGTCCTAATGTATGACAGTAAATTCCAAAAATTCCCAGGTAAACTACAAATGCATTGGTTGGGACCATTCTATGTTACTGAGATCCAAGATTCAGGAGCTATTAAGCTCGCTCAACTGAATGGCATAGTAATACCTCGTTGGTTCAACGATGCAAGCCTGAAGCCCTTCCTTGAATTATTTCTCAAAATTTCATTTACAATAAACTCTCGCACCCAAGAGAAGTATGTAGGTTAGGTAAGTCTTTTCCAGTAGGAGCTCTAGAACATACATCCTCAAATAATGACTAAGTCACAAATAATAACCCGCTACATAGTTGTGGAATGGGGAGCATCCTGCACCCATTTGTGGTCGGGGGGTATACCGTATGGCTCATGACCTCCACCATCATTTCATCATAATTATCCATCATGTAGGTGTCAGTCTGTAGTGTCATTCAAAATTTGGAAATATTTTATGTAATTAGAAACATCATTTCGTAATAAAGTTTCCACATCAAGCCATAATAATTTCCCATCACATCCATCTAAATCCCAAGGCCACTATCAGCAAATTCAGAGCCCACCTAATCCAAGTTAACTATCCACACGATTGTAGCCGTGAAGGGAACTTGAAAAATTATTAGTTATCCAGTCTCATCAAATTCCATCGTGTCAAAACTGCTACTTATTCTGCATGGGCGAAGAGAAAACCATAGTGCCAAGAAACGAAGTGCTGAAGGAGAATAGGGAAGTCACCATAACAGTTAGCAATAGAATACCAGCAATAACATTGTTTTATCCTAGAAGAAGCAACATGAAAAATGGATTTGTATCAGTAGTTGAGCCACAACTCGACTGAAGAATCCAGAAGGTTGAGCCGATCACTGGAAAGTACAATAATGCAACGCTAGTTGACACTGATTTTATTGATTCATTTCAATTCCATGCGATCAAGAGGTAGATATACATAGAGAATTATGTCAAGGAGAATGGTAGTGAAGCGACTCGATTTCATCAAGATTTCTAGGGAATTCAAAGATCGACGATCTTACATCCGCGAAGCCTACCAGTTTTTGGTACATAGAAAACAACGATGCAATGCAAAAAACTATTGCTTAGCAGGATTCACTCCCTATGGATTGGCAGGGAGATAAATATTCACGTATATGACATCCACCGTCTCATTGGACTTTCGGCGACAGGGAATGATGTGGCTACAACATTCTAGAACACCTCCAAGAGAGCAAAGAAAGTCAGGGAGCAAGATTACTATATAAAGTATGACACCAAAGAGGGGGTAAGGGAGAAAAGATAGACGTGATAAATATGCCCAACATCAAATTCGCATGTTATTTGATCCTGGGGAAGATAATGAGACACTACACAAATGGATAATACACACTATACACCATATCAGTAGAAGAGCTCTGAGTGCAGGGAGCACAATTCAACTGGTGCATTTTTCTACTTAAAGAAATCTCCAAAGCATGCGAAGAAAAATTCTAAAGAGCTACAGGATTCATCTATGGGTGCCTCATAATGTCACTGGCAATGTGGAAGTGGTGTCCCCCAAGAAAGAGACTGCTTGCAAAAGTGACCGAAGAGAAACCATTATCACTCAAATACACACCATGGAGAGCCTCCAGAGACCCTAGTAGTAAGGAAATTAATGAAGAAGCCTTTGTAGAATGGTATAGGAAAATGATAGATGTTATTAACGTGTAGGAAAGAATTCCAAGATCTTTTTTGGATGAATACTCTAAACATATATGGTTTGGAGCTTCACATGGCAACACATGTCTTAGACCTCGCTACGTATGAGTAGATACATTTCAAAAGAGGCCGCATAAGTTCCAACTGACAGAAGAGGCCTTCCACGCTGAAGTCATGTCATGGCTAGGGATAACAGGAGAAGTTTGGGAAAATAGACATGTATACTCTTTTGATGCTATGGTTCCTCAACGACTTCCAGGGGAAACCAAAGCAATCACAACGCAATGGATTGCACAAATGAATCTCCAAACAGTACTGCAAAAGCTAGAGAAAAGGATGCAATAAATCATCAAGACAATGGTAAGCCTTGGAGCCGCAAGTACTTCTTTCCCCTCTTTCAATGAATTTCAAGTTTTTGGTCCGTTTTCACCCATGGTCACAACCCTGTTTTCGCCACTGTCCCCCTCACAACCAATCACTCATAGTCTCAATCGACAGTCATTACCCCTCACAAAAAAAAGTGACTAAACTACCCGTCCCAGGTCCTAAAGGAAAAAGGGCCAAAATAATAAAGTCAACCCAGGTTGTGGATTTAACAGAGGAAGAGCCAACAATCCAAACGAATATAGGTATCCCTATTACAGAAGAATCAGAGAAAATCACTCAAAGCCCCTCCACTCTTCCGCAAGACACTCGAGCATCATCCCTGAACACCCCAACCTCATCTCTGAACACTCTGGCTTCATATCCGCATACATCCCATAACTCTAAAGACCCTTCAATGCACACGAAATCCACTTCCGCAACCATTTTCGATGCTATCCCGACAGGTGCAGTTAGTGTGAATGATACTAGTTAGAGGTTAACTCAGGAACCTTACAGGTAACTGCAGTTAAAAAAACCACAATAGATCCAGGAACCTTGTTAAACTTATTCAAGAATACCTTCCGATAGTTGAAACTGTGCCGAAAGAAACCACATTGAAAAAATTACAATAGTCACTCCTAGCATTGCCTCCATTTATTTCCATCCCTCCATCCACCCACATTTCAAATCCAGACCCGCAAACATGACACCATTGACTCAACCTTTTTCACTACAAGGAAAGTCTGAGCGATCTATCGCTAGTGGCCAGCCACTTAGAGAAAGATATCCGAGTCCCAAAGCAATGAGTAGCGGAAACCTCTAGGGATGGACAATGAATCAATTATTCAATTTCATCCAAACAACAACACAACAGGCAGAATCATTGCATAATGATTTGGTTCAAAGGCATGTGCAACAAAAATAACATATATTGCATTTTCTAAAGAGCGTAATCAACTACAACAAGAAAAAACAACTTGAAGCAACAAATCAACCAGATCATGGATACATTTCAAGAATTGTGGCCTACAGTAGCGGATGTGGTAGAAGACGCACCTGAAGATATGCAGGTGTGCAATGTAATAAAATGTTGTCTCCACATCCAAACAACATGCAGAGACCTCAGTAACACAAACAGAGAGCTCCGTAAGACTATGTTAACCAGACCAACTTTTCTAGATCTAACAACGATCTACGCAGATAAGATAAATCAAAGAAGGGAGCAGATGAATCAGATAAAGGAAGCTCTAGGGAGTACAAAAACTGAGGCTTATACACTATTGGAACATATCCATGAATGTTTGATCTCCTTAGCTATGAAAGCTCAACCCATGTCTGAGAAACTTCACCAACTATTTGTAGATATCAGAGGAATTACAGACCAAACCACCTACAAGCAGTTATACGACCAAGCCGATTCCCTGCAGATACAAATTAAGACAATTTAAGAAGACTCTGCTCGGACCAAGTAGCTATTGCGTGACCTCAGGCCACCTGTCATACAAAAGGTAGAATCGATCTAGCAGCTGGTCACCGACTCAGATCCACAAAGGGACTTAGTCTTCTTAGACTTTCTGCAACTGGTCAACGCTACCCATACTGAAAATGTAGTGAACACCACATATAAAATCATGAAGACTTGGCAGGATGCTATTGCTCACTTCCACAATTTCAAAACAGAAGCAATCAAGAAAGTCCCTGAGTTTGGGCCTTCGTTTTAAGGACAGGGCCCAAAGCAGGTGCATCAAGAAGAGGGAACAACAGAGTAGGATCAACATAAAGGGAAAACAGAAGACCACATGGAAACCTCACCATAAAAAAAAATTGACTCGAGATGAGTCAATAGCTTGTGGTCAAGGTCTGTTGGGGCCTTCGTTTTGAGAAAGATAAGGAAATGCTGGGAGTTGTGGATACTAAGCAGTTGTGCATGTGGTGGGTTGCAGATGGGCAGTTGCATAGGTGGCGGAAGCAACTAATAGTGAACAAGAGAAGTCTCAGAGTGGAAGAACGAAAAGCGGAACAAAAAATAGAATAAAAGAGCGGGGAAAGGTATTCGAGTGGGAAATAAGGAAATACTTGCAGTGCAGGTAAGCAGAAGTTAGATATGGAAGAAGGAAGGCAGTCGTGAGAGAGGAAAATAGAGCAGAGATAGTAGCGAGTCAATCAATCCTATATTTCTGGGTTTTGAGTAGTGGGAAAATCTCTGCGGAGACTCTTAAATATGATATAATGTACTGTTGCAGAACTTAATATATGAAGATATTGTGGATTTTGATATGTTTTGTGTGTATGCATTTTTGTGTATGAATCTCTAGAGGGTTAATTAAAATTTTCTTATAACGTATCTTGGTGTATTTGATGGGATCGATAATTTCTCTGTGTAAAGTATGATAAGAGTAGTTTATGCTTGGTTGTGGCGTATTTTCATTAGATAATAGATGATAATGTGGATATGGATATCATGGTTCTAGTTCTCTTATTTAAGTAAGGTCACGGCATGCCTCAGATGTGACTCCTTTCTCTCCCTTGAGCAAGGTGAAAATGTTGGCATTGTCCTAGACTACAACGGGACGTTGTTGGCCTCTGAGCTTGAACCTGGGTCTTGCCCATAAGTCATTCTTTTCACCAACAATTTTCCTGAAATGTCAGACATTTCAACCTACTTATACAGTTCAACTCCATAATTTTATCTACAAGGTTTCCAATTGCCTAGAGTGACTCAAAATGATTTATTCAAGTAGGTCCTTCTCTAAATCCACTTCAACGAAAACCTAACACATGAAAACATTCTTCCTTTTGAGTCGAGTTATAAATGTACTTTCCATTTGAATTTCCAATATCTTTTAGGGATTCATCACTCTAGTACTGCAAAGGAAAAGGATGGAGACAAATCCAAGTTAAAATCACCATGGGAATGTATACCTCATCCAATGTCCAACAATTTAGATACATACCTCTATGGACCATGATGTATGGTCCATTTATGACGATAACACCTTTATATTCCTTAAATTTAAACAAGAAAATATAATTCACATTCATATAAAATGTATGAGCATTTTCCCTTAATTAATTCCATCAAATTCTTCTACAACTGTAGATCTATAACCCAAGGTGAGGGCCATAGGCTTGCAAAATAGTTACTAAGGGCTAAATTAGATATAATAAGGGCCTTCATGCTACAATAGTTGGCATGATCCAAGTGGATATTGTTGGCCACCCAACTATTCCACCTAGACATCCAGGGTTTCATTAATTTCCTTGTTTATAGAAAAATTTACTATTTTTAGCAGTTTTTCGGGTCTTGAATATCCATAGCAGCTTTGACCACTTAAATTTTTTTTTTTTGAGGCCCGCAGCAGGCCCATAGCCATAGGCAAGGGCTTGCGACAAATCATATAGTAGTCAGAGAGATATTTCCAACGAGGCATCGTACATGCCAAACGAAGATAATATGACCAAGTTACGACCCCGAGAAGTTGGCTGCCCAACCAACCCCAACGAGGCCCACAAACTCTTGGCATTCCATCTCCTGGGGATAGGGTTTTGGTTTTTTAGGGTTTTCCCTTGTTAAATAATAAAAAATCCATTTAACCTCATTGTAACACATTTCAGAGGCATGTAACCACCACATATCTTCTCAGAGAGAAGCTACCAGTTTGTAAGCATATTTCAGTTCTTTGATATTAATGAAATGAAGTGATATTTCTACTGCATCACTGTATTTGTGGATATATCTGTATATTTTTTCATTCCCATTAAAGTTCTGATAACTGGTATCAGAGTGGTATGCTCTTTCTCTGTTTTTATTTGCATGTCCCTAATGAAGTCGGGGTATAAGGAGTTAGGGCTCAAATTGGTTGAACCCTTTCAAGACCAGCCTTGAAAAACCGGATGGCATTCCATGGTGGAAGAAAATAAATATGAGGGAGCAGGATATCATTTCAAAATATTGCTCAAAGAAGCCCTCGAGCGACAAAGGAATACAATCATGGAGAAATTTTCCCAGATCCTTCATCGGCTACCCACAGGTGATGCATCTTCTTTCAGCAACCACTTTGGGAGTACCTCTCCCTTTAAGCTACAAGTTAACTTTGACATCCCCATATTTGAAGGTAAAATAAATGTATATGTTGTATACAAATGGTTAAATATGCTAGAAGGATATTATCGGTTCATGATTTTTCCAACTAGAAAAATATTACTTTTTCACTCCTCAAAGCCACCCCCTTTTAGGATATTCCAACAGATAGGTAACACTTAAGTATAACTTGTTCTAACATAAAGTTAGGTAATGTGTGTTTCTTTAGTATGTACTTTTGTAACTTATAATCCGACGGTCATGATATGTAGTGATTCGATGGTTCATTCTCTCCTCGGTATTACCGACACTTAATCCGTGGCTTAACACTTGATTGGTCCATGATCTCTATTTAAAGAGAATGGAGGGTCATTTTTCTAGTGACCGTTTATGAGAGAATATTATGTAAATTTTCTTTCTTTACATAAATAAATTGATTGAAGTGGCTGCGTTGGCTCAGATCGTGGACTGTTTCGCTCTTTGAGGGTTTTAAACACATCAAATACTAGTGTACAGATCTGTGATATGTTTGTGAGTGGTGGACTTTGGTGTTTGATCTAAGGAACTTACCCTGTAAATTCCTACATGGTATCAGAGTTGTTTGAGGGCCGCATTCATTGTGATCTAAATCCAAAGCCGATTTTGACTGCATGCGACTGCCTTTTCCTAGATCTACTGTTTCTGAGCACTTTCAAGCAAGGAAAACTTCTCTGTTATGTCCGAAGCCTCTGTTCCTATGAGGAACCCCTTTTTTTTCATGCAAAAAGGTTTCTGATTTCCCTATCTATCTCATTTTAGATTTGGAGGTATAAATTATTTTTTGCAATTATAGTTATTCATCCCTTTTTTTATTTCGGTTTATGGTCATTTATTATTATTATTGGATCTATATCCTCTTCTCTGCATATGCTCTTTGCTTTGCGCTCTGTGCGATCTGGAAAAAAGGAAACATAAAGACGTGATTTTTCTCCTACGTATCCTCTTTCCTCGTGACTTTGTGTGATCTCAAGAAATCATAAATAACAAGAAAAATGTTTAGTTTTCAGGGGGACTAACCAGAAATATAACATCGAGCTGCAAAACTTCCATAATTTTTTGTTTGCGTGTTTTTTTTTTGCAGATAAAAAAAAAAGCTTCCTTTCCAACAATTACTAAATATTTTAACTAGCTCTTTTGGTCTAAAGTTAATTTACGAGAATAGAGGTCTTGGGTTCAACTCTTTTTGTCAAGTTACTTTTTCTACAAAGTTTATTGTCAAGTTACCCTTTCTAATTTTTTTTTTTGTCAAGTTAATTTTAAAAAAAAAATGAATAAATGAAGATTTTTTGTCAAGTTAAAAAAAAAAACACATGTAACTTATGTTTTAAAGTTACTTTATGTAATAGTGTTTCTCGCCCACTATAAAAAGTGAGTCACTTACAGTCTAAAGTCACTTTATCTTTTATTTAAGTTATAGTCTACTTGGTCATTAGTTCATAAAGTAAAATTGTAAAAAGTGTTTCTCATTTATTTATAAAATTGGGTCACATAAAGTAGTATTTAAAAAAAAAAGCGAGCTTATTATATTAAATTTGGAAAGTGGGGGGGGGGGGGATTTTTTTTTTTTTAAAGTACAACTTCATCATCAAATTTTAACTTATCACATGATTACTTGACATCTACTACAAATTTTTTTCAAAAGGCATAAATTTTTCATCCGTAAGCCATTTTCAAAGCCGTTTTTTTTTAACCGACCTATTTTTTAGTTATCTTTCCATTGGAGCAGATAGTTTCAACCTTTATAACTTCAGTTTTTAAAAACTAGAAAGTACATGCCCGATTATTCTGAACAACACAAATTATTTCCAATGATTATCATACATGATAGACTTACTTAGAAGTAATGGGCTTTATAGAATAGCCTCAGGACTAGAATATAAACCTATCGATGAAGATAAAAAGGCCAAATGGGAAAATAAACAAGATCAAGCACGAGGGTTGATAGGAATGTCCATTACTCAATATCTTTTATTTCATATCTAAGAAATTGATTCCCATGATGAAGCTATGAAAAATCTAAATTCCGTTTTTGACATTCAAAATGAAATCAGAGCCCACCAGCTTAGAAATGAGTTGCTTAATTTGGACCCCAATAATTTATCCTCTATTGAAGATTTTTTGTCCAAATTTAGGACCCTTAGACTTCTCTTAGAAAGTTGGAAGGTAAAAAAGGAAGATGGTAGTATTATCTATTCCATTCTTGCTAAGTTAGGCCCTGCATACTCTGTATTTGTTTCCACTTTCCATTCCACTAGATAAGCCCTCATTGCTCAAGGAACAGCCTACAAGTCCCCCTATTTTGATGCCTTTTGCGATTCTTTGATAAGAGAACAAGAAAAATCTTACACCTTGGTTTTATTTATATTGGAAACTCTTCTAAGAAAGTCTTAGCAATCGAGAAACAACCAAATCCAAAGAATCTAAGAAGCAACATCCTAAAAAGAATAGTCCTAAACCAAACAATGGTCTTAACACTCTCAACCGAAAAATGAAAAAGTAACTCAAAAAAATGATAAGGCAAATAAAAACAAAGAGAGGAAGACAGATAGAAATTGCAACTTTTGTTATCGTGGTGGCCATGTAGAGTCAACATGTTTTAAGAAGATGGAAGCCTTGGAAGTAGCAATGAAGAAGAAAAACATCCATTTGGAGAAATCTTCAACTTCATCTTGGGAATGGCACTTTCTGCATGTGGTTGTCAAGCATCAAGATCTGGTTATGCATTGAATTTATATTCTTCTTCTCATTCTCATGAGTGGCTCATTGATTTTGGAGCCTCTTACCACATGGCCAAAAATAAAGCCATGCTTTCTTCTTTAAATGATTGTAACACCAAAAATATTTATGTTGGTGATGATAGATCTCTCAGTGTTGCAGAGTGTGGAACCATCCATATGGATAATGGTAGGTTTAATGATGTATTATGTGTTCCTACCTTGCCCTGCAACATTCTATCTGTTTATAAGATAACTTATTCAGGTGAAGGGAAAACTATATAATTCTCACCTCATGATGTTGTAATTAAGGACCTAAGATATCTTAAATATATTTTAGCTACTAGAATTGCGGATGATTCCAGAAGGTTGTATAAGTTTGAAAATTTTGGCTCATCAAGTCTTCCCTCCATTTTTGTTGCTCATAATGATTAAGTGAGCAAACTTTGGCATGAGAAATTTGGTCACTTAAACTATCTCTCTCTTCAAAATCTATGTAAAGAAAATATGGTGGCTGGTATTCCTATGGTATCTTTCCGAGATGGTGTTTGTTACGATTGTGTACTCAAAAAACATCATCGGGATAGTTTTGACAAATGTGCCTCTTGGCACGCTTTGGCCCCTTTGTAGCTTGTGCACAACGATTTGTGTGGTCCACTTCCAGTTGTTTCTTTCTTTGGCTACAAGTACTTAAATTTCATTGATAATTTTTCCAGACACACTTGCGTATACTTCTTAAAACTAAAGAGTGAAGTTTTTAACATGTTATTGGCCTTTAAGGCCTTTGTTGGGAAAAACATGGACATCAAATTCTTAAGTTAAGATCTGACAATGGAGGAGAATATGTTAACAAAAAATTTATCAAATTTTTCACAGAGAATGGGAGTCAATTGCAAAATATTGTTCCATATACTCCACAATAAAATGGTGTAGCTGAATGGAAGAATCACACTCTAAAAGAAATGGCTAATTGTATGTTTCAATCTAAAGGACTTAGTCTTAATTTTTGGGTAGAAACAATTAACTATGCAAATTGCATATTAATTCAAATGCTTACTAAGGTTTTAAGGAATATCCCTCCAGAAGAAGCCTAGAGCTCAATCAAACCATATGCAAGTCACTTTCATGTTTTTGGAAGTGAAGCTTAGGCCCATATTACAGATGGGAAAAATAAAGCCTTAGAACCTAAGAGTGAAAAATGTATTTTTGTTGGATATTCTGAATATGTCAAAGGATATAGACTATTCAACCCAAATCCAAAAATGTAATCATTAGAAGAGATTTATTATATCAGCGTGTGAGTCTATTTCAGTGGGTGTGCCACCTTTGGCCTGCGAGACTGATTCATAATATGTGCCACCTCTCTCTATCTCTTCTACTTCTGACAACATTCCTTCTACTTCGGATGATGACAGTGAGGATGAAAATCCTCCTCCACCTCTTTAGGATCTTCCTTCAGCTCCATAACTTCCAAAATGGGTCTGCTCTACTCGAGATGCAATAGGTTCTCTTGCAGGTGACCCTACAGAGCAACGTTGTACATGTTCTCAGTTTAACAGAGCCTCTTCTTTCTTGGCTCAAGTTCTAGAAAATTATGATCTAGATACCTTTGAAGAAACTTTAGGTCATCTATATTAGGATCCAGATATGAATGAAGAATATCGTTCCTTATTGGAAAACGATACTTGGGATCTTGTTCCTCTTCTAAAGGGAAGAAAACTTATCAGATGAAAATGGGTTTACAGAACAAAGTTTGAACCAGATGGAAAAGTGGACAAAATAAAAGCTCGTCTTATTTCTAAATGATTTTCACAAGTTGAAGGCACTAACTATAGTGAAACCTTCTCCCTTGTTGCAAAAATGAATTACATCCGCCTTGTTCTTTCCCTTGCTACCTCCTTATTTTGTGGATTAATCCCTCTTGTGGACAAGAGAGATCTCCCTAGTAATCCAACAAGTAAATAGAAACAAAGATCCATTGAATATCTCTTTCTCTAGACTATTTTCATTTTATATTATTACAACCTTGAAATAAGGAGGTTATGCTCCTACCTTTAAACCAAGATGTTCTATGTAGTCTTTTTCCTTTCGCTCCAAAGCCACACTTCAATGTTGAGAATATGAAATCACAAAAAATACAAAATATCAAAGAATTTGCAATATATAATAATCATAAATACTAGTCTAACTTAGTGATCAAGGTGTCTAAGTATTGACATCATTTCCCTGAATTCAGAAACAAGACAATGAGAAAAAGAGATCCATATGTATTATCAGAAATTAAAAAGATCAATCTTACAACCTAAGCCTTGATGTTGTAAAAATTTCTCCAGTGTGTCTGCGCAATCATTTCCGTCAGTCTGATAAGCCTCCCTCTCTAGAATGACTAGTATGAAGTAATGTACACAAAGGTGTAATATTCAATGTGCCAACAACAACTTACTAGTTCAGAAACTATAAAATCTATGAACTCTCTCCAACTTAGAATCTATACAAGTTAGTATCTACCCTCAATTTATAGAGAGATTTAGGGAGTTTCAGATCCTTTAAGAGAGGGATGAGTTCCTCCCATGAAGGGATTTGGGTTCCTTTAGCCAAGGGATAAGCTCCATGAGTAGAGGGATAAAGTTCGAACTAGCGCGAATCTAGAGGCTTCTAGTTAGGAGAATATTAGACCAACTAGGCTTATAGAAGTTAATTTTTATATTTACTTCTTTTTTATGGAGTTGCACAGGTTTTAGTGGCGAACATAATGACAATCGCCACAGCTAATAGAAGAATCATCAGCACATGCACAGGAAATAGTCATAAAAAGCGCGCAGGTAATATTTTAAAGGTTTTAAAGAGATTTTCTTTAATTTCCAAGACTTGGTTTAGGAACATGAGTGTTTTTGACCTATAAGGGAAAATGATATGGATGGTGATAGACCCATATTTACAGTCAATTGTCATGGTGACAAAATGACGTGTAACAGATTTCCCTCTAAAGTGCAAAGTCTAAGAAATTTTTTCTAAAGAGTGAAGCACTTTATCATTCCAAGGATTGGATTGGAGACACTAGTCAAAAAAGTGTAAAAACATTGAATGCAAATATATATCATCACTGAGGTAGGCATTCCCATACTCAGCGAAAAACTAACTAAATGTTCTGGTACAAATATGGTTTTAGAATTACATCAAAAGTAAATACAATATGGACACATCCATTTATCATAAGAAGTCTACTATATCATGAATACATAACTCCTCACAACCTGGACGGTAGAAACTAGATCCAGGGTCTTGATTTCCACTTCTCGAACTAGTATGAATCTATCCATGCGATTGATTGTGTCGAAGTCTAACATGGTAGAAACCACTTGATTACTAGTCAATGATGAGAACCGTTAACAAGTGTCAGAGAAACCACCAATAACGACAATGACTCTCAAAGTACTTCAACACAATCTATGAAGTGTGAATGAATAATTTGCATTCGAATAATGAGTTGATGTCAATAGAAAGTGATCTGTCGCAGGAAATCATACGAAATGAAACCATTAGATCAAGTTTTGAAGAAATGTTTTGCAAGGAATGACTCAATGACGGTGAATGTGAATGGAGACAAATGTTTGCAATGAATGGTAAATTTAAAATTGAACTTTCTCTTGAACACATAACAACACTGTAAATGGCGTGGCAGCATTTGACTTAAAAATAATACCCAAAAACCGACTGAAGACTTTCAATGTGGTTTGATTAGCTATAAGACAAAAGGATTACCCAACATAGGTACAAGTGTGATAAAGTGTCGTGTTCAAGAGTGACATGTTTCTTTCTAAAATAAGGATAATGAATGGATTCTTTTTCTCAATTTACCCCCCACCATTAATGGAAATTACCTCTTTATTTTGTCAAGCTTGAGGAGGATAATATTTTATTGTCGTGTAAGCTCATCCTTTTGACGAGTCCATCTTAGTATATATATATATTAAATGAACCCTACGAAGGAGTGGTTTGGTCCAGTTGTGATAGATAGGTCCTGTACTGTTTAATTTTAACTAGTCCAACATAGGATTAACTCGGTGTTTTTTAGTTTTAGGGAGTCAAGAAAAACATAAGTAAACTACGTAGTGTTCTTTTTGTAAATTTAGTTTCTCAAACCTGAAAAAGGATAAAATAATGTAGGAGAGAACTTTATTGACTATGTTTAGTCAACGTATACCTTTTTCATAAATAGTCTAATTTATTCTGGAAAAGGGGTAAAGTTATACTGAATAAACGACTGTTCATTTACTTTAACGAGTTCGAATAGTCAAGTACTTGGCGATATTTTCATGTTTATAGAGTCTGAAAAGGGCTTAAAAGAGGACTCTAGGGTTTCTGTTTTCATATTTTTACAGAGCCCAAAAAAGTGATAAAAGTCTACTCATTGTCAAAATGATTCTTTTCAAACGTAACCCGTTTACTACACAAAAACTCAAAGAATTACAAATATCTACTCTCAAAATATGAAAAACATTTTGATTTTTGAATTCTAAAGTGAAAGTAAACAAAATAATATTATTTTATTCATTTAAAACCATAAAAATAATTTAAAACAAATCATTTTTACCTTTTATTTTTTAGAGAAGAGAACAAAGAGTTTTTTCCCTAAACCTTCCGGACCAGATATCAGGAGAATCAACCAGCCATTTTGAGAACCGTCAACGCCAGGTATTCCACATGATCATTATCTTGTTTTTCATCTGTTTAGTTTTTCATTTTAAGTTTTTAGGGTATCTAATTTTTATTTGGTTTTCTATCAGCCAATACTGATAAAAATTTAAATGCAGATGTTGGCCCATTACGACCAGCAGTGCTTCGTCACTTGGATAGGCGAGATGCGCAACCTATAACATGTCCACCACAAACCAATGAGGTAGAGATCCTTACCGAGCTAGAGCACAACCTAGAGTGGCTGACTATTGATTTCCTAGAGATAGGGATAGATGATATACCTCTCAGGCTCCAGAGACATGTGACTGGTGTTCTAGGCCCATTCAGGAGATATCTGAGCAGGGTGGCACGTGCCATAGTTTGCTACCATGATCATCATCATGGATAACTGATGGTTGATCTAGATTGACATTTTGTTTTTTGTATCAGTATTTTTAGATCATAAGGTGTTTGAAACCTATGATCATAGATGATGTAATATTTTTGACACACAACTATTTTTAACCTAATGATATTACTACTTCTGATCTTTGAGTATCTTTTTCAATATGGATCAAATATTTTTTTGTTTTAATTTTAATGATACAGATGTCTATTTAAAACTTTATTAGCTAATGCATCAGCCAGAGTGTTTAAATTTCTTGAAATATGTTTATATTCAATGTAATTGAACTATCTTTCCAAGAGACGAACCCTCAAAAAAATTCTTAACAAATCTGGATTTATGATAGCATAAACACTGTTTAGATGTAATACAATGAGTTGCGAATCTAAACTAACAATTAAATGTCGAATACCAAATGCGATGGCATCAGATAATAGCTCAATGACTGCGCTATATTCTGCAGTATTGTTTGTTGTTTGACCAAGGCATATCCCATGAATAGAGACTAACTTATCGGTGGGCGAATAAATGACCTAAGAAGTAGAAGAGATCTTCTGTGTACTACGACAAGGGCTGTCAACAAAACCAATGCAAGTTTGAAGGAATGTAGACATTTGCAGTATCAAGAGTAATCAAGATAAGCAGCCAAAGTAGCGAAAAATTGTCAAGAAAAAATAACTAATCCTAAGGCACACTGTTCTAAAATTTAAATGATGTACAAAGAGGATGTTCACACAAAGAATCATGCATAATATCTCTTGAGATAAAGACCATTTCTGGGTTTATCTAAATATACGCCGTCATAATCGATTAACTCATAGGCTCCTTTTTCAAGCACGTGCTTAACAATATAATGACCATACCACATTGGTTCGAATTTACCAGCACCTAGTTTGTCGTGAGCTTGATCATATACTAAGATTAGGTCACCTTCCAAATATATACGAGGGTTAACACTTTAATCATACTAAGCCTTAACACATTTTTTATGAGCTTTGATAACTAATGTAGGGGTGCGATGAGTCTCATCTAACTGTGTTAGCTATAGGAAATGTTTCTCCTCTTCAGAGATAGCTGGTAATAATACAATGGCTAATTTGAGTGATGGGATTTCACATTCAATGGGTAACACAACTTCCAAACTATAAACAAGCTAAAAAGGAGTGAACCCTGTGGATTTTTTTGCAGAGGTATGGTATGCCCATAATACGTAAAAAATCATCGTATGCCAATTTTTTTTATGAGTTATGTCAATCCGTTTAATCATGTTGTTTAAAACCTTGTTGACAGCCTCAAATTGACCATTAGCTTGCAAGTAATATGGTGTATAATTATCATGGTGTAGACCAAATTGAACGAAAATTTTGGTTATCATAATGTTTCAAAAATGGCTCCTGTGGTCCGTAACAATAGCTTGAGGGACACCGAACCAAGCAATCACATGATTGAATATGAAAATTGCTACAGTTTTTCCATCAGCCGCGAATGTAGGCATCGCCTCGGCCCATTTGGTAATGTAATCTATGGCGAGAATAATATACCCATGCCCCCTAGCTCAGTGAGGGTTACATGAGATGAAATCGCTGCCCCATTTAGAAAAAGGACCCACAACAATGATTGGGTGAAGAGGAGATGGAGGTGTATGCATCTTTCGATAAAAAATCTGGCAATTGTGGCATTTTCCAACTGCGAGAATACAATCTTTGAATAGAGACGACTAGAAATAGCCAACGTGCGATATATTTTGGGCCATGGAAAACCTAGACATATGACCACCACATGCTCCAAAGTGGCAGTCATTCAAAACCCTTTCAGCTTCTTCATGAGTTATACAATGTCAAAAAACAGAATTGGCACCACGACGATAGAGAGTGTCGTCAACAATATTATATTGTTGAGATTGGTGTCAAATTCTCTATCGATCTAATCGTGAAAGTTGTGAATTAAAGGTTTGGGTCTGGAGATATATAATGATATCGCCATACCAAGGATCTAATGTACTAATTAGAAAGATAGATTCCTCAGCAAGATGGTTTTCTGCCAACGTTTTTGATTCAGTATTGGGAAAATCACACATAAGTTCAACGAACACCAGTGATATCTTAGAATTGGATTTCTTGAACTCCAAATAAAAATCTTGCAAGATAACGATCCATTTAGAGTATTTTCCCCCGAGCAATTGTTTCGTCAAAAGATTTATCGGCAAGCTCGTCCCAAATGAATGGAACATCCTATTTTAATGACCAGGTGAAACCCTTATTTAACTCCACATAGTTTTCAATAAAACGATGCATAAATTTTTCTTTCCCCTGCAAACTTTGGAGTTGGCGAAGAGTGGAAGGAGGAGGTAGATTAACAATAGCCTCAACCTTCGATGGGTCAACAAGAATACCTTATTTTGAAACAATGACCCAAAGTAAATGTCTTGATTGTACACAAAGTATACATTTGTGCGGATTCAAACGAATTTTGTAATGCCTAAATCTCATAAAAATGGCACGTAAATGTGTCGGATGATCTTTTTTGCGTAAATAAGGAGTAGGTAATTCATCGAGGTAGGGCTATACAATATGTTTGATATCGTGAAATGCATAAGACATAGCTCATTGAAATGTTGCACCAACATTTTTTAGTCCAAATGGTAATTACAGTATGCAAACGTGCCCCATGGACATATAAATGTTGTTTTAGGCTATTCAACATGGAGTATGTTGATTTGATTGTAGCCAGAAAATCCATCCATAAACGAGAATATTTCATTCCCATAACAATCATCAATAATTTTGTCGATATAAGGGGTAGGATAATTGTCTTTAGGATAGGCCTTGTTAATATCTTGATAATCGACACATACTATAATGGTCCCTTGTTTCTTGGTTACGTGAACTATGTTAGATACCCAATTCGTCAAAGGAATAGGATAAATAAATCTTGCACGCATTAATTTTTCAACTTCAGCTTTAATTGGAACAACTTTTCACAAATCTATTAGATGTAATCTCTGCATAATAGGCTTAACATCCGGGTATGTCTTAATTTCATGAATAACAATACTAGGATCAATACCTAGAATTTATTCATAAGACCAGGAAAAAATGTCTCGGAACTCCTGAAATAGGGATTTGTATATTTTGATCTCTTAAATTGAGCAAGAAGCACCTATATGAATGTTATTAGTTATCTTAGGTTTAATTCACATGTCAATAGGAATTGTGGTGGAAAAAATTTCCCAAAATTTTCTCAGAATCCAAATGAAGAATGGACATAGGATTTTGAGGTTCCTTAACATAATCAATTGAAAATATGGATGAAAAATCATTTTCGAGTTTATCAAGGTCTAGTAAAAAATAATATCGATGATGGAGATCGTCCCATGGCAATTCATCCAATGACAAGGTTTCTTAGATATTTTCATCAGTTGAAAACACTTGTTGAAAAGGATCCGAAAATGTTGTCAAGGCTGAGCTTGATAAAGAAGAATATTATTCACTGACCACATTCATTTGATTAGTATAAGTTGATGGATTGTCTGAAAACGATTGTACTACTAAATATGCTGATTCAAAAGGACTTAAAGGCATCTCGCCACCATAGGAGTCCAATTCTAATTCTAAAGGCACATTCCATGTGTCATCAAATGTCATTGTGCTTGATGTAATCATATTGATATTGGAAATAGTTCGTGGTATGTTGGGAGAAGGTATAGTGAAAGTTCACATGAGAGAATAATCCTTAACTAGTCCTACCCCAACATCTTCGTAAGGGATAACTGTTTTTCTGACATGCTGGATATTATCTATAGAAGTAGGGTCTGAAGCGAAGTAAGACAACTAATCGATTTTGACAATATTTCTTTTATGAGGAAAAAGACTGATGAAACAACAACGGTCATAGCATAAGAAAAACTTTAACCCAGAAGAAGGTTGTAATCAAGAGGGGCATCAACAACTTCCACCTTGAGTGTTACAATTTTTCCTTCTACCTCTATAGGAAGATCCTGGAGTATTTTGAATGGGAAAAAACCTCTTCCGTCAAAGGCTTTAAGAATGGTCGGTGACTAGTTGACTATCAAAGAACCAGGAGTTTTCCAACAAGCTAAGGACATAATGCACGTAGATGCTCCCTCATCAATTACTGTGTGAAAAAATCGCCTTGATTTGAGTAATACCAGAATTTGAAAAGCCATTTGATGTGGGAGTCTCGGTACAAAGTTCTCGAGATCGAAGATAATGAGATTCGAGTCTTGAGGATCAATGGCTCCTATAGCTAATAATAGTAATTTCCTCCGAGATGGACAATATTGCAACACTTCGAGGGTCAACATTGCTGAAGGGTATATGCCAAAATCTTCAACAATATTGTAATTATGAGCGGCTCTCACATGTGGGTTGAAAGTCAATTTTC
Source organism: Pinus albicaulis (assembly GCA_034641835.2). Classification (NCBI taxonomy): domain Eukaryota; kingdom Viridiplantae; phylum Streptophyta; class Pinopsida; order Pinales; family Pinaceae; genus Pinus; species Pinus albicaulis. The sequence continues at coordinate 326,486,169 of CM076575.1, read as the reverse complement.
GAAGTACACCTTTGGCAGGCGGTTTAATCACTAAATCAGAATTAGGTTTCTCGATTTGCAATGGTTTAGAAACCAAAGGAGTTGATACTTGTGGTTGACTATATGATTTAGTTTCTTTACTAGTTATAGGAATCTTAGATCCATAGTCTTAGATCGCGTCACAACCATGACCTTGTAGCTCATCAGGATATCCATCGATGAATTGGAAGAAGGTCCGATCATTTTGATATCTTGTGATGGAAAAGGGCCTTTCAAGACAACAAGCATGGGTGAACCTTTGACAACTTTGGGTACCTCGGCCCGATGTGGGAACTCTTTGGTGTAGTGATCCTCATCACAAATAAGACAAGGATAACGAGGTTTCCATTTTTAGTCTAATGGTTCGGTTTTTTCTTATTTCTCTTTGGGAGAAGATTTTTGTTTATTTTTACCCTTCCCCTTCTATGTATTGCCAGATGATTTAGCTTTGGTTGTAGATGAGTCTACGACGTGAGTCTTGGCAGAAGTTTCTAGGGAAGGATATTCTTTAGGTGAATCTGGTAGAGTTATGATTGGAGAAGTAGATTTAGATTATTTCTTCTTACTCTTTGTCATGTTAATTGTACCAATTACACCTTCTACAGAATGAGAACTGAAAGGAGTTGTATTTAGTTGACCTGGGTGTGGTAAATCAAGAATTTTCTCATATATGGTACCGGATTGTGTGTAAACGAGGTCTAGGTACTGTGCTTGTGATCCAGATTTTATGCAGGAATGCAACAGAATACAGAAATAACCATGAACATAGATATGTAGTGGAAATAATGCTTCATTTCATTAATATCAAATAACAAAAATATGCTTACAGGCATAATGGAAATAAAATAGCTAGGGTGCTAGTAACGAATCTATGAGAAGAGATGTGATGGCTACAGACCTCTGAACTGTGTTACAATGAGGCTCGAGGGCCTATTTATTATTGAGAAACAATGGAGAACTCTAAACTTCCAAAAACCTAACCCTAGGAGATGAAGCGCCAAAACTATGGGCTTCATTTGGGTAAACTGGTGGTTCAACTTCTCGGGGACGTAACTTTGGCATCCGATCTCCGTTTGACGTACTCAATAGCTCGTTAGAAATATCTGTCCAAGGAATACAACTTTTGAATGAGAAAAATTGGTCCATGGACCCATGTTGCTCTCCATTTTCCCAAAAAACGTTGTTTAGGGCCTCAAAACGGCTCCGGAAGTTCAGGACCCAAAAAACTGCTAAAAATAGTAAGTTTTGTTGCAACTTGAAAATTGAAAGAACTAATGGTGGGGGTTCAAATGGAATAGGTGGGTGGCCACCAATATCCACCTGGATCATTAAGGCCCCAAAACGGTTCCGGGAGTGGAGGACCCGAAAACCTGCTAAAAATAGTGAGTTGTGCTGAATGTGAAAAGTTGCAAGAATTTATGGCGCTGATCCAAATGGAATAGGTGAGTGGCCACCGATATCCACCTAGATCATTCCTCCCTCCTTAGGAAGCAATGGTCCCCATTGCGTTGAGATCCTCCATGAGATGAGGCAAATTCTGTTGAACTGAGTATTAGATGTGTTGAAGATGTCATGGACCTGCGGGTGGACATGCTGGATGCGTTTAGCAAATTTGGTTTCTTTATCAGCCTCATACAGTACATGTTTGGATTCTGTATGTGTAGTTGCAGGATGTATGGCAACATCAGGTGGTGGTGCATTGGGAGTCGGATCAATGGAGTGCTTGTCCTGACAGTGTAGAGGAACCTCTATGAGTGAGGAGAAATTGTCATCGTATTCCTCCATGACTTTGTCCATCTGCTGCAGCCGTGAAAGGGAGCCCTGTTTCGAGGTTGTGGCCACAATATTCTTCTTTCCCTATGAGTGAGTTGTAAGGAAAATGAATTTCCTGGTCTGGGAAACAATCTTACTGCGTTGTTTTGCAGTAGTCAAAGAGATGGCAGGAGGCGGTACTACCTCCGGTATCCTGTACAAGTTATTTCCCAAAGTAATAATAATAGCACGAGGCCTAGACTCATACACAGCATGTCACCTCCACAAGTATGGTTGGCCCAATAATACATCAGCTACATCAAGAGGAGCAACATCACACAATACCTCATCTGTGAATGGCTTGATACTGTACGGAAGGCGGCACTGTTGGCGGATGCGGAGATCTCTCCCTGAGTGGAGCCACCCGATGGTATACGGCTGCGGGTGTGCTATGGTCGGTAGGCCGAGCCGCTTCACGACCTCTGCTGAAATGAGGTTCTTTTGGCTTCCGCTATCGATGAGAAATTGCAGCGGAGAACCCTTCACCCACATCTGCGACTGGAAGAGGCGCTCCCCCTCCTCTGGATCCTCTGGACCCTCCCTCTGGATCTTGGTGGTGGCAACAATGGCACTGGGATCTGCATCAATGATCTGCTTCCCTTTTTCATTGCCTTTGTCTGGTTCTAACTCAGGATCAGAAAATGCATCTGATTCGGGTGCCTTTAGTTCAGCCACCAAAGACTGTTTGGCCCGACACTCGTTTGTGCTGTGAGTGGGGCTGTTATGAAATTCACACCACTTCCCTGTGTCCTTCTTTGGATTTGTGGTATTGTTCTGAGTCACATTGCTTTGGCCTTGCCCCTTATTCTTTGGTTCGGGGGCACCTTTCGGATTCGTAGATCCAAAGTCTCGCTTCTTCTGCTTAAATTTCTGCTCGATCTTGGCGGCATAGCGATATGCCGTGCCAAGCGATGTAATGTCGAGGAACTCCATTTCCTCCTTAATGTGTTTGTGTAGACAGCCGCGGTACTTGAGCACCAAATGTCTCTCTGAATCTTTAATACCCAACTTTGTGCGCAGGGTATGGAACAGATTCGTTAGTTCGTGCACATCTTGATCCTTTTGTTGCCGCAGCGTGGTCCATTGGATGTATTTGTCCTCATAGCTCCCCATGGGGTAATATTGTTCCTTGATTCCATCTCGGAACGAATTCCAAGTGGGTGTGGTCGAGAACAGAGAGGGTTCCCCTTCGCCCTCTTGCTCACGGTAGGTTTCCCACTAGTCTTTGACATGGGGGGCGGCTTTGAGGAGTGCAAAAATAATCTTTTCTCGGTCAGAGAAGTCATGGACCGAGAAATACCCTTCCAACAAATTTAACCATCTGTCTACAGCGTCTGCATCTATTTTTCATTCAAATATAGGAATGTCAAAGTTTACCTACATTGAAGGGAGTGGCGCCTCCGGAGTGGGCATTGGATGCATATGCGCCATATGTGGGCGATCGTTGAAGGATTTGAGAAAAAAGTTATCCATCCTCGCGTTCCTTTGTTTCTCCGAGGGCCTCCTTGAGCGGTATTTTGATAGTATCTCCTCATCCCTCGTCTTCCTTTTCTTCCGCTATGGGAGGTCGTCAGGGTTTGCTAGGCTAACCTTGCAAGGGTTCAACCAGATTAAGCCCTAACTCCTTATACACTGACCGTGTTTGGGACATGCAAAGAAAAAAAAGAAAGAGCAGACCGCTCTGGTACCATTGATCCGGATTTTATGCGGGAACGCAAAAGAATACATAAATAACCATGAACATAGAGATGCAGTGGAAATAATGCTTCATTTCATTAATATCAAATAACAGAAATATGCTTACAGGCATAATGGAAATAAAATAGCTAAGGTGCTGGTAGCGAATCTCTGAGAAGAGATGTGATGGCTAAAGACCTCTGAACTGAGTTACAATGAGGCTCGAGGGCCTATTTATTATTGAGAAACAATGGAGAACTCTAAACTTCCAAAAACCTAACCCTAGGAGATGAAGCGCCAAAACTATGGGCCCCATTTGGGTAAATTGGTGGTTCAACTTCTCGGGGACGTAACTTTGGCATCCGATCTCTGTTTGACGCGCTCAATAGCTTGTTATAAATATCTGTCTGAGGAGTAAAAATTTTGAATGAGAAATATTCATCCATGGACCCATGTTGCTCTTTGTTTTCCCAAAAAACGTTGTTTAGGGCCTCAAAACGGCTTCGGAAGTTCAGGACCCGAAAAAATGCTAAAAATAGTAAGTTTTGTTGCAACTTGAAAACTAAAAGAACTGATGGTGGGGGTTCAAATGGAATAGGTGGGTGGCCACCAATATCCACCTGTTTCATGAAGGCCCCAAAACGACTCCGGGAGTGGAGGACCCGAAAACCTGCTAAAAATAGTAAGTTGTGCTGAATGTGAAAAGCTGCAAGAATTGATGGTACTGGTCTAAATGGAATAGGTGGGTGGCCACCAATATCCACCTGGATCAGCTGGAGCTATGAACTTCTCTTCTGTTACAACACCTTCCTTAGCTACATCTTCAATAATCTTAGGAAGCAATGGTTTGATGAACCATTCAGCTAGAATTTGATCCAGAATGAAAACTTTGACTAAACGTCATCTACGTCGCCATTCATGTATGTGATCTGAAATGTATGTAGGCATACTTTGTTTTAACGAAGTCAAAAGCTCTGTGCCATTATCATAATGGACTAGCAACTGAAAATGAGTTAGGAAGCTTGTTGCTAAAGTGTTGAAATTGTTGAAAGAGCCACGTGGTAACTCAATGTATGTTATGAAACTAGCTCCAAAAATAGAAGAAAAGAGATATATGCCTTAGAATTCAGCCACTTCGAGGAGGAAACCTCCTTTGCATTACATAAATGAACAATTCTTGGATGATACAAATGACAAAACCTCCTTTCTATATATAGGAGTCCATGGGGTCACAATATAATCCTAGTCGACCTAACAATAATAACAATTTGGGTGTTATAGGGGTACAAAGAGAACAATAAGGGGGCTACACTAACAAAAATAAGGGACTACACTAGTAATATAGGGACCTAACATGCCCCTCTCCTTCAAATAAGTGTTGCCCTCAAAGTTTGATTATTTCTAGATGCTTTTGAATAAAATTCTCATCCTCCCATGTGGAATCTTCAATGGGTAAGTTCTTCCACTTGTTGGGATACTCCAAAATTGATCAATTTGGTAGTTGTCGAGTTCTTGTTTCTGTGATTTCTTCAGAACTGTTTTCCACGCGATGTTGATCTTCCTGTTGTTTCATTCGATTTTGAACCAAATTTAGGTTATCCTTTGAGAGTTGGAGAACTCATTGTTGATGCTCGATGTGATATTCCACTACTTTATCATCCATATTATATTTCATTTGATCATCCAAACCATCCAGCTTAGCCTCCATTTTTACTTTTAAACCATCTATGTCATCTTTGATTGCTCTTTGTAAGATCGAAATTTTTTGCACTTGGTATCGTAATTTTGATATCTCATACTACAATTCTTCCTCTTCGTGCGTCATAGTAGAGATTTTTGAGGGCTTAATGGGCGTGGAATTATTTTTGGGAGGCATTATAGAATCCAATACTAATAAAAATTATTCAATATTCCTGTTTGGTCACTTCAAAATAATTTTTCAAACAAACGTTATGCAATTTTAAAATAGAAATACACACCTTTTTCTAGCAATTTAGGAGGTCAATATTAAAACTAAATTATCTCTATGATTTAGGATCTTCAATATTTGAAATTTGGTGTTGTATTAGCCCTCTGAATCTTCTTTCCAATGCCATAGGTTAGACCTGATTTGGATTCTTCAAGGAAAAGTTATACCCAATCTCCAAAAATGACCTAATTATGGACTGGTTCAGAAGAGAAAACTTGAATGGCGTTCCACGTGTCACTATGTCCTCCTTCGGCTCTGAAATTTATACATAGGAAACTACAGTCTGTTTACATCCAACCAATTTTTACAAAATTCAAATCCGATTCTTAGAGAGAGAGTTATGGTGATTTTCCCAAGGTCACCTCTTTTAGATGAAATTCGGGAGCCTGCAAAAACCCTAACTTACACAGGTCATGTATCCGAAAATGTTGCGAACCAAGATCTGAAATTTTTACACGAAGTTCTTGAGGATTTCAGCTTCGCTTGGTAAAAATTTCAGGTTCTGAACCTTCATATAAAAAAAGTTATAATGATAATTCCACGATGACCTGTTTGGAGCAGCGAAACCCTAGAATCCAAAGCTCTGATACCAAATATGATGAAACCAACTCCAAAAATAGAAGAAAAGAGAGATCAAAGCCTTAGATTTCAGCCACTTCAAGGGGGAGACCTCCTTTACATTAAATAAATGAACAATTCTTAGATGATACAAATGACAAAACCTCATTTCTCTATATAGGAATCCATGGGGTTACAATATAATCCTAGTCGACCTAACAATAATAATTTAAGGGCACAATAATAACAATATGGGGGTTACAGGAGTACAAAAATAACAATAAGAGGGCTACACTAACAACAACAAGGGACTACACTAGTAATATAGGGACCTAATAATGTACCAATTTGTAGCTAAGCCGATCAAAGTTCTTTGAAAAAACCTCAAACGAATCGAATCATCGATTAAGGAATTGGATGCACACCATAGATGATAAGTCATCACATGATTCAAGGGATATTCTCCTAATTTTACTTCAAAATTTGGAATATCAATGGGAAATTTAGTAGGCATTTCCGACCAAAACGGAAGATAATAAATTGGATAATTCATTAGCCAAGACAAGTCAAGTAAATCTAAATTTGCAATGAATGGTAACCGTCGGTTAGGGTCTTGTTGTGCAAACTGATAACCTTGAGGAACAATACCAGTACCTGGAGGAGGATATCCAGGAAAACCTAGAATATCTTTATTAGTTAGGATTGGTATACCTCAAGGGTATCCAAGGTTAGCCATACCAAACTGAGGTTGAGCTGGTAGTTGATATGTATAACCAAGGTATGGTTGAATATGGTAAACTAGATTTTGTCCCATTTTTCCATATTGAAATTTCCCTTGAAATGGTTGACTTTTAACAAACTCACCTTGAAAGGTTTGACCCGTAAAAGGTAGACTTGTTTGAACCATAGTTTCAATAGGTTATCCTACAGATTTTTTAGGAATAAATTGAACTGTTGATCCAATTTGATGAGAAGTAATCTGAGGAATTTCATGTGTAATAGTTGGTGTTGTCGCTTGAAGGGTTGTAAAAATAGGGGTTTGAGAAACTCCAGGGATAGGTGTACTTGGTTATTGAACATAAATTTCCACAACATATTGGATAGGAGTACTTGGAGTACTCATACCAGCTTGTTGACTACTTGGAACAGATACATGCGGGGTGATTTGAAGTGCTCCTTGAACAAGCTGTTGGACTTGGGTAAAAAAAAATTGTCTAGCTGACTGAGTAGGTTGATTATAAGGTACTTGTAATGTAGGTTGCAAATACTTTTGATTTAACACAGGATTCCACACAATATTGATTCTTGGGTAAGGAGCTCCCATCAAAGGTTGTGATGCATAAGGTTGACCATAACTAGTTTGAGGCATTGGAACATAAGTTTGATAATTACCGAGAATATTTGGTCCTACAACCGAGGGCTAAGTTAGAGAAAAAGGTTGTCCTCCTTGAAAGGATGGTTGCCCTTTGAAAGGTTGCTGCCCTTGGAGAGGTTGCTTCCCTTGAAAAGGTTGTTGCCCCTGGAAGGATTGTTGTCCTTGGAGAGGCTGCTGCCCCCCAAACACTATATAGCTACCTTGAGAGCTAGCTTGAGGAATATTTCTATAAAACATATAAACATGTTCCATTGTCAAAGGTTTGGTGGTAGATTCATACAGACCAGTCGATTTGGTAAAAGTTTCGGAAGATGGAGATGCTCTTGAGAAAGTGATAGAGAGCATCTAACGCAGCAGGAACATATGGAAAACCACACAAAAATATTTTTGGTGATGAAGAAAACATATATGACTCAGTAGAAATGTTTGTTTAAGCCATGTAACTACCTCTGGGTATAGAGTAAAAACGTATGAGGCATGGTGAATGATTATAACCAGAGTTGTGCAGAAATTTGGTAATTTGATGATACCAAGGATCCGGTCTAAAAGGAACAAAAGGGTAAATTTGTTCAGTATACCTTAGATATAAAGATTCATGATGAGAAGGAATTGTAATCTCTTCTTCCATGTCAGATATCTCTTCAATGATAATTAGGCCAAGAGGAATATTATCAGTAATAAGAAGTTTCACTCAAGGTGAACGAGGATGAACAGGAGCCGGGACTCTGAGATCCAAAGGTGACTCAGATGAAGTAGATTCAAATTTAGGCTCAAATATTTCGGATTTGGTGAATTGGGTATCTGACAATTCACCAGTAATAGATTCAACTGTAATTACTTCAGAAATTTCTGGTTGTTCTTGATAATTTTCAAGTATGTGAGGTTGATTAACTTTGGAATCAGGATGTTGGATGTATTACAATGGATGTTTCTCCTTTTTCAGTAGACCCGGTTCCTGATTGTTGAACTCCTTTAGTTTTGATTTTTTCCATTTGACTGGGTGTATACGTAGGGGGTTTCCCTTGCATTCTACATGAATGTTTCCGTAATTCAACCACGGTTAATCGTTTAACACAAGAAAACAAAAAAATTCAAAAGGATACACCTAAAGTAGCTAAAAATCAATCAAATGAACATGTGCCTACAAAATATAAGAGACAAACCATACATAAACAATATGTTTCCATAATAAAAGCACTAATTAGTGATGAAATCCAAGTTCACGGGAATTAATGTGGAAAACAAGCGGTTGGAAGAGTTACCCTGACAACCTGCTTAATGAAATATTCTGGTGCAAGTAACTTCAGTATGCCATCTCCAAGTGAAGAGTACCCTCCAGAAAGTCCAAGTGAGTCTAGTCAATGTCTGTTCTAGGTACAGTGGGACCTTCCCTCCACCGTCACCTTGGGAAAATCCTAAATATTATGGCCACTACGGTCACCAATTGAGAAAATTATACCTGGGGAAACAATCTACGATCCGATATACACACAAGGGCAGAGTATCAAGCTCAATCGCCTTGAAATCTCCTCAACATGGTAAATCCAAGGTTTGCTAGAAAGTGACCCCAAGCTCCTTGACAATGGTTAATCTGAGGTTTATCGTTTTTATTACGTACATGCCTTCTATCTTCACCAATGAACTAGGTAGGATTACCTCATTGGGTCTGACATTACCTCGTGCTTGACTCTTTTAAGAAGAGCTTCCCAGAGTAAAATTGCAACAATTGGATTTCCCTACAACAAGATGCTAATTTTTTGTTTTAATTGCTTTGGAACATTTATTACAACCTATTCCAAAGCACTAGCCTAAGATAAATTGGTGGAATGAGCCCTAGAAAATGTAAAAAATATCTAGATTGATTTTATTAAGCGTTGTATTGATTTGGTTGTTATTTACACAAAAGGGGTATGGAGATGAAACTTGATGATATTGTGACCTGACTCAAAATATTCTAAATGCAACAATATGAAAAATGCAACTCTTTTATTTCAATGAATTCTATTTAAGAGAAAGTTGAAGGACTTTTGAACTCAAAAAGTATAAGCTTCCTAAAAATTCAAATAAAATTCCTTTTCGTCAAGAAAAAAATCTCATTAAGAACACAATTTCCAAGCATGATCAATGTCTCTTTTGTGAAGAAAATTCCGTTGATTACAAAGCCAAAAACTACAATTTTGATAAACAAACAAATCTCAAAATAAGGCAACTTCTAAAAACCCTAAAAATTATAAAAACTTCAAAGAAAATAAAAGTTCTAATTATCAATCCTAACTAATATACCTATGAGTGTCTTTTTAACGATTTCTCTTAGTTGTAAGATAACTAAAAATGTTTCCACTTGACCTAGTAGAAATGAAATCATGAAAGACTAGCTTGAGATAAATCAGACTTTGGGGATCTAGAAGCTTTTTTGTTTTGCAATTGAATAAGAAACAAAAACTCAAAACAGTAAGTTTGGCAATAATCCTGGTGGCTCAAGGAGACAATAACATAAAGCCAATGAACTTTGGCAAATGAATCTATCTTCCAAAAGGAGTAACAGTAAACCAGGGCGAACCCTAACTGTATTATGCAAAAAGGATGATTTATCAAACAAGACTCCATGGTGTTAAAGAGGATTTCATACATATATTCTGACAACTGGTATAGATGAGGTTAAACCTTAAGAATTTTGTTATCTGACTCTAGAAGAGAAAATTTTAATTTTTTCAAAATTCCCTAGGGGGTGCGTATTTTCTCAGAACAAACTAGTGTGCATGTGCATTGAACTATGCTGAAAATTTGTGCATGTTGCCGCTCTGTTTTCCACAGAAAACCACACAGAGAAGAGAAAATTTGGAAAAAATAAATTTAAGTTTTTCTATCTCAGATAATCTAAAAGGTTATGTACCCAACCACACTCAGAGAAGTCAAAATAAAAAATCTAGAATGTCAAACTAAACATAACCAAAGAGAACTAAACTTGTCTTCCCCAGTATGGTCACCAAATTGTTTTTTGGATTAATCCCTCTTGCAGATAAGAGCAATCTCCCTACTCCAACAAGTAAGTAGAAAAAAATATCCATTTGAATAGCTCTTTCTCTAGACTACTTGTATTTTAGATTATTACAACCTTGAAATAAGGAGGATATGCTCCTACCTTTCAACCGAGACGTTTGATGTAGTCTTTTGCCTTTCGCTCCAAAGCCACTCTTCAATGGTGATAAGAATCTGCAATCACAAACAATAAAAAATATCAAAGCATATGAAATATATAATAATCATAAATGCTAGTCTAACTTAGTGATCAAGGAGTCTAAGTATTGACATCATTTCCATGAATTCAGAAACAAGACAATGAGAAAAAGAGATCCATATGTATTATCAGAAATTAAAATGATTAATCTTACAACCCGAGCCTTGATGTGGTACAGATTTATCCCGTGTGTCTGCCCAATAGTTTCCTTCAGTCTGATAAGCCTCTCTTTCTAGAATGACCAGTATGAAGTCATGTACACAAAGGTGTAATCTTCAATGTGCCAACAACAACTTACTAGTTCAGAAACTATGAACTCTATGAACTATCTCCAGCTTAGAATATATACAAGTGAGTATCTACCCTTCATCCTGAAACTTTAGCTCAATTTATAGAGAGATTGAGGTAGTTTCAAATCCTTTAAGAGAGGGATGAGTTCCTCCCATGAAGGGATTTGGGTTCCTTTAGCCAAGGGATAAGCTCCATGAGTAGAGGGATAAAGCTCGAACTGACGTGACTCTAGAGGCTTCCAGTTGGGAGAATATTCAACCAACTAGGCTTCTAGATGTTATTTTTTATATTTACTTCCTTTTTACATGGGTTGCATAGATTTTAGTGGTGAACAGAGTGGCGGTCACCATGGCTAATAGAAGAATCATCAGCGCATGCGCAGGAAATAGTCATAAAAAGCGTGCAGGTAATATTTTAAAGGTTTTAAAGATTTTTTTCTCCAATTTCCAAGACTTGGTTCATGAACATGAGTGTTTTTGACCTCTAAGGGAAAATGATATGGATGATGATAGACCCATATTGATAGTCAAATGTCATGGTGATAAAATGATGCATAACACTCCTTTAAATGGGAAGTCCATCAGATGGATGTTAAATATGCCTTCTTACATGGGGACTTGCATGAAGAAATATATATGGAAAAACCCCTTGGATTTATCCCAAAATAATCTAGCCTTGTTTTTTTCCTAAAAAGGTCTCTCTGTGGTCTCAAACAAGCCTCTTGGGCTTGGTATGCCAAAATGGATAGCTTTCTCTTCGATAATGGCTTTTCTAGATGTCATTCCAATAACACTGTCTACACCAAGAAAGTGGGTAAGTCCTTAATCATCATTCTTATTTATGTTGATGATATTATACTTATTGGTATTGATCCCAACCATATAAACCATGTGAATTCTAGCCTCAAAAATAATTTTGAAATGACAGACTTAGGAAGGGCGACTCAGGACAAAGGACAAAGCCAAGGAAGGGCAACCCAAGACAACCTACTGAACTTGCAAGAAAATAAAAACACCATGAAGAAAAATAAGGACATGGGGAAATGGTGTGAGTTCCATAAGAGAGCCACTCACCACACAAGTGAGTTTTAGGCCAAGCAGTCACTGGTGGCTGAGTCGTAGGCTTTCGAACTAGATGTATGTTTCGACTATGAGTCAGAACCCGAAAAGGGGAATGACAAAGAGAAGCAGATTATTGACAAAAATCCCAATGCCACCGTTTCCACCACAAATATCCATAAGAATGAGCCCAAATATCGAGAGGAGGAGGAGCTCCTCTTCCACTCACAAATGTGGGTGAAGGGTTCTCCGCTAGAGTTCATTTTCGACAACAGGAGCCAAAAGAACCTCATTTCAGGAGAGGTTGTGAAGTGGATGGGCGTACCAAGAAAATCACACCCACAACCATAAACCATCGAGATCTCCTCGTCAACCATCAATATTTCCTTCCCTACAACATCAATCCCTTCCCTCATTAGTGTCACATATGAGGTATTTTTTGATGTTGCTCCTCTTGAAGTTTGAGATGTATTATTAGGATAACCATACTTGTGGAAGCGACATGTTGTTTATGAGTCTAGGTCCCACACTGTCATTATTATTTTGTCAAATAAGTTGTAAAGGATACCTGAGGTAACGCCACCTACCACCATCTTTTTGATCACTATGATGCAATGTAGTAAGAATATTTCCAAAACTGATATTTTTTTTTCCTTATGATTCTTCCTTTGGGAAAGAAGAATATTGTGGCCATGACCTCTAGATAGGGATCCTTTGCATGGAAGCATCAGATGGAAAAGGTCATGGATGAGTACATGGACATCTTCACCTCACCCACAGGGGTATCTCTATAGTGTCAGGTTAATAACTCCATTGATCTGACCCCTGGTGCGCCATTTCCTAATGTACTGATCTATAGATGCTTTTTTATAGAGAATGATGAATCAAGAGGCATGTTCAAGATTTATTGAAAAAATGGTACATCAGGCCAAGTTCATCACCCTGTGGGAGCCAGATTGTGTTGTTACAGAAGAAGGATGGGACCTGGAGACTCTGTATTGACTATCGGGCACTAAACAAGATCACTGCCCGGAATAGGTATCCAATCTCGCAGATTTATGACCTTTCGGACCAGCTCAAGGGGTTAAATATTTAGTAAGATTGACTTGAATTCCATGTATAACTAGGTACCAATTGAACCCTCCTATGTGTGGAAGAATTTGTTCAAATCCAAGGAGGACCTTTTCGAATGGCTGGTCATGCCTTTCGGGTTGACGAATGCTCCTACAACATTCATGAGGCTGATGGATGACATATTGCGACCCTTCACCAAATCTTTCATGGTGGTGTATTTGGATGACATCCTGATCTTCAGCTAGAGTTAGGAAGAGCACCTCCTCCATATTCGATAGGTCCTCTAAACTTTGTGACAACAGAATCTGCGTGCCAATTTGGAGAAATGCACTTTTGGTATGACCCAGGTTCAATATTTGGGGCACATCGTTGATGAGTGGGGTGTGCATGTGGACCCAACTAGGATATAATTCATTCGGGATTGGCTAACTCCAATAACTGTAACAAATCTCTTCAACTTTATGGGTATTTCCAATTTTACCGCAAGTTCGTGTTGGGATTCTCTCATATCACTCGACCTTTGAGTCAAGTAACCAAGGGTAGAGCGAAAGAAAAAATATTTTGGTTTAAATCAAAACAAAAGGAATTTTCCAAGTTGAAGCATCGACTTTGCTTTGCACCAGTGCTCACATCAACATACCCTCAACATCCGTTTGATATTGAGAGAAATTCCTCCGACTATGCTATTGGTGTTGTTCTTACTCAACGGGGGCAACTAGTGGCATATCAAAGTGAGACACTTTTAGACATAGTTCGAAAGTATCCCACCTATGAAAAAAATATGTATTCCATTATGCAGGTCTGCCGACAGTGGAAGACTTACATTATGTGGAAGGAAACGGTCATCCAAACAAACCACTGACCCCTATAGTTCATATAGACAAAATGGAAGTTGTAGAATGATCACCATTAGAAATGGTCCACATAACTACAACAATTCCATTTTAACATTAAGTACAAGAAGGGAAACACCAACAATGTTGTAGACTGTCTCAGCCGACCGCCGGTCATGGCAATGACCACTGTGCTTGACTCTTGTGGGAACGAGACTTCGGGGTGGCTACATATGTACAAGAGAAATCCAAAATTCAAAAACAAATACCAGACGATCCTAGAAGGCAAGCAAGTTCCAAAAATTCAACTCTAGGATACACTATTATGTCACCCGGGACACCTCTGTGTTCCTTCAAGCGAGCATGCCAAGATAATTTGGGAAACACACTACAGCTGGGTCAATGGACACTTTGGAGTAGATAAAACAATGGAAATGTTGCAGAAGTATTTATATTGGTCGAACCTTCGACAAGATGTTGGGAAATACATCAGATCTTGCACTTCTTGCACCATTTCCAAATCGACCATAAAAAATAAAGGCCTATATACCTTTCTTCCTACTATTCGACCTTGGAATCCATCTCCATGGATTAAATGTGAGGTCTCCCTTATACTAACCATGGAAACAACTGTGTTTTATTGGTCATTAATAAATTCTCTAAGGTATCCATTTTGGAGGCCTGCAAGAAGAGTATTACAACAGAATCCACTACTAATGAGTGTGGGTACACTTTGGTATCCCACGATCCATTATCTCAGATCGAGACAACATGTTCCTACGTACGCTTTGGTTAAGTCTCTAGTCGATGCTGGATACTAATCTCACTAGGTCCATGGCTTTCCACCCCCAAACTGATGGCTAGACAAAGGTCTTCAACAAGATGATGGTACACATTCTACACATGTAAAACTCGAAGCATCCACACACAAGGGAATAAATCCTCCCATATGTCCAAGAAAACTACAACAAAGCTCTCCATAACTCAATTGGCCACATCTCTTTCTAGGTCGGCTTGGTATTCCAACCACTATGTCTTTCTTGATGTAGCCATACCATTTGCAACTACTCAAGCAACTTCGGCCCATGTCCAGTCTGAAGTTGATAGGGCTAACAACTTCATTGAGCGCATCTAACACATCTGTCAGTAGGTCCATAGCATATTGGAAAAATCAAATGCTAAGTAAAAGAAGTGACATGATCAACATTAGGTGCCACATAAGTTCTAGGTGGGGGAAAATTTTTGGCTACATTTGCAGAAGGAGCTCTTTGTTGGGCCCTGCAATAAGATTCGACCGCTCTGATATGGTCCATATGCCATCACTAAGGCTATAGAGGAAAATTATTTCGAGCTCAACATTCCATCGTTCCTTGGCCTGCACTCAATGTTCAATGTGAACCACCTTCGCCAATACTTTCAAACATTATTGGACACATCCGACATTGCAGAACAACTCACACCAATTTGGGTTAAACCCATACTACATGGAACAAGCCAAAACTAATCGGACCATGGACACATAGATCAACAACACTCACCATTAGAGGATCCATCTATATCAAATTTTCAATGCAGGCCAAATCCTTCACCAAGGCAATTGGTTCACCAGGAACCAGGTTCAACAAAAATTTCCTCACCTCATGGAGGCTCTGCACGTAATGGGGACCATTGCTTCCTAAGGAGGGATGACTAATCCAGGTGGATATTGGTGGCCATCGGCTTATTCCAGCAAGACCTCCATTCAATTTCATCAGTTTCCTTGTTTATAACAACATTTACTATTTTTAGCAGTTTTTCGGGTGCTGAACTTCCAGAGCAGTTTTGACCCCATAAACAAATTTTTTTTGAGGTCCACAGCAAGCCCATGGTCATAGGAAGGGGCCTACGACCAATCCTATAATACTTAGAGAGATATTTCCAATGAGGTATCGTATGCACAAAATGGAGATAATATAACCAAGTTATGACCTTGGGAAGTTGGTTGCCCAAATAACCCCAATGAGCCCCACAAAATCTTGGTGTTCCATCTCCTGGGGTTAGGGTTTTGGTTTTTTAGGGTTTTCCCTTATTTTTCAATAATAAAAATGCCCTTGAGCCTCATTGTAACATAGTCCAGAGGCATGTAGTTGCCACATCTCTTCTCAGAGATAAGCTACCATCACTCGAGCTAGTTTATTTCCATTATGTTTGTAACCATATTTCAGTTCTTTGATATTAATGAAATGAAGTTTTATTTTTGCTGCATCTTTGTATTTGTGGATATATCTGTATTTTTTTTCTTTCCTGTTTAAGTTCAGATCATGGCAAGAGAAGCACCTTCAAATTCATGGAAACATTCTTCATAAAATGAGATGGGGAAGGATTATTTGTAGAGAAGCTATGAAAACAGGCCATTAGATATTGGAAGGAAGGTGCAATTTTCAATGAAGGAGGGGAGGCATAGGGGTATCCCCCACCTTGACTTGTGGCTAATGGGATGAAAAAAATGTGAGATATGAATATGGTTTATGGAATGAGAAGTGTGGCTATTCAAAATTTATATGTATATGTGTGCACACATATTATTACTTGGTGTATGAATTAATATTTTGATGTGCCAAATATCGTAAATATTCTGTTGATGGTGCTAGAAGTCCGATAACACAATGGAGTCTCCCCTGTATGAAGTCCCAACTAGACCTTACACCATTTGCGATAGGAGCCCCATCTAGGAAATCAACCTTACTACAATACAATGATCTTAAATATTTTCCTTGGTTGCAATTTACAACATAAGAGAGCATGCATATGCTTTTGAGATAAACAAGTTAACTTTGTGAAGCACACGATTATGATGTGTATACATTAATTTCACAAACGGGAAAAGAAAGAGTGATAATTTAGAAGAAAAGTAATAGTACTATCCTAATAAAGACACATAGATATATAGAAAGAATCATTAATTAATCTGAAAATTAGTTCATAAAGTAAAAATGATTCTGAAAAAAAGTAAGGACACATAATTCAATTAATATGTATACCAAATCCAATGAAATACTTCATTTTATTTAGTATATATGAACACAAACATACATAAAAAACATGGAAGAATAGTCTTACAATATTCATGATACATGCATGAAAGTACGCCTGACTTTGAGAGCTTCAAACCATTAAGTGAAAGTATCAAGATACCTAATTACACCATTGCATCATTAGCCCCAATAGTGGAACATTAAGTCACCACTTCCTAAAAAGAATGATCTCCTCTCCTATGGATAGCTTGAGAAGCAAATGTGAAAATTCCTTTGCTTGAGTTATGAGGGTTTATTTATAACAAATTAGGTGACCTTTCACCTCCCATGTGACTCTTGAAATCCCTCATGATTCTTGAGCTCTCATATGACTTCTGAGCTCCTACATGACCCTTGGACTTCCTAGTGACTCTTCACAGTCCATGTGTGGCCCTTGGGCTTCCACACATTTTACATTTTCCAAAATTTGAAATTAAAAAATTACATTACGCCTATATTGTGGTGAAAATATAAATATCACTCTTGTGTTCACATTTTGAGAAGATAAAATTTTGCAGCTGTGACATGAAACTTCATTGCAATGTTTCAATGCCAAGTTATTTTCATTGTTTCTAGGGCTTAAAATATTCATGATAGATTTGGAATGTACTTCATCTTCACCCTCTAAAGGGCTGGATAGAGTATTCGAGCCTTCCAAGTCATCCTGGGTTGCCATCTATATGTCATTTTTCATAATTCCTTTATCTCCTACATGATGGTACCTTTGTGTCATATCTCCACAAGTGTCTTCTTGAAACCTCTCCTTGATGACCTCCTTGAGCATCATATTCCATGTTAAGATGATAGTACCCGCAAATGAAATTCACTCATGAAATACAATATTAGTCCCAAAATCACCTATTCAACCTTGTTTTCTCATGCAAGATGCTGACTATGATGAGACAATGCACTAGGACCGAGGGAGAGGCCTTCTTGGATATAGGGCACAAGTTCATGAGAGGTGGAGGTCAAGGGAAAGAGAGAGGGACAAGTTTAGGCACAGAGCACAGGTTCTAGAGGTAGTGGATAGAGGTTTGAGGACTGAGGATGCACAATGCACTATAACTGAGAAGGAGACTCTAGGTTGAGCGCATGTTGTAATTGCAAGGCCCAAGGGGTTATCTAATTTTCCACTAGAAGTGTGTAATATGCTCCACAAGGCGGGGATGATCAAGACTTGGCATAGATAGCAAGTGTAAGTAGTAACAACTTGGATGACTATGCTCTAGAGATGCACATTGCTCTTGTGAAAGGAGTTTTCCTCAAGATGGGAACATGGCGCAGATTTAAGAGACAAGAGTCTCACAACTCAGGCTTAGAAGTGCGCAATTCACTCATTACTTGGTTGGAAGTTGAATTTTTATGTTGTTTCCTTCTCGTGACAATCAAGTCTTGATGATGAGTCCCGTTTGAGACTCAAAACATCAACTTAAAATGGCACCTATGGATTTTTCTAATCAACACTCTTCAAACCCTAACCACATGTGTCAAAGCAACAAGGAAGAATCCAAAAAATTGACTAAGTGTGAGATAAGTGGGATGAGAGAGAGAGAGAGAGAGAGAGAGAGAGAGAGAGAGAGCATAAAAAAGGGTCTTCAACATGATCACACATACATAGACAATAAATCTCATGGAAATTAAACGCACAATACCCAAAACCAACATGTATATATTGAAATGACAAAAAAATTACACTAATCTCCAAGTGCAGCAGTTAAGGTGCAAGTATTTATGACAGAAGTGTCGACTGCAATAAAAAAGTACACTGGGTCACATGAGTGTGTCCAACACATGTTCTGGTGATAGATAGGATCAAATAATGGAAGAGAGTGCACTGGAGCTGCTTCTAGGAGGTGTGCCAAAGCTTCCTCTAACAAAATATGACACTTCGAGCTTCTTTGGAAAGGAACTTGAACACTTAAAAAAATCGAATAAGAAGCATGAGACAACTTTTATGGCTTGAAACGACAAATCACATAATCGTTAGGAAGCTCAAAAATTTGAATGTAGGAAAAATTTTAGAGGGTGTTGTAGTAGCTACAAGAGTTTCTATGGTCATTGGAGCATGGCCCCTTAACCATGTATATTAGTTTCAATGGTATGTGGTGAAGCGAGTTATCCCTTCGATGGGTCTTATGGTTTGGGGGTATTAGGCTAGTGCACACAAATAAAAAATGTTGAATTAGTCCATGTAAAAAAAACTAATGTGGAGAATGAATGAGGATAGAAACTTCCTATATAAGATAATGTACTAAAATATAATGACTATATTCGAATCAAATTACATCACATAATTATATCAAATTATATACTTCAATATTTTACCTAAATGAATTATCCAATTTTTCAACATTTAAATTAAAATACATATTTTACGTAGTTAAAATAGTTCACTTGTTATTTTGAATCGCATAATTTTATTAAAGAGGAAATAATTTATATGCTCAACACATGCATGTTTATTGAATTACTATGTTCATGATATGCCATTCCTTAAACTTAAGTTTAACCACCTGCATTGCATTATTTGTTTGAAGTTGTGAACAAATTATTTGTTATTGTTCATAGATTTTCCTTTTAATGTTCCGACTCCTTGTTCATCCATGATATCTATGTTGATATTCAATTATTAATTATTGGGTTAAAGAATTTTAAGCTATGGAGAATAATTATTGGGTTATGGAAAATTTGGTGGGTTAGCTTTTTATTATTAAATTATTATGGGTGATATTGCAATTTTTTTTATTATAAATTTTATTTTAAGAATAATATATTTGATATTTACAATAATTTTGTTTTCATATTATAAATATTAAAAATTTATAAAAAGGATAATATGAACCCATAACAAAGGGATAGGCGGTTTAAGAACGGGCAGCTCAGATCAATCAATACTGCTCTATACATAGAAAACAAACAAGTAGCCATTAGGGTGAGGATCGAAAAAGCAGCTGTTTTCTGGTCCCATTTTCTTTGGCTGAAAGACTATGGCTAACCTGATCTTTTTACTGTTGCCACCTCATTATTGATTAAAGCCATGTTAAGGTTTGAAACTTTATGGTAAAAAATATAGCCATGTTAAGGCCTTGCTCGATTCTATCCTTGAGTGATTTTGATGGCTTAGAGGCCCCTAGGTTGTGGTTACTCAAGCCACAAGTTAGGTAAGCCATTCATCTCAGGGCTCACATTGAGTAACAAAAAAAAATTGGTGAGAAAATAATTTTCAAAATTATTATAAAAAATATTTATTATAAAATTATGAAATATGACATACCAATCTCCTTGATTGAGTTTTAAATAATAATAATAATAAATAAATAAATAAATTTATTTAATCAAATTTAATGTGTATTTTTTATTGAATAGTGGGAAAACTTGTAGGTTTTAACCCTGAACAGAAATTATCTACACACGAATCTTATAACAGAAAATAAACAATAGCGAGATAATAAAACATAAAACAGATAAACACAGAGATTTTCCGCTGGATCACAAATCAGGACGACCAGCTTGATTTTTCATTATATTTTTAGGTGTCGTTGTTCAATTCTCAGGAATAGCCACGAAAGTCCATAAAAGATGAACCGGTCACATTAAAGTTATATGCCAAGTAGCAAGTGTCAAATCAAATCAGGCCGAAAGGGAAAAAGGGTGGTAAAGCGCACATATATTGACACCAATGGATAAATGGCACTAAGTGAGGAGAGGCGGAACAGTAGTTGATGACTGGCACAAAGGTAAGGGAGACATGCCTTTACAGATCAACTCATATATGGGAGAAGGCCTTTGATTATACATGACGGCAGAACGTAGAAATTCCGAGGGGGTCAAGCCGTGGGGAAAGGACAAGGCCCTTACCCCCGCGGACTTGCGACACGTGGCAAGACTTCACGACGGAGAAATAGTAACAGGGTTGGGCCAAGAGATTCTGTATCGTGGTGGAGTTAAGGTGGGCCTGCTCAGGTGAGGAAGATAAGCGTTAGTCCGGCAAAGGGGAAGTCCTACGTGTTAAAAAGTGGATAGCGCACATGGAACAACGGTAAGGTAAGTCCATTAGGACAGCTGGTACTAAGGCCCGTACCAGCTTTTAACCCGACACGAGGCGCTCACCTATATCTAGATTTACCCAATCCCCACGCGCCACGTGTCTCAGTGTCAGTGTCCTTACGACACTTGCCCTCTGTTCTCTTACACTTTCACCTTTTAACCTAAACAGTCCTCCCGAATGGTAAAAACTCCCGTATTCCTCTCTGGTAAATCATTTTCAGGTAGTTTTCTACGGCGAATACCAAGTAGGGAAGAACGCCGGGTTTGTCCAAGTCACTGTCACGGTTCCCCTCGTCGTTTTCCCAAGCATTGTCACCCTCTGCTCAGGTAATCCATTTTCCGTTTTTGTTTCATTATTTTTCCCTTTCTCTCTTTTCCGAATTGTTGAATAACTGCCATGGGGAGAGGGACGCCCAAGAAGAACGAACCTGAAACTCCCCAACTCCATGAGTCTAGAAATCCTCCTGGTTTCGAGCCCCTTCGTGACTTTCAAGCGGGTATCTGTGACCCAAAATACCCTTTCGATATACGGAGCATCAAGCCCCTACTGTTCGGCCGCCACTGTAAAAGTGCCGATCGTTTCCGAGTTGTCGCGTCCGGCTTGTATCACTACATTACCCCCCAAGTCCATTCCCGTGTCGATTTTATTGTCTGGCTTAGAGACTCTTACGATTCACATCGTGATGCCTTCATTTCCCCTCAGGGTAGCATAATCTTCTCCCTTTCTCCCGATATTATAAGGCAGGCTCTTCGTTTCCCTCCCAGTGATGCCTACTTCAGTTTTAAAGACGAAACCTTGCTCGCACAGTTTAATAAACTGTCGAAGGAAGCCCGCCGTGCCTTCACAGCTGCCATAACAGTCGATCAGGCGACGACCCTACCTCCGGTTGAGCCTTTCCCATTGAGTCTGTTTAATGAAGAGGTCCGACCAGTCCTGTCCCTCATTGCCGGCCTCCTGGGAGAAGGGACCCCTGAGGACAGTTCCTGGGTATGCATTCGATTCTTGTGGCTTATGACTCAGAATGGGGTTACACTGGATATTCCAGGTTTCCTGTCTTTTACCATCCGGAACCAATTTCGGGAGCTGGCCAAGGCCCGAAAGTTTCGTTTTTGTTCGTTGGTTTTCTACCTCTTCCTGTTCCAGCATGCAGACAAGTTTAATCATTTGGGGCTGGACCGGATGTATTCTGAAAATTCTCAGCCCAGGCCAGTCTTCGACTGGAATTTCTCCGTTCGTCAATTACCTAAGGGGGAGGGTTACATCAGTTTCGTGAATACCTTCATGTCCATTGCTTACACCATCATTCACGATGCACCTTCTCCTAGGGTTTTCCCAGAGATGAAGCACTGGTTACAGGCTGGGAAGTACCAGTGTACCGGCGATTGGTTTCTATCAGAGGAGTATACTGAAATCCGTGTCTATGGAGCCGAAGCAGCCCCCTACCAGCTCCCAGCTTTTCCTGTCCGACGAGTCTACGCCCTTGAATACATCCGGCAAGCCCTCAAGGCTGACCAGCTTCATTTCGTCCCCGCTAAGAAAGGCTACATCCTAAAGCTTCCCGACAATATTGGCCCCTTTGTTGTAAATTCTAGATATGCCCTCCCGATTGTTGAGAAAATATTGCAGAACTTGGATCTGAAATTAGGGGAGAGTTGGGCTTATGACCCACGGGAAATTATTTCAAATAAAAGAAAGAGAAACAGGTCTGCACCCTACGTTCATGAATCCAGGCCATTTCTGGAGTGGAAGGCTAATTATGAAGTCTGGCCTATGTTTTCGCAGATGGAGACGGACTCATCTGCCACAGGAGAAGAAGAGGAAGTGAACAAAGGGGGAAATGAGCAGGAAGCTGGTACTTCCGGAGCGCCACCACCCAAGAGGCAAAGGGTGGCCACTAGTGAAGCCGAGGTCATCGGGGAAGGGATAATTCTGGAGCCCCTCGCGAAATTTGGAGAGTATGATAAGAGCAAGGCAGGGATAGTAGTTCTAAGAGATAGCACCGCCTCCTCTGACTACACTGAAGTCACTCAGGCCATGATCGAGCCTCCTCCTTCGAAGACAAAAGAAAGGGAGCTGACCAATAAAACCGTCAGAGACAAATATAGGGTCGAACAAGGAGGTTTTGTTGAGAAATATCACACCAGAATCTCTGCTTCGGTTAATGCAGACACTGAAGACCTGGTGCTTTCTATGGCCGAGGCTATCCTGGACCCGAATTCGGACGTCCCTAGCTACAAGGTGATTGAATTGGTTGTCGACATGAAGAAGGTTCCTGTACAGGACCTGAATGACCTTTTCCAGACGATCTGCGACATGATGAAGGATAAGATTTCGCAGATCACCCTTGCCCTAAAGAAGACAGAGCAAAAATACGACGTCCTGAACAACTCTTTTGCCGCAGAACAGAGTGCTAGTCGTGCTAACGCACATCAGGTGCGAGTCCTTAAAGAGCAGATTAAGAATTCAGACGACGTCGGGAAGGGAATGCAAGCGGCATTAATAGCCAAGTTGGAGAAGGACATTTCAGCGGCTAGGAAACGGTCTGGCATACCGGCTTCACATCCGATACAGACCGATGAACTGGTGCACGTGGAGGAGGAGAAAAACGAGCTGATGGCCAAGCTTTCCAGAGAGAGAGAGGAGAAAGAAAAAATGGTCAGAAGAATGGAAGATCTGGAGAACAGAGCTACCGAGCTGCAGACCCGCTGGGACACACACAGTTGTCATGCAGCCGAGACATCAAGTGGGACAGGATCAGCAACAACGCAACTATCCACAGCTATGGCCGAGATAGAAGTGCTGGGGAAGCAAACAACGACAGCCAAGAAAAAGGTGGAAGAACTGGAGGGCACCCTGGCTGAGAAGGTCAGAACTATTGAAGGGCTGCGAAGAGAAGTGGAGGAAGGAAAGAAAACTGCGACTGAGCAACAACAGATCATCGCCGAGCTGAAGAGTAAGGTGAAGGGAAATATCACCCTGGTCGAGGCCAGAAGCTTGATCTGGTCAAATATAATCGTGGCCGTGACTGAACAGTGGGAGTTCCTAACGATGATAGGAGAGCTAAAATCTACCCTTCCATACCTTAATAGGCGATTGCAGGAGGCCGGGGATAATCTGCCAACTAGAGCCCGACATGCCGGAATTTATATATCTTTTCTCTATACACTGAGAGCGAATGACGTGGTAAAACATGACATTCCCAGCAGATTTATGGAAATCAATGAATGTCGGAAAATTATAGAGAAAGAGGAGGCTCGATCGGCAGCTTCAAAGGCTCTCCAACGGGTCGCTGACATTGTGGAACAGTTCAACAAGGTATGGAACGAAATCACCACTGCTGGCCTCCCTTCATGTTGGGAACCAAACGCTCCTGCCGTACTAATGCACCTCGACAAATACACAGCACTTCTAGAGGCAGAACGGGATCGGTCAGATCTTCAGATAGGCAAAGGAACTCAGCTTAAAGCTACTACCATCATCACAGCCCTACAGAAGGAGTTTAGTCTCCTCCACATGATCCGGTACCGTCTCCCCACCCACGTAGACATCCACACCTTCGGCGAGGCATTTACCAGGGTGGAGAGACTCTCAGAGATGTCAGAGCCAAATCCGGAAAGCCAGCGGAGGTTAACGCAGTTCCTGACTCAGCATGCCAGTCCTTCCACCAATGTACCTCCTCCAGCGTCTACTACAGCCTCGACCCAACAGCTTTCATGACACATTATGTTTCATTCATGACATGGCCTTAACGGCCTTTACTTTCATTTCAGTTATGTTTGATTTAAATTTCCGAGTGGGCGGTTTTTCCTCCCACTCTTGCATTTTTAATTTTACCTTGAACAATGATCTACATTTTGGTTTTAAGTTTGGCCCGGGGCCTGTTACGCATGATGGAAGAGTTGTTTTCCCCATCATGCCATTTTGTGGTTTTGATAATGATTGTTAACAATTTTGAGCATGCGAGAAAGATATTTTCAGAAAATATCTTCTCGCTAAAAGGCAGATAGAAGGCTATATAATACAGGAAAAAGAATGATACCAGGTTCCATTTCTTCAGAAAATTGATTGTATTAGAATTTCCTGTGTGTCTGCTTTGTGAACAATTTGGATACTGCCCGGAAGAGCCCATCGGGTTTCAATAATAAGAAGCTTTAATGTAATAAGGATTCCGGACACGGTTGTATGGTAGTGTGTGTGCCTCTCTATTGTTAGTTTCATCTATGCTCATCTCTCTTATATTACGTCCTGGAATGCGAGTGTCTTTTGTCTTTTGATATGAACTTATCGTGTTGATACTTATGTCAGTAGCAGTTTGACACTTTAAATGGCTCAGGAGTAATGTATTTTGCCACATGCATTTCACTCGTATTTCTACTATGTTGGTTGTATTGAAATGTTATTGACGAAAGCTCTTGGTATGCGTGGATTCTTCGATATTTAAGCCCATTTGTATGCCATGAAGTTCTCCTTAGTATCATCTACGTATGTACCGATATCCCCCTTCTCGTTTGTTGGCTGTACCCTTGCTATTGTTTATAATTACTTTCTCCCATATGTTTTAATCTGGCCCTCATTATGTTGATCTCGTTTTACAATTTGTAAAGCCACAGTGATTCGAATACGGCATTCCATTCGTTTCCCATTGCTATTTAAATGTGTTGCCTCAAACTCGTCCGAAGTTCGGGTTCTCCATTTTAGTTTGTTTTCTCGTTTCAAAGAAGGTAGTAAGAGTTTCAATATGTTAAGGGATGAAACGTTGTTCATATCCTGCCTAAGATGTCCTAGGCACTGGTCTATAACAACTCTAGGCTGTCTCTAGAGTTATAAATAAGTGCAGTTACAACACATATATATACATGCCGAAGCATACATAAAACCCAATCCATTAACCCCGATTAGAACATAACCGTAGTTCCCTTGACCGGATCTACAAAATACCAGGGGCCGAAAACCTCGTACCCCAAAACCATGTGAAAAATCATGCACAAAACATGGGTGGGTCCGCACACCAAACAAATTTTCACCGGGGCGTTGCCCCGGACCCCAATAGTGGGGGATGCTTCCCCCCTCATGATCCCCCTACTGTGCCCGGCGCAATGTACAACATGTGGGGCTAGTCGTGGAAAGAATATAACACATACCCAACATTCTCCCACTTGTTGTTTTCTTTCCATAGGGGGCCACAGGAGAGCTTAGTCATTGGGCCAATTCTTCAACACCCATTGTTTCTCTACACCAAGAGAACTTCCGAGTGCTCACAGACTTCGTTAATGCATCTACAACATTCTTCAAAGTGTCCACCTTTACCAGCAACACCCTTTTAGCCTCAACCATATCTCTAACAAAGTGATATTGAACATCAATGTGCTTTGTATTTAAATGATAAGCAGGGTTCTTAGCCAAGAAAATTGCACTTTGGCTATAACAGTCTATCCTTATAGCTTTCTGTACCAACCCCATACTTGAACACAATCTCTGCAACCAACCGTTTCCTTACAGAGATGAGTGGTTGCTATGGCATCCCGTCTCTGTAGTTGAAAGTGCCACTACAGACCGTCTTTACTCATCCAACTGACCGCACTCTCCAAATAGGCTAAACACATACCCACTTGTAGATCTTCTTGAACATCAATGTGCTTTATCTTTAAATGATAAAGGTGGTTCTTAGCCTAGAAAAATTCACTTTGGCTATCACAAACTTATCCTTATAGTCAGTTGTACTAACCCCATATTTCTGGAACACACCCTCTAAATCCGTCTTGCCTTTGCTTTGTGGCTGAGATTTTGCTATGTATTCTGCCTCTGTAGTTGAAAGAGCCACTACAGACTGTCTTTTACTCATCCAACTGATTGCGCCTCCAAATAGGCTAAACACATACTCACTTGTAGATCTTCTTTGGTCCAGATCTCCAGCTCAGTATGCTCAACAAAACCATGAATTTCCAACATTCTTTCCAATCCTGGTCTTCCCTGGTAGCATAAGCCATAATCACTAGTGCCACGTAAATATCTGAAAACCCGCTTCACTGCTGTCCAATGCTCCTTCCCCGGGTTTGACATAAACCTGCTCAATACTCCCACTGCATGTGCAATGTCTGGTCTAGTACAGACCATTGCATACATCAGGCTACCCACTGCACTTGCATATGGAACACGGGACATATACTCCTCTTCTTCTTGTGTCTTGGGACACTGTTCAGCAGACATCTTTACACCTATAGGAATAGGAACATTCACCGGTTTACTATCCTGCATATTGAACCTCTGCAATATAGTCTCGACATACTTCCTCTGGTTTAACCAGAGCTTCCTCTTTGCCCGATCTCTCTTAATTTCCATGCCCAAAATATAGTTTGTAGCATCAAGATCCTTCATGTCGAATTTGGAGAACAGTTGGGTCTTCAAATCTTGGATAATTTCTTTGTCATTTCCAATCAACAACATATCATCCACATACAAGACCAAATAAATAACACAATCACCAATTAATTTAAAATAAACACAGTGATCCTCCTTGCTTCTGGTGAAGCCAAGTCCCCGTATATAGGTATCAAATTTCTGATACCACATCCTTGGTGACTGTTTTAACCCATACAGAGACTTCTTCAACCCGCATACTAGTTCTTTCTTACCCTTCACCATAAAGCCTTCAGGTTGCTTCATGTAGATCTCCTCTTCTAGATCCCCGTGAAGAAAATTTGTCTTCACATCCATCTGTTCTATCTCAAAATCAAATGCAGCAGCAACAGATAAAAGTAATATAATAGAAGTAACCTTGGCAACAGGAGAAAAAATATCACCAAAATCAATTCCCGGCACCTGGGAATAACCTTTCGCTACCAACCGAGCTTTGTATTTCTCCACCTTGTCTTCTACATTCATCTTCTTCTTAAACACCCATTTGCTCCCAATGGGCTTCCTTCCAGCCGGCAACTCCACCAGATCCCATGCCTCATTTTTGTGCAAGGATGCCATTTCATCAACCATGGCCTCCTTCCAGAGTTTTCCATCCTCTCAATCTACTGCCTCCCTGACAGTTCTGGGTTCATCATCAGTTATAGTTAAGGCAAAACCTGAACAGAAAGCAGATGGACTATACCTTTCTGGTTGCCTTCTTTCCCGAACTAATCTTCTCAAAGCTGGAGTTTGTGGCTCTTCATCTTCTGAGTCTTCTTCTGTTGTAGAGTCCGATTCATCCTCCTTTAGCTCAAACTCTATCTTCTCAGGTTCCTTTGGTAGGACTTCATGTTTAACAACATCTTTCACTTCTCTAAACACCACATCTCGGCTGTACACAACCTTCCTTGTTTCTGGGTTCCAAAGCTTGTAACCCTTTAAACTATCCTTATACCCAATAAAGATGCACCTTTCAGATTTATTATCCAACTTGGTCCTTTTCTCCTTTGGAACATGTACATATGCATCACATCTAAATACCCTTAGATGTGAAAGAGAGGGTTTCTTACCAGTCCATACCTCATGTGGAGTCTTATCCTCCAACACTGATGAAGGTGATCTGTTAACCAGATAGCATGCAATCTCCACTGCCTCTACCCAGAATTCTTGTCCTAACCCAGTACCACTGAGCATGCTTCTTTCCTTTTCCATCAGTGTTCTGTTCATTCTTTCTGCAACTCCATTTTGCTGAGGTGTGTATGGAGTAGTCTTCTGTCATGCTATACCACACTTCTTACAGAACTCTTCAAATTCCTTCTTGCAGAACTCCCCACCATTATCTGTCCTCAGCGCCTTTATCTTCTTCTCTGTCTGGTTTTCCACCAGAGCCTTAAATTCCTTAAATTTGTCAAAGACTTCAGATTTCTTCCTCATGAAATATATCCATGTATTCCTTGAGAAGTCATCTACGAATGAAACATAGTACACAGACTTTCCCAGTGATGGAACTGACACAGGCCCAAACACATCACTGTGCACAAGTTCTAATATCTTGTTTGCCCTCTTAGCACCAGAAGGAAAACTCACCCGATTCTGCTTCCCATATACACAATTTTCATAGAAATCAAAATCCAGAGAACAATTAGACATACCTTCTACCATACCATCTCTATGCAGTATCTGAAGGCCCTTCTCTCCAATATGTCCAAGCCTTTGATGCCATAGCATGGTCTTTTCTCCAGAGATAGCTAGGCTTTCCGCTCCACTTTCAGGAACCATAGAACTGTTACACCCATCAATAACAGTGCTACCTTGTAGCTTGTATAGAGTTCCAATCCGAACTCCCCGCATTAATACCAGTGCTCCCCGAACCATCTTGCAGGCATCTTTCTCGAACACTGTTTTTACACCTGCATCATCCATCTTGCTTACAGAAATCAGATTTCTGGCCAATGCAGGAATATGCAGAACACCAGGAAGTGTTCTAATCCTTCCACCTTGCAGCTTCAGCTTGACTTTTCCACGTCCAATGATTCTGGCCTTCCTATCATCCCCTAGGAAGACATCACCACCATCATATTTCTCATACTCGCAGAACCACTCCCTATGGGGAGTGAAGTGAAAGGATGCACCTGAGTCAATCAACCATGACTCATGATCTACATTTGTATTTGAAGAAGAAGCCAAATACACATCCCCACCTTCATCCGAGGTGGTTTTTGCCTCTGCAGAAGGAGCTTCATCAGATCCCTTTCCTTTCTCAGGAGCTTTAGATCTACATTCCTTTTTGTAGTGTCCTTCCTTTCCACATTTCCAGCACACCTTTACAAACTTTCCAGGAGATTTAGATCTCCCTCTAGATTTAGATCTCCCACTCGAAACCTTATTCTTGTTTCTGTTCTGGGACCTTCCTCGTACAGATAAGGCATCTCCATTCTGACCCTCCATATTTCTCCCTCTCATTTCCTCCGACAGCAAGGCTGAGACAATGTCATCAAAATTCAAGGTAGTTGTATTGCTACCTATTGCAATAACCAGACTGTCCCACGAGTTTGGTAGAGAACACAACAAACTGATGCACTTATCTTCATCTGAGATTTTAATATCAATAGATGACAGCTGACTTACCACAGTATTGAAGGCGTTCAGATGCTCTGTCACCGAGTCTCCATCCTTCATCCTCTGGTTATACAGCTTTTTCCGCAGGAACAACTTATTCACCAGAGACTTAGATTGGTACAAAGTCCCAAGTTTTTCCCACAAATTCTTCGTCGTAGCTTCCCCAGATACATTCAACAATACTGAATCTGACACACACAACCATATTGTGCTCTTGGCCTTCCGATCCAGTTTCTTCCAGTCTTCATCTGACATTGCCGTTGGTTTAGTACCTGGATCTACCACGATCCACTGATCTTTATCCACCAGCAGATCCTCCATCTTGAGCTTCCACAACTCAAAACTCCGACCATTAAATTTCTCGATCTCTATCTTTCCGCCGCTCGCCATATTCTTTCACCGCAAGAATCGATCCCGCAGATCTCCCACTGCACAGGGTCTACCACAGGCCCGAGCAAAAAACCCTCAACAACAAAGGCGTCCCCTTGAAGCCAAAATAGCTCTGATACCAAATGTAGGTTTTAACCCTGAACAGAAATATCTACACACGATTCTTATAACAGAAAATAAACAATAGCAAGAGCATAAAACATAAAACAGATAAACACAGAGATTTTCCCCTGGATCCCAAATCGGGACGACCAGCTCGATTTTTCATTATATTCCTTTTAGTGTTACAACACATATATATACATGCCGAAGCATACATAAACCCCAATCCATTAACCCTGGATTAGAACATAACCGTAGTTCCCTTTACCGGATCTACAAAATACCAGGGGCCGAAAACCATCGTACCCCAAAACCATGTGCAAACTCATGCACAAAACATGGGTGGGTCCGCCTATGAGTGGGTCCGCACACCAAATTTTTTTTTGCCGGGGCGCTGCCCCAGACCCCCTGCTGTGCCCGACACAATGTACAACACGTGGGCTAGTCGTGGAAAGAGTATAACACATACCCAACAAAAATTATCATAACTTAATAGTTAAACAAATTTTGGAGATCCCCATCATTGGTTGCTATTTGCGAATGCAGGATGACTCATAACAATTATTTTTGGAAAACTGTACCACCTAAAATTACTCGATAGTAGTCTAGAAGGGGTATATTTTCACTTCTTTCATATGCCTATGGGTAAACCATTTATTTACATTCGAGAAATAATAATAATAATAAATTTATTTAATTAATAAAACATGTCAAAATATATATTTCAAAAAAGAGTGCACTTGTCTGCAACCTTTGAAACCCTAACTTCCCACCTTTTTCTCTCTTACCATGGCTAGCCCAAAGGGAGATCCTCACCCTCTACCTGATAATGTGGCAGCCTTTCAGGCTTTTATCACATCTCTTCCAGAGAAGCAAAGATCCAAGGAAAATCCTTCCAAGTTTGTTAAAGGGTAGAGGAAATCTCGTCTATAGCAATTCCCTTTGTCTTCTGCTACTCCATGTTGGATTTTACAGACAAATATTTGGAGGGAAATTTCCCTGGGATGTGATCTTCACCAAAATCCATGGAGACTTAGGCTGAGAAAAACTGGAAAAATAAGATGAAAGGAAATATGGGAGTGTATGTAGTTGGAAATGGGTTCTTTGTCTTTCTCTTCAATATCAAGGAAGACAAAGTTGTTATTTTCGGAAACGATCCCTACTTCTTCAGAAATAGGGGCATGTATCTGAACATATGATCATTATAATTTAACTTTGAAAAAGGAATCTTTAATGCCATTCCAACATGGGTAAAGCTTCCTTGGCTCCATATATCTTGTTGGAGCAATGATTGTCTCCATTCCATTAACAATAGAGTAGGTAGATACATAGACAAACTTGAGTCGAAGGGAGGACAATTCGCATGTGAAAAAATATGTGTTGAAGTAGATTTGGAGAAAGGGCTGATGCAGATATTTTATTCATGATGGGAGGATGGAAACACTACCAAAATTTGGATCATGAGTAACCCTCTTTCAAGTGCTATGTTTTCCATGAATATGGGCATTTCGCCTGAGACTGCAAAAATGCCCTAGCAAAAAAAAGTGAGACCCCTGTGGGTACTCAAGCAGAGCAGTGGTAGACCCAAAGAAAAAAGGAAATAAGAGAAACTCAAAAACTAACAAGAATTCACAACAGAGAAACAATACCCATCCTCCTTTGTGAATCATTTTGAGGTTGTGCAGGCTCCAGAAGCATGAGTCAATTGAGAAGGTTCATGATACCCAACCGTCATATGAAATATGAAATAAAGAGCATCCCTTTATGGATGAAGGGGAAATCAAGGAATCTTTGAAGGAGGTTAATATAGGATAATAACGTCCTCATCGACCTTGAATCTACATCTAGTTGATAGAGGTCCCATCATCTATCAACTAACATGGTCAAAGTCCCCTCCTACAGGTCTTGGAGTTTTATAAGGAGGAAATGAGAAAATACTGAAGAAAAATATGACTTTGACAATTAGAGTATTTGATGAAGCAAGTAGCCAGGAGATTGAAAGCATTGCCAAAAAAAGAGGTAGACAATCTATAAAGGAGATTAGGGAAAATGAAACTTGGCAAAATAAAAATTTGGGAAATCAACCACAAATCTCAGATTTTTTAAAGCTCTCTGAAAGAAAATCTACAACAGGGATAATAAAGGGAAGTTCCAAAGCTCATTCACCTCCTAAGAAATGATTAAATTTATCTTATGGAACATAAGGGGCTTGGGAGGTCCCTCTAAATCCCTCTCGGTCAAGGATTTAATCAAGGTGGAGAAGCCTTCCATTCTTTTTCTGCAAGAGACTATGTTAGTAGACAAAGAATTAATGAACATGACCAAATTTTTTTGTAAAGATGGCGATGGAGTAGAGTAGAGTTCTCAGAGATAATTCAAAGGTATGGGATTTTTTTTGTAATAAAATCCAATTTTCTTTAATTGAATGTAAAAAACACAATCTGGATTGCTACTATTTTGGAAAGGAAGGACACTAAAGAAAGGATCAAGGTGGTGAATGTTTACACTCCTTTCACATATGGGGAAAAATTGTAATTTTATATAAGCTAATTATGTTAAATAATGATCAATGGAACTAGAGCTCCATCATTAGAGAGGACTTCAATTCTACTTTATTTGTATTCAAAAAAATGGGTGGAAATGTAGTACAACACCCAATTAGAGAAAGAATGGAAGATATCATAACAAAATGGGATATGATATATGTCAAGCCAAGGAAAGGGATGTTTACTTGGTCAGATAGGAGAAGTGGCTCTGGTCATATAAAAACTTATATTGATCAATTTAACTAATAGATCATGGATTCTCAAACGTCTAGACCCATTTTCCTCCATTCTGGCACTATGTGAGTTAGAACACCATCCAATCTCATTGGTAATGGAATTAATGGAGGACTTCATTGATTTAATCTTGGATGGTTGAAAGAGGAGGGCGTCGTGGATATAATATCACATGCATGGAGCTCTTTAGTTCGAGGGTCTCTAGATTTTTTTTGGGAGTCAAAGATAAAGTTGGTGAAACAAGCACTTACATCCTAGGTAAGAGAAGTATATGTCTCGTCAGGAAAAAGAAGGGAAGATCTACTTAAGGAACTATAGTATCATATTTCTAGAATGCAAAATAGTGAAGTGGAATACTAACACCTAAAAAGGGAGAAGAGCTTAAATGAGTAGATCTACCAGGAAAATCAGAAGAAGGAAGAGTTCTTGAGGCTAAATTCCAGAAGTATATGGCTAAAGGTAGGTGATAAAAACACATTGTTCGTCTACGAGCAGCCAAAAGCAGGGGAAATAGGGAATAGGGTGAGAGAGATCATGCTAGAAGGTAAAAAAAAAATCACAAAATTTCTAGAAATAAAAGTTGAAGCTTATGAACACTTCTAGTCTTTGTATTCATAAGATGGAGACCTAAATCTTGGTAAGGTTGAAAAAAAATTGTCCTCATTTCTTCCAGATATTTCAGAAGAGAATTCATATCTGATGAATGAAGTTGTGTAAGAGGAAGTGATCAAATAAATCTGGTATATGGACCCTGACAAGGATCAAAGGCCCAACAAATTCCCTATCAGTTTCTATCAGTCCCTTTTTGTTGCTAATTAAGAAATATTGGACTAAAATGTCCAATTGGACCAAGACCAAGGGTAAGGTTGGAGGAGGAACTAATTCAACATTTTTAGCCTTGATCCCCAAAGTGTCTAATGCTACAAAATTCAATATATTTCACCCCATTTCACTATGAAATGCCTCATATAATATTTAAAAGATAATAATTGCAGGTTGATTAAGGAAATTGATGTCGAGGTTGATCTTAGAGAATCAGGGCGAATTTCTTCAACATAGGCATATTTTGGATAATATTACTTAGTACAAGAAGTGATCCACTCAATAAAAGAAAGGGGTGAATCGGTATTTGTAATAAAATTGGACATGGAAAATGCTTTTGAATGGGCAAGTCATTGTTTTCTCTTTCTTATTATGGAGAAACTTGGTTTTTGAAAACAATTTATTCTTTAGACAAATGTTTGTATTGGACCCTCTTGGATTTCCCCCTTGTTCAATGGTAGACCAACTCCATTTTTAAAGCCTCTAGAGGTCTACATCAAGGTTTCCACTCTCTCCTCTATTTTATATATTAGTGGAAAAGAGCTTAAGAAAAAATATAGAAAAATCCAGAGCAAGTGGTCACTATCGGGCCTCTCCATTGCTAGAAATGTCAAATATATCAACCAATCCCACTTTTCATATGGCATTATTCTCTTGGATGGAGCTTCAAAAATTATAAAAAAAAAGATTCAAAAGTATTCTAAATGTATATCTAGAGCGTTCATAGGGATTATTAAATAAAAGGAAGAGTCAACTATATGGTTAGAATTGTTTTGAGGAAATACTGCAAGAGACTGCATCAACTTTGGATTTTTCTAGTTTAGATTGGATGGAAATATTTCAAATATTTGGGAGTGTGAATTTATTTAGGTATTCCTTTCAAGGTAATTTGGGAGGAGATAATACAATAATTAAAAAAGAAAATAGGAACTTGGGGTGCCTTTTGGTTGAACTTAGTAGGAAAAATAACATTAATTAAATGTTTCTTATGTGCTCTGCCAATTTATATGTGCTCTCAGATTGTAGCTCCGAAGAGTATTAAAAAAAAATTAGTATCATTATCAAAAAATTCTTATGGTATGAGAAAAATAGTGATAGGATGTTTCATTTGGTTAATTGGAACATAGTTTGCCTCCCTAAAGACTGTGGGGGCTTAGAGATCAAAGATCCTGTGATGATGAATCTAGCTTTGGGGGAAAAAATCATCTGGAAATTTATTTATGACTCCAAGGATTGGTGGAAAGAGGTTTAAAAAAAAAATATTTTCACAAGTATAATTTACCAAGAGCCAAAGAAACATAGTGGTCAGGAAATGGCTCCAAGATTTGGAAGGTTATGCAAGGTAACAACCCCTTTAAATTTGATAATTTGGGATGGAAAGAAGGAGATGGTGTGAGAATTAATCTGTAGAAAGGTAAATTCCTCCCCAATAACTTGAAAAACAATCAAAACGAGCCTCAAAACCTCATTGAATGGATAAAGGAAAATTGGATTGTGAAACTGAAAGATATAACCATTTGGGATGATTCAATAATGTGGCAGGGATAGGAATGTTGTGGTCTTCCCAAACATTTGTAGCATTAGTGAAATTCAATGGTCCCCTTCTTGAAAATTTTAGCACCAATAGAAGGAGGTTACGGGGATTTTCATTCTTTGCGTCCAGGAAAAACGATGCATTATTTAGTTAAGGATACACGATTTTTGTGAGAAAGCTCTCGCATCCTACACCCTTGAAGATTTGGAAATCGATATGGAATAGAGATGTTATTCCAAAGGTCAATTACTTTTTGTGGACATTAACACATGAGAAAATTATTACAACAGAAAATATCAAGTGCAGAAACATGCATGGTCCTTCGAGGTGTGGATAATTATGCAATTGTGAAGATGAATCAATTCAAAATTTATTTTATGAATGCTCCTTCCCATTATCTTTATGGAAAAAGGAATTTCAAAAGGTTCATTACATATCTTCCATCCCTTCAAGTTAGCAAGAAATGTTTGAAAATTGGATCAACACTTGTTTTCAAGATAATATTCAATCCCCTATTACCAAGCAGGCCTCGAGATCTATACCAATTTTTTTTGTGTGTTGGAAAATCTAGTTATAAATAAAGAAAGCTATATTTAAAGATGAATCACCCTTAATTGTTCACCCAACTACCAAACCACTACCATTTCTCTTCGAGTCTCTTTCGAAGAGAGGTATTAAGGCTTCTGAGATTAAGGGATTATTTATTTTGGAGAGGATATAGATAAACATTTCCACAATATGAGATCATTTTTTTAGCTTCAGAGGTCAACCGAATGTAGTGAAGGTTCAATTTATAATATTAGAGAAGGAAGAGTTACAACCCTAGAAGGTAGTCAATTTTTTCCATGTTATTCTTTGATGGTGCTTCAGAGGAAACCAAGGGGTGACAAGAGTAGGAGGGGTGATATATTGTCCCAAAAAATATGAAGAGATAATATATGCTTGGGGTTTAGCCACAACTACAAATAACAAGGCCAAATTTCTAGCACTGTGGAAAGGCCTGGGCATTACTAGGAATAAGGGTATAAAAAACTTAAAATTATTGGGGACTTAATGGTTGTTGTTAGAATGATAACAAAGTATCTATTGTCTAAAGACTCTTAATTTTCTCATATGGTGAGAAGAATTTCACTCCAGTTGAAAAAAATTGAATAAATATCTCTTTTTCATGTTTTAAGGTAGTAAAATGGAGATGCAGATAAATTAGCTAACCTTGGGGTGGAGCTTGAAAGTAGAACCATCGAAATTAATTAAAATGGTAAGGGATTCACCCCTCTTCCATGACCCAATGCGAATGAACTTGGATCGAAGGGCTATCAAAGCTAGTAGCCACTTGAAATTTCAATTAAAAGAATTTATTATTCGCATGCACAAAAGAGTTGTCATGATAAAAAAGGAGAGACCACTTGGATGCCTTAATAAAATTAGAATGGTATGTGTTAATCCCTCGTACTCAACACTATTCTCCAAGCTTACTAAGACTAGGAAAATGGACAGTTGGAAGGAATTGATCATAGGACCTATGGGATCCCGCCTGGGCACGTTAATGGTGCAAGGAAGACCATAATTTATCACATCATTATCCATAAATTATCCAAAAGGAATGTTGGTCCAATACCTCGTGAAGGACAAGTTTGAAAAAAATTCGAAGAGTTATGGATATCTAGTCTTAATGGAGACAAAATAATGCATATTCGGGAGAAATGATGGGGAATTCCTATTTAAGAGGGATTTTTTGGGTTTTTGGTCATCTTCCTTTCATTTATCCTAGTGTTCACACTTCATCTATGTGCATCTAGAATGTCTATATATGATGCTAGAAGAGGGCCAATCCTTGGAGCTCGAGTTGGTGAGGTGGATGAAAATGGTGGATCTTTTGTTAAAAAATTTGATAGAAAGGCTAAACCTTCTCTCCAAAAGGCTGGACCTT
Organism: Pinus albicaulis; assembly: GCA_034641835.2. Taxonomy (NCBI): domain Eukaryota; kingdom Viridiplantae; phylum Streptophyta; class Pinopsida; order Pinales; family Pinaceae; genus Pinus; species Pinus albicaulis. The sequence goes on along the minus strand of CM076575.1, from coordinate 326,448,592 downwards.
ATGGAGAGTGAAAGAGAGGCGAGAGCTAGCTTGATAATGGAAAATTTTAAAGGTCTTGAAGTGAAGGTGGAAAGAAAATTCACAAATTTGGAGTCCGAGCTAATTTCGAGTAATGTAGATGTATCAGGCTTTGACCTCTTCGTGTATGTTCAATAATATGTGTTTAAAAATACAAATCCTGATTCAAGGAGAAAAAATAGTACTTTGGAGGTGGTGCATCAGGCACAAGAATGAGAAAAGGAAAAGAGGTAATTTGAAATGGAGCTAATGAAGTCAGTTCTTCAAAGTCTGTTTAATTTCTCTATTGTCTACATGTATTGCAAGTATGTATTTTTTTGCGTTGTTTTTTTAGAATATATGGAAGATATCAATGAATAATTATAGTCCAGGGGGCCTTTAGAGGCAAAAAAAATATGCTTTGGATTTATTGGAATGTTCAATCAAAAAAGATCACATAAGCAAGTTTTGTAATTACATATGTAAATGGTTCTGGCCATGTAATCCAAATTTTATAATAGAAATCTAATCGCTTCGTTAAAAAATAATTGAATTTATTTAATAAAATTTAATGCATATGTATATATTTTTAAATAGTGGGAAAACTTATCATAACTTAATAGTTAAACTAATTGTGGGGATCCTCATCACTGATTTTTATTTGTGAACACAGGATGATTCATCACCACTATTCTGAGGAAAAATAGATCACTTGAAATTACTCATTGGAAATTGAGAAGGGTCGGATTTTCACTTCTTCCAGATACCTATGGGTAACCTATTTCCTTATATTTGAGAAAAAAAAAAAAATCTGAAAAAGTTGAAATAGTTTTAAATCATACTCTAAAAATGAATATATATATATATATATATGATGATGATGATGATGATGATGATTAAATTCCACTAAGACCAATATGGTTTATCGAATCGTAAGAAAGTAAGAGATTAATAAAAATTATTTAATATTTTATTTCAATAATCGAAAAGAAGGGAGAGAAGCGTTCCTAGATCACCATAGTTTTTCTAACTTAACAAGTCAAGAACGTTGGTAGTGTGACAAAGATTTTGAAAAATAGAATGGATATGAGTAAGAGCTAGGAAATCCAAGAGCAAGTTATTTTCATATTCAAACCTCTTAATATCGTAAAGGTGATACCCTTTCATCCCAAGGTGTTTTTGGAATTGTCTAATGCCCAATTTCACTTCGAAGCCCATGAGAATTAGTTCTTATATTTCCATTTATTCTTATCATTGGTTAAGAATAAGAGATAATTATGGTTATCAAGGTTGGGGTTGATCACCTTCTTATAATACCTTTGATTCATTTTTCCCTCTAACTCCTTATCGTCCCAAAACTTATCCTTAAATTTGGAAGTAATAATATTTTTAATATTATCCTTATTCTCCAAGATGATCTCCTCCACTACCCCCCAATGGTTTAGCCAAGACTAGGCATTCTTATGCCAACCTCACTAAAGCCCGAGGTGGGGTTTTTGGCTAGAATTAGAAGAAATTTTGGGGAATGTATAAAATCTAGAAATGGTATTCAAACTAATCTTGCAATGTATTAAAACAAGACACTGAATCCTTCCATAATTTGTAGAAACAAAACATGATCACACAATCACATAACAAGTAAGAGAGAGATACAATCAATCACAAAACATAAGGTGTATCTAGGGAAATCACACTTCCTAAAACCCTACTATTTGTATATTGTATAAATTCAAGATCATGAAACAATACAATGCTTTCTCTCTCAGAGAAATTCCTGCACTCTTCCAATTGTCTCACTCTGATCTAGGAAAAATCAACCAATTACTTAGCCAATTCTTAGCCTCTGCTCAGCCTACCTTTCTCACACATTCCTAGAGGACTTAAATCCCTATTAAATAGGAAAATCCTTCTAATTTATTGTGCAATGCTTCCTCGACCTCCACATGACTCTATAACTGACCTGTACAATTTTCTAATTATACAACTGATAGTTATCATCCCTTTAACCTCAGTCTCATCCGAGCCTTCCTTAGAAATGACATGCAAAAAATATTTATATAAAATTATCAGTTAACTAATTGATCACTACTTGTGAATTAAATCAGATTTAATTCACTTGACCTCTCACTAGCTCATCACTTAGTTAGAACTAGTTAAACTGATTTTAACTTGATTTCTTGAGTTAACTAATTACAACTCACAAATAACAGTAACTAGACCCCCTTAAATCATGGGAGGACTCTACATGCTTACTCTCTGACCCTCAACTTGAATTTCCTAAGCTAACTTTGTAATTCTGACTTAGTTAACTAACACAAGTTTTCATGAGATGAAATTACAATTTCTCTTCCAATTTAATTAAGGGAAAATTAAATCATAAGCCCCCTTGGGGTGCCATTTCAAAACTGCCTCTCAAAAAGAAAGGGATTATCTTATACCCTGATCATTCCTCTGTGGAATTAGAATTTTCTTCTTGCCAGTGTCTTCGTTAAGATGTCTGCATCCTGCTCCTCCGTGGGAATGTACTCTATTGACATAATTCACTTCTGAACACAATATCTGAGATGGTGATACTAAATATCAATATGCTTGGACTTGTCATGAAATACTAGATTAACAGAGAGTTTGATGCAACTATGGTTATCACACTGTACCACCGTCGGATCCATTTGATGACCAAACAAACCAACAAGTACCTTCCTCATCCAGATGTCCTCGCCATGATGCCTAACTGGCTGCCATGTAATCTGCCTCTTCTGAAATGAGTGCAACTGATCTCTATTTCCTACTATACCAAGAAATTTTTGTTGATCCTATGTTGAAGATGCCTCCTGATGTTATCTGCTAGTCAGATGGACTCCCTGCCCAATCTGCATCGGTGAAGCCTTGAAGCTTCACTCCCTCTGTCAGTTTGTACCATAATCCATTCTATGTAGTGCCTCGTATATATCTCAACACATGCTTCCCCGCATTCCAAAAGAGCTTGTTCAACTTAATCATAGATTTTATCAACTGGTTAACTGTACAAAAGAGGTCAAGTCGTGTGTTTACCAAATACACGAGTGAAACCACAAGCTGCATGTAAACAATAACATCCACTACTTCGCCCAAAGTAGCATCCTCCTTCCTCTGGTTTACTGCAAGAGGAGTCTCCATGGGATTGCTTCGCTCCATGTGGAAATTCCTCAGAATATCCTTGACATACTTTCCTTGAGATACAAATAGCTCCCCATCGCTTTTCCATATTTCCAATCCAAGGAAATATTGCAAGAGCCCCATTTCCTTCATCTCAAATTCTCTTGCAAGATCATCTTTGCAATACTTTATGAGATGCTCATCACCTATTAGTATCAGATCATCTACATAAAGTAAAATAATCAAAAGCTTACTCTCGACCACAATATGATATAGGTTCGCATCTTCTTCACTCTTGGTGAAGCCCAACCTGATGAAATAGTTGTCAATCCTGGTGTACCAAGCACGAGGTGCTTGCTTCAGCACATTCTCTATTGATTCTACACACATGTAACTCCTTGTCTAAGGTCTCAAAACCTTCTAGATACTTAATGTACAGTTCTTCCTTAATAAATCCATTGAGAATGGCTTTCTTTACATCCCTCTGTTGTATCTTTCATCCCATCCGCGCTGAGAGTGAAATGATGGATATAATATATGAGTACCTTGTGACTAGTGAAAAAGTTTCAACATAGTAAATCCTCTCCACCTGAGATAACCCTCTGGCCACAAATATAGCCTTGTGTTTCTCCACACTCCAATATGTTTCTTGCTTCACCTTGTATACCCACTTGGATCCTACAAATGACTTCCCCACTGGTCTTGGGACAACTTCCCATGCATTGTTTTTGATGATGGAATCATACTCCCCATCCATGCCATCAACCCACACTGGATGCTGCACTACTTCCTTGAAAGAGGATGGTTCTATCTCAATACCTTCACTTATAAGAGCCATATATCTAGTGTACTGCTCTAGGGACCTTTTCTTCCTGTGTTGTGATGTGGGTGCTCCCACATTATCTCTCGCATCCAACAATAATATGTTAGCCTCTGTGGTGCGCTTCCTTCCATATGTGGTAGATGGCTCTGCATGAGTGGTTTGTACCACTCTATGTTCCTCTACTTGTGGTTTCTCCACATCCTGAGGTTCATCCTTTGGAGCCAAGATCTCCTCAACTGCATGCAACTCAAGCTCCCTTTCAAGGGACAATCGAATGGATTTGTCTTCATAAAATTTCACATCTCTTCTAACCACTTTCATCTTATGTGCTGGCAAGTACAACCGGTAGTTGTGAGGTGTATTAGTGTACCCAAAAAATATCCCCAACTCTTCTATTGGCTCTAGCTTCTTCCCGACATATTTCGTAACATGACAATAAACATATGAACCAAAAATTTTAAAATACGACACATCCAGTCTCTTACCATAAAAATCCTCCTCTAGTGTACTCATCCCAAGTATCTGATGAGGACTTCTGTTCTATACAAATACTGTTGCATTGCATGCTTCCACCCATAGATGCAATGGTAGGTCCTGCTCATGCAACATAGCTTGTGCTGCTCCCACAATAGTTATGTTATTTTTCACTGCAATCCCATTCCATTGTGGGTTATGAGGTGTAATAAATTCTCTTCGAATTCCTTCTGAGATATGAAATTTCTTGAATTCATTAGAGATTTATTCTCCACCATTGTCGCTCCTTAGAGATTTCACCTTCTTCCATGTATCCTTCTCGATAAGTGCCTTGAACTCAAAAAACTTGGAGAACGTCTGATATTTCTTATGCATGAAGAAAATACAACACTTTCTTGAAAAATCATCAACAAAAATCACATAATACCTATGCTTTGTTGTGGAAGCTATCGATAACGGTCCACACACGTCTAAGTGAGCTCCATCAAGGATCGCCTTGCCTCAGCTTTCCTTATCGTGAAAGGTCGCTTTGGTATACTTCCCTAATGTACACCCTTTTCATGTGTCTCTCTACACAAGTGCACCCTTTGGAAGTCCTGTAGAAATATGTGTTGGAAATGTTGTCATTGATGGCAAAGGAGGTAACAGATGCAGAGACAGGAACAATTGCAAGGAGATGGCAAAGAATAGAGGCAGCAGAGAAGAAGCAGAGGCAACAGATAAGAAGCAGAGGCAGCAGAGAAGAAGCAGACGCAGCAGAGAAAAAGCAGAGGAAGCAAAGGAAATGAATTGATGTAAAGAGCTATTCAAGGTGCAGAGTAGTGAAGAAGTTTTGCATTACATAAGATTCTGTAATTGGGGGTCTAATTGGGTCTATGATGCTGTAGTGTGCAATTTTGAGGTATGGTGTGTAAATAAACTCTGTGGCGAGGTTTTTGTGTCGAATAAATAAACTCTGTGGCGAGGGTTATGTGTGGATAGACCATTGAACCTGCAGTGGAACACAAATTGACTATGTGGAATGTATGAGCCGTGATTCTATGTGGGATTGGAATAAATTGATGCCTACAGAAAGTCATTAGTTATGCGTAGCCATACCTGTAGTTACCAGCAAGATAAATTACGGTGGATTGTGATGAAAGGTGTCAACTCTGTGTAATGGCTCAATCTCTGAACTCTGGTAGCCAATGATGTCGTGGTATTGATTATCCCATGAGTTTCGGGGTTAACAGTTTGATAGAACCTCTGTACATTAAATAGGCAGCGGAACCCGGAGCATTGGAGCGGAATCGAATACGACAATACATAGAAATATGAGCGATTTGTTTTAATAAAGGCAGAAGGAACCATAGTCAAATATATAACTGAAATACGATGAAAAGTTATATGTATATGAAATCGCGAAGAACGGAACCTGGAGTAAAGCAACGGAACCACGAGTAGGAACGGGGAACAGTGACGGCGGTTTCTGGTATTTTTCGCACCACTTTTATATGGAAGGTGGTATCTGTGGAATCGGAGCGATTCCATTAGGATTTGGCCGCGTGTCCCAAGCGGTTTTGATTAAAATGAAATTTCGCGCATTAACGATCGGCGGAAGACGCCCAGCGAAATGAATAAGATCCGTTGATCTGGGCAAAGGCTATCCAATGGTGGGCGATCACAGGACTTGCACGAGGTTTAATAAAGGTGCGTGGACGATAAGTCATGTATGTTGTGTGCATTCGATTGGCGGTTGATGGCATTGTGGGCCCGGCGGAAATATACGTAATGAAGTTGGGTTATTAATTTATTATAAGGTTCGACGGAGTATATTAAAAGAATTTTATCATGGTTCACAAGTTCATAAGGGTATGAGATGTACTATGGGATTTCGTTAATAATTGAAGAACGTCGCAACAGGTATATGGATATATTGTGTGGGTTAATATATGTACGTGTTGAGGGTCAATTTTCATGGTTATAATATTTGTAAATGGTTAAGTGGTGCGTTGGTGGTGCACGTGGCGGAGCCACCACTACCTGGTGGTTACGGGGGCTGCCATTTGCCCGTACGCATCAATTGGGGTGAGGCCCCTTAGTTCATCATAGTTGTTGATTGGCGGTCAACCCCCGATTGGCCAGTCAACTACGGGGGGTGCCTTCCCATTAACCATCGAACGGTTTGACCTCCCGTACTCCGTTGATCTGTTCAAACCTGTCGCCGCGATAACCCTCTGCGCCTGCTGAACCACTCATCGTGCTGCTGCCTGCAACTGATCCGGCAGATGAGATTACATTCCAACACAATAGTCAACTATTATGTTGTGTATGAGGGTTACAATGCGAAGTTAGCACATATGTACATATAAGATATTGTCGGGTTATAATTATACAAGAGTATGGAATTAATATCTAAATCCTTTGAATTTAGATAAACCAGACTTGTTTATTTAATTAAATTTGCCAACGTGGAATTAACGAGAAGTGGGAGATTTCCCGGATTGGGAAAATTATTGGGCAATGAAATTTTGGGATACATTTACACAAAGTTAAGTGAAAAATGAAAAAGAGAATAAGGTTGGAAGAACTGAAAATGTAATGTGAGTTTCAAACCATTATATTTAACTCATATATGAACAGAAAATGTAGACAGGCAGCCCGAGAACAGAAAACAGGGAATATGTAGATGAAAGTGAACAAAGAGCATGCAGAACAGGTTCTTAACAGCAGCAGGAAAAGACAAATCCAGTAAAGCCAAATCCAGAAAAGGAGCTGAGTGATATTGAAATATGTAATTAAGAATGTGAATGTAAATGATGTAATTATTTTATTGTTTGTGATGCAAAGGCAAGTATCCTGAGGAGAAGACAAAATCCCACTGTAGCATGAAATTTTTTACATATTATTATGATTTTAAATTGAGTTGGATAAAGATTTGAGAAGGTAGAAGGCAAAAAGTCAGGACTACTCATTTCAAATTCCCTGAGGAATGTAAAAAGTCATGTGATGAACTCTATATATAATATCACATTGATATGCACAAAAGTGTGGTTAGAGAAGAGAGAGAGAGAGAGAGCAGATATAGAGAATGCAGAATATAGAGAAGATTAAGAGAAGAAGAGCAGATACAGAACAGAGCTGATATCTGGAGTAAATCAGCAAACATTCAGCTTAATAGCTGTCAGTTGTAGCTGACAAAGGTTGAAGCCTCCTATAGGTTGGTGCCTACAGAAAATTGAAGGGAGTTGGTGCTTCCTTGCAAGTTGTAGCTTGCAGAATTGAGGTTGGAGCCTCCTGTAGGTTAGTGCCTGCAGAAAAAAAGTGGTGAGAGGGAGTAGGAGCTTGCCTTTGCATCACAACAATAATAAGATGTGGTTTTCTCCCGTTATGGGTTTCCACTTATATCTGGTGTCTCTGTGCATGATAGTTATGTATTGAATCTGATATGTATCATCTGCTCAATACCTGCAACTCTCATATTAAGTCTACTGCTATATTAAACTAATACTTGCTGCTTGCATTCTAAGATTATTTGCACATTAAATTGGATATGAAATGAAGGTGTAAATAGCTTAATGAAAAGTTTTAAAAAGATCAGGAATGCATTAAACTGATTCACCCCCCCCCCCTCTCAGTTTAATTAAAGGTTCAACAATTGGTATCGGAGCCAAGTTCCTTGTATATTAGTCTAACAACTGAAAGGAGATCCTAGGCTCTCAAGATGGCAAGTCAAGAAGGAAACTCAACCAATAAAGCCCCTTTCTTTACAGGTGCAAATTATTCCTTTTGGAAAATAAGAATGAAAGCTTATATAATGTCTTTAGGATTAGAAGTTTGGGATGCTATGGAAATTGGATATGTCACAAAGTCAACTGATACGGAGAAAGAAGCTAAACAAAGATTTGTAGCTAATGCAAAAGCAATGAATGCAATCTTAAATGGACTATGTGAAGATGAGTTTATCAAAATAATGCACAGTAAGACTGCCAAAGATATGTGGGACACTCTAGAGAATATCCATGAGGGAAATAAAAAGGTTAAGACTGCCAAACTTCAAGTATATAGAGCCCAATTTGAAAATTTAAAAATGAATGATGATGAAGATGTTGGGAGCTTCTTCTTAAAAGTTGCAGAAATTGTTAACAGTATGAAAGCTCTTGGAGAAACAATACCAGAAGGTATAATTGTACAAAATATTCTAAGATCTCTTCCATCTAGATTCAATCCCAAGGTGTCTGCAATAGAAGAAACAGCTGATTGGGAGACCTTGACCATGAACCAGCTACTAGGAAATCTTACAGCATATGAGATGAGGCTCCCACAGAAGAAGCCAAGTACAAGGGAGGCAGCATTCAAAACAGAAAAGAAGAAAGAAGAAAAGGAAGACATATGCTCCTGCTCTGATGAAGAAGAGGTTAAATTTGTCAAGAAATTGGATAGAGGCCCAGGTAGATACAAAGGTAAAATTCCTTTTAAATGCTTTAACTGTGGAAGAGTTGGACATTATGTTGCTAAATGTCCTCACAAGAAAGTAAGAAATCAAGCTCAAGAATCAGAGAAAGACACATCAAAGAATTGGCAGAAAGGAAAGAAATTCAGCAGAAAATCCTTCTATGCTCCACAAGACAGCAGTGCATCTGAAGACTCAGATGAACCCTCAGGAGAAGAGGGAACCTTTGAATTTTTACTGATGGCCATAGAATATCTTGAAGGACTCTTGCTAGAAGAAGAAGAAGAAGGGGAAGTCGATCTTGAGGGGGAGCTAAGAAGTGCTCTGGAGGAGATTTACAGACTCAAACTAAAATGAAGAAAACAAAAAGAGATTCTCCTCAAATGTGTGAAAGAAGAACAAAATTTAGAACTCCTCATGCAGCTGAAGGTAAATCTTGAAGAAGCCATGAAGATAGAAGATATGTTACTTCAGCAAATCAAAGATAAAACTCGAGAACAAGAGAAGCTGGAAGAAGAAATTATGTGTCTGAGAAGGAAATTAGAAAGTGCTCAACAGAAAGTTTCTATATACCCTTCTCAAATGACAAGTTCTGGTAAGTTGAATGAAATCTTGGATGCTCAAAGATCTCCTCTAATAAAAACTGGGATAGGCTATGAAGGAGAATCAAGTAAAGGCAAAGAAAAGGAAAACAAAATATAATTTTTGTGAAAGCAAAGAAGGCTGATGAAGCAGCTCAAATAATTCCTACAAAGGAAGAAACATGTAATGAGAAAGACAGAGACCAGAAGAAACCTCTAATAACAAAGATTGTAACAAATACTAAGACAACAAAGAAAGGATCATATATTCCTGATTATATCAAATTTGGAAGCCATCAAAGGAGATTCTTGCCTCCTATGAAGAATGCCACCTGTTATGTCTGCCACAAGTCGGGACACATTGCTGCATATTGTCATACAAGGAGGAATGATTCAAACCAGCAAAAGATGCAAGCATGGAAGAGACAACCTTACATCAGGTATGCAAGTAATTTCTATGGTTATTGTTTTTATTGTAAGGATTTTGGCCATAGAATTATTGAATGTAGAAATTATGGACAAAGACTGATGTTCAATACCTCAAGGAGGTTTATGAGTCAAAGCAATTTTGTTCATGCTCACAATTCTGCAAAAACTATAATCAAATGTTGTATATGGAATCAAGTTGGACATATATCTTCCAAGTGTTCTCTAAAAGGATATAATTCATCACCTCACAAAAGATACCAAACAAAAGGGGGCCTCCAGTGGATAAAGAAGGTGAATAAATGTGACTTGGCTTTAACTGCTCAAGATTTGAAGAGTCAATGGTATTTGGACAGTGGCTGCTCTAAACACATGACAGGAGACAAAAGCAAGTTTTTAACTCTTGATGAAAAGAAATCGGGCAATGTCACTTTTGGAAATGACAAATCAGGAAAGATCAAGGGAAAAGGATCAGTCAGCATAGAAAATGGCAGAGGAAAGGCCCAAGATGTATTATATGTAGATGGGCTGAAAGCAAATTTACTGAGTGTCAGTCAGATGTGTGATAAAGGCTGTGAAGTTCTCTTTAGAGCACAAGATTGTGTAGTCAGATCAAGCACAACAGGTAAGACTCTGCTCAAGGGTGTTCGAACAGAGAGTAATTTTTACATTGTGAAAGAGGGAGATGAAGCATGTCATCTTAGCAAGCTAGAAGAGTCATGGTTATGGCATAAAAGGTTGGGACATCTAAGCTTCGATCACATCATCATACTAAGTAAGAAGAAAGCTGTCAGAGACATGCCAGAAATTAAGAGGCCTTCTAATACCATATGCAAATCTTGTCAATTGGGTAAACAGACCCGCACATCCTTTAAGGCAAAAGAGGAGTTATCAACAAGAAGACCACTCCAGCTTGTGCACATGGATATGTGTGGACCTGCAAGAACTAAGACACCAAGTGGAGAATCCTACTTCATGCTGATAATAGATGATTTCTCTAGAATGACATGGGTTGCTTTTCTCAAGAACAAATCAGAAGCACTGGAAAAGTTTAAGATATTCAAAGCATTAGCAGAAAATCAAACTGGATGCAAGCTAAAATGTATCAGATCAGATAGAGGAGGAGAATTTACAGATTATGACTTTGATGACCTATGCAATGAACATGGCATAGAACAACAATTCACTATTGTAGGAACACCTCAGCAGAATGGAGTAGCACAAAGACAAAACAGATCTGTTCAACAAATTTCCAGAGCCATGATGCAAGAGAATAATATTGCTGAAACCTTCTGGGCAGAAGCAATGCACACAGTAGTACATATCCTTAACAAAGCTCACTTAAGGCCAAGCAGTGACAAGACTCCCTATGAATTGTGGCATGGAAAGTCATCTTCAATAAAACATTTCAGAGTCTTTGGTAGCAGGTGTTACATAAAGAAAAATGATGAAAACCTTGGGAAATTTGATGCAAGAGTAGATGAAGGGATTTTTCTAGGATATGCTTCCAAAATTAAAGGGTACAGGTGCTACAACAAGACTCTTCGGAAAATAATTGAATGTATTGATGTGAGATTTGATGAAGAACTTCCAAACAATACAAGAAATACAGACTGCTGCAGTCCATCAGACAACCATGAAGAGGAAGACCAGAATGATGATGAAACAAGAAAGACAACAGAAGATGAAGAGCTGAGGTCGAAAACCCCCTCAATATACACTCAGAAGAATCATCCTGAAGATCAGATCATAGGAGACAAGGAAGCAGGGGTCCAGACAAGAAGGCAGCTAACAGAACAAACTGAGGAGGTATACATAGCCATGCTGTCACAAATAGAGCCAAAGAAATTTGAAGAAGCCAGCAAGGACAAATCTTGGGTAAAAGCAATGAATGAAGAATTAGAACAAATTGAAAAGAACAATACCTGGGAACTAGTTCCTAGACCTGCTGAGAAAAATGTCATAAGCTCAAAATGGGTATTCAAAAATAAAATGAATGAGGAAGGACAGGTAATCAGGAATAAAGCCAGACTTGTCTGCAAAGGATATTCACAAATTGAAGGACTGGATTACGATGAAACATTTTCTCCTGTAGCCAGAATGGAAGCTATCAGAATGTTTCTGGAATTTGCATGCTACCAAAAATTCAAAGTATATCAAATGGATGTAAAATCTGCATTTCTGAATGGAGACTTAGAAGAATAAGTCTACATGGAACAACCAGAAGGCTTCTCCTTGACAGACAAAGAAGACTATGTGTGCAGACTGAAGAAGGCCCTATATGGACTGAAATAGGCTCCTCGTGCTTGGTACTCAAGACTGGATAAATATTTGCAAAAACAGGGTTTTAAGAGAGGTGGAGTAGACATCAATCTATATATAAAAGCCCATGAAAATGAACTCCTGATTGTTGTAGTGTATGTTGATGATATTATGTTTGGAAGCAACAAAGATGAACTAGCAAAAGGGTTTGCTGATGAGATGAAAACAGAGTTTGAAATGTCTATGATTGAAGAACTCAGTTTCTACTTGGGACTGCAAATTCAGCAAAAGAACACAAGCACATTCATCTCTCAAGAAAAATACTTAAAATAAATGCTGAAAAGATTCAAAATGGAGGACTGCAAACCTGTGACTACCCCCATGATCACGGGATGCAAGCTGTGTACTGATGATGGGTCTGCAGATGTAGACCAAAAACTCTACAGATCCATGATAGGAAGCCTACTGTATTTGACAACTTCAAGACCAGACATCATGCTAGCAGTAGGACTAGTGGCTAGATATCAAGCAGCACCTAAACAAAATCATCTTCTTGCAGTCAAAAGAATATTCAGATATCTACAAGGAACTACACAGTATGGGCTTTGGTATCCTAAAGGCAAAAGCTTCACTTTAACAACATACACAGATGCAGATTGGGCCAGCTGTGTGGATGACAGAAAAAGTACAAGTGGAGGTGCATTCTATCTAGGAGAAAGCCTAGTTGCATGGTTAAGCAAGAAACAAACATCCATCTCACTGTCTACAGCTGAAGCAGAATATATAGCAGCGGCAACATGTTGTACACAAGTTATGTGGATGAAGCAAACTCTTCAAGACATGAAGGTAAGCATTGATGAGCCTATTTCAATCAAATGTGATAATACAAGTGCTATAAGTATATCTAAAAATCCTGTACTTCACTCAAAAACTAAACATATACCAATCAAGTATCATTTACTCCGAGAACAAGTGGCTCAGAAGATAGTAAAATTGGACTATGTACCAACAAAAGAATAGAGAGCAGATATATTTACTAAACCACTTGCAAGAGAACCATTCGAATACTTGAGAGATAAACTAGGGGTAGTATCTGCAGATGCTACTCTCTGATATAAAGAGAAAGCACAATTTCAGGGGGAGAAAAAAACGAAAATATCATTCCAGGGGGAGAACAGCCAACAGGAAAGCATGAATCGGGTCCTCAGGATCAAAGGATTAAAGCAAAATAACACCAAGCTATTATCCTAGAACTGTATCAATTTACAGTGTATATTCAAATTCAAAGTGTTCTCTCAACAAGTCTTTTACATCACTATGGAGCAGCATGCAGAAGAGGGCCTAAACATAACTCAGATATAGGAAATGCAAAAAGCAGCCCTTTGCCATTGATGTCAAAGGGGGAGGATGAGCAAACAACAGCAGAAAGAGCAGGCAAACAGAGAAAAAGTATTGCCATCAATGCCAAAGGGGGAGACTGTTGGAAATGTTGTCATTGATGGCAAAGGAGGTAACAGATGCAGAGATAGGAACAGTTGCAAGGAGATGGCAAAGGACAGAGGCAACAGAGAAGAAGTAGAGGTAGCAAAGAAAAAGCAGAGGAAGCAAAGGAAATGAATTGATGTAAAGAGCCATTCAAGGTGCAGAGGAGTGAAGAAGTTTTGCATTACATGAGATTTTGTAATTGGGGGTCTAAATGGGTCTATGATGCTGTAGTGTGCAATTTTGAGGTATGGTGTGTAAATAAACTCTGTGGCGAGGTTTTTGTGTCGAATAAATAAACTCTGTGGCGAGGGTTATGTGTGGATAGACCATTGAACCCGCAGTGGAACACAAATTGACTATGTGGAATGTATGAGCCGTGATTCTGTGTGGGATTGGAATAAATTGATGCCTACTAAAAGTCATTAGTTATGCGTAGCCATACCTGTAGTTACCAGCAAGATAAATTATGGTGGAAGATTGTGATGAAAGGTGTCGACTCTGTGTAATGGCTCAATCTCTGAACTCTGGTAGCCAATGATGTCGTGGTATTGATTATCCCACGAGTTTCAGGGTTAACATTTTGATAGAACCTCTGTACATTAAATAGGCAGCGGAACCCGGAGCATTGGAGCGGAATCGAATACGACAATACATTGAAATATGATCAATTTGTTTTAATAAAGGCGGAAGGAACCATAGTCATATATATAACTGAAATACGATGAAAAGTTATATATATATGAAATCGTGGAGGACCGGAACCTGGAGTAAAGAAACGGAACCACGAGTAGGAACGGGGAACAGTGACGGCGGTTTCTGGTATTTTTCGCACCACTTTTATATGGAAGGTGGTATCTGTGGAATCGGAGCGATTCCATTAGGATTTGGCCGCGTGTCCCAAGCGGTTTTGATTAAAATGAAATTTCGCGCATTAACGATCGGCAGAAGACGCCCAGCGAAATGAATAAGATCCGTTGATCTGGGCAAAGGCTATCCAACGGTGGGCGATCACAGGACTTGCACGAGGTTTAATAAAGGTGCGTGGATGATAAGTCATGTATGTTGTGTGCATTCGATTGGCGGTTGATGGCATTGTGGGCCCGACGGAAATATACGTAATGAAGTTGGGTTATTAATTTAGTATAAGGTCCGACGGAGTATATTATAAGGTTCGACGGAGTATATTAAAAGAATTTTATCATGGTTCACAAGTTCATAAGGGTATGCGATGTACTGTGGGATTTCGTTAATAATTGAAGAACGTCGCAACAAGTATATGGATATATTGTGTGGGTTAATATATGTACGTGCTGAGGGTCAATTTGCATGGTTATAATAGTTGTATATGGTTAAGTGGCGCGTTGGTGGTGCACGTGGGCGGAGCCACCACTACCTGGTGGTTACGAAGGTTGCCATTTGCCTGTACGCATCAATTGGGGTGAGGCCCCGTAGTTCATCATAGCCGTTGATCGGCGGTCAAACCTCGATTGGACAGTCAACTACGGGGGGTGCCTTCCCATTAACCGTCGAACGGTTCGACCTCCCATACTCCGTTGATCTGTTCAAACCTGCCGCTGCGATAACCCTCTGCGCCTGCTGAACCAGTCGTCGTGCTAACGCCTGCAACTGATCCGGTAGATGAAATTACATTCCAACACAATAGTCAACTATTATGTTGCGTATGAGGGTTACAATGCGAAGTTAGCGCATATGTACATATAAGAGATTGTCGGGTTATAATTATACAGGAGTATGGAATTAATATCTAAATCCTTTGAATTTAGATAAACCAGACTTGTTTATTTAATTAAATTTGCCAGCGTGGAATTAACGAGAAGTGGGAGATTGCCCAGATTGGGAAAATTATTGGGCAATGAAAGTTTGGGATACATTTACACACAGTTAAGTGAAAAATGAAAAAGAGAATAAGGTTGGAAGAACTGAAAATGTAATGTGAGTTTCAAACCATTATATTTAACTCATATATGAACAGAAAATGTAGACAGGCAGCCCGAGAACAGAAAATAGGGAATACGCAGATGAAAGTGAACAAAGAGCATGCAGAACAGGTTCTTAACAGCACCAGGAAAAGACAAATCCAATAAAGCCAAATCCAGAAAAGGAGCTAAGTGATATTGAAATATGTAATTAAGAATGTGAATGTAAATGATGTAATTATTTTATTGTTTGTGATGCAAAGGCAAGTATCCCGAGGAAAAGACAAAATCCCACTGTAGCATGAAATTTTGTACATATTATTATGATTTTAAATCGAGTTGGATAAAAATTTGAGAAGGTAGAAGGCAAAAAGTCAGGACTACTCACTTCAAATTCCCTAAGGAATGTAAAAAGTCATGTGATGAACTCTATATATAATATCACATTGATATGCACAAATGCATGGTTAGAGAGAGAGAGAGAGAGCAGATATAGAGAATGCAGAATATAGAGAAGATTAAGAGAAGAAGAGCAGATACAGAACAGAGCTGATATCTGGAGTAAATCAGCAAACATTCAGCTTAATAGCTATCAGTTGTAGCTGACAAAGGTTGAAGCCTCCTGTAGGATGGTGCCTACAGAAAATTGAAGGGAGTTGGTGCTTCCTTGCAAGTTGTAGCTTGCAGAATTGAGGTTGGAGCCTCCTGTAGGTTGGTGCCTGCAGAAAAACAGTGGTGAGAAGGAGTAGGAGCTTGCCTTTGCATCACAACAATAATAAGATGTGGTTTTCTCCCGTTATGGGTTTCCACTTATATCTGGTGTCTCTGTGCATGATAGTTATGTATTGAATCTGATATGTATCATCTGCTTAATACCTGCAACTCTCATATTAAGTCTACTGCTATATTAAACTAATACTTGTTGCTTTCATTCTAAGATTACTTGCAAATTAAATTGGATATGAAATGAAGGTGTAAAAAGCTCAATGAAAAGTTTTAAATGATCGAGGGAATCGTTAAAGCTGAGGAACTCACATTACATAGTTTAATTAAGGTTCAACAATATGTTGCATGATCCTCAAAGCGTTGTGGTGTAGATGACCCAACCTATTGTGCCATAAATGATCGATGTATCAGCTTTCCACCTTCTCTGCTTTACTGCTTAGTGTTGCGAAGTCCTCTACATCCAGTTTATATAGATTCTTAACTAGAAACTCAATATTTTTCACCTATCTCATGGCTTTGTGACGAAGGAACACCTTTCCTTCACTGAAGATCACATCATATCCATGATATTCCAACATAGTAATAGAAACCAAATTCTTATTTAAACTAGGAACATACATAACATCATTTAATGTGAGTGGATTAACTGACTCCCTATGAAAGGTAATTGTACCTACACCGATAGCACTATACCCCCATCGTCACCCATCTCAATGTGCATCTGGAGATCCTTCTTCTCTAAGCTACTGAAGAATTATTTGTTGTCAGTCATATGGAATGAAGCTCCACTATCCGAGTACCACACATATCCCATCACCAATGACACCATGCATGCAATGAGAGTGAATTCCAGCTCGAACCGATAAGCCAATGCTTCACCTATTTCTCCTCTTGAGGCATTCTTATTGTTATTATTTTGTGGAAAATTTGTGGTATAGTATCTGTTATCACTTAGAAAAAGTGAAACATTATTTGACATGGTCATAGAGTTCATTTGTCACAAGTTGGTATAGGAAAATTTAAAATTTTTCATCTTTTACCTATCCTAAGGTTCAAACCCACCTCTATTTATGTCATATCATGTCCCATCAGTCATCATTAGGTATCAGATTTAATTTCCTAAGCATTCAAATTCAAAAAGGACACTTAAGCTACTTTATATCTTTTTGTAGTGTTTACACTGTGAAACGACAATTTTCACTACGAAATTGCCTAATAGTTTCGTAGTGAAATTGTCAGAAATTGAACTAGATTCGCTACGAAAATCTTTTTTTCTGTCTGTCTTGTTAAACTTGAGGTGAAGTGTCAGTTCATCATTGGGGGAGTGAGGGTGGACGTCATTCGAGTCTGTTAGGGTTAAATCAAGGTACAAAGGTCATGACTGAGGTCATCATTACTGTTTTTAGCATGCATGCGTCATGATTAAGGCATGAGTTGTCATAGAAACTATAAAAAATTACCCAATTGAGTATTTTTGTCATTATCCGCTTCATTTTTGCATGTTATTGAGTTTCTGGAGAGCTGCTTCACCAAGCCAAGCTGGTTGCTGGAATTTTCAAAAGTTGCAAGTGTCACTAATCAAGCGGGCTGAGAAGATATAAATTCACCATGGCTACAAGGAAGAAGACTAACAAAGATGGTCACTACCTCAAATATGAGCCCATGGACATGAATTTGTTAAATTAAGATCCAACTGCCTTGGAGATATTCAGAAGAACGGGTTGTTTACAATTTTTCCAAAGGCTAGAGGGTTGTCATCTACAGGTTTCTAAGGATTTTGCTATCAGTTTCAATGGGACAACTTCAAAGGTGGGAATGTTAAACCTCACAGTAACACTAGAAAGCATTGTAGCAACAACAGGAATCCCTAGAGGAGGGGAACAATGGTTTAAAGGCATCAAGTTCACCATGCAGGACTGCAAAGAATTCATCAAGCCATAGCATAGTCAAATCGATCTCACAAATGCTGTCCCAAGGAGCTACATGAAGGAAAACTACTCAAAGTTGTTGTTGATAATTCAGAAGTACTTCACCTGTGAAGGGAGGTTTCACATGGTCTACTCCTATCACCTTAGGCTTCTGCTGAATTTTGTGGGTAGGAGGTCTCTTGACTTGCCTTTTTACTTATACAGAAGCTTAGCTAAAATTTCAGATAAGGTTCAAGTTAAAACAGAAGGAAATAAAACCTCTCTTTTTCATCATGGTTTGATCAAGTTGTTGGTGTTAAAGGAGTTAAAAAGATTAGGTAGATACTGGTCATCTTTTTTTTTCATCAGTGGTTTTGAAGTAGATGTTGTCACTCCTAAAAGAGTTCCCGAACCTAGAGATATTCAATCACCTATAGAGGAAGAGCAGTTAGAACTAGTGAGCATAGAGACAGGGCCTTTGCGGAAGGTTGACACACCCAAAGCTACACATGCAAAATAAAAGCCAACAGTTAGCAAACATGGCAGCAAGAGAGTTACCAGGAGCTAAAGCAAAAAAGTGGCTAAGGGTAACTTAGAGGACATTTTGCATGCCATTGATATTGAAGAAACTCCCATAGTCCAAGCTGAAGACATAGATGAGGGAGGAAGGGAGCTCAAGAAAGGAAAAACAACTAAAAATTTGGAGTTTGCAGGTGATGATGCCAGATTCATGTTTCAAGCTAGAAAACCAATGACAAGACATGCAAGAAAGGTCTTGGAAAGTATCAAAGAGGCTTAGAAGGTCAGTGAAACTACTCATCCACCACCAAACATCATAGATCTCTCCTCACCTGCAAAAGAAGAATTAGTCATAAAAAAAAATAAGGGTAAAGAAAAAATAACTGAAAAGTCAGAAGTTGAAGCCTTTAAGGAGTAGTTGAAAGATGCAAGTGAAGAAATACCAATCTTGAGGAAAGAGGCAAAGAAACATAGAGCTGAAAGAGTGCAGTTTGAAAAAATGAGGAAGATTTGGTAGGATCAAGTCACAAGTGTCTCAAAGACCTTCGACAACACAGAGAAACTGATTAAAGTGGACTCAACCACTAAGAAAAGAGGTCAAGCACATCAAAAAGGTAAACTTGCACTTGCAATCTAAGAATACGACACTGAAGGACCTAGTCAAAGATCTTCAAGAGAAATTAGAACTGATTCATGAAGAGCTGGAGAAGAAAGGTTTGAAGATGACTGTGGTTGAGGAGCCCATTGCTCAACTGATCATAAACGAGGAGGAAACACCACAAGAGACATAAGTTGAGATTTAATATGCTTTAAGAAGTCCACAACATGCATAAAATCAAAGTTTTGCAGCAGGAGGTCATTTTGTGAAGACAATTTGAAATAGGAAATTTCTGCACTTTTACACAGTTTCGTAGCGTTTCCTATGCTTAAAGCCAGGAAAACGCTACGAAAAAAACTGTAGTAGCCTTTTTACCTCTAAAGTCACTTTTTTCAGTTTTCAAGGAGGGATATTGATGGTGGTGATGTGTCATGAATTTATTGACACCATCGAATAACAAGGGAGCGAATTTATTGGGTGCAAAAGCCACTTTTTCAACACTACCAAAACTCGCTACGAAATTGTCATGTTTTCGTAGCGAGCAATTGTTAAAGGTTTTGGAGCATCTTAATGGCATTTTTGGACAGCTGGATACCTCCAACATTTCAAGGGAGATTATCATCAAATATTTATGACTCGAAGGAGGTCCTATGAAGACAGGTCATTAGCTAAAGCAACTTTGAAGATAAAGGTCATGCATTCCTAAAAAATAGGGTTATGCTCCACAAGCTTAGGAGGGTTTTAAATATGTAAAGTGGTCATGAACTCTGTCATGTGTCTTTCAAGCATGTGATACTTATTTTTTAACTATCATGTAATTGTTTCAAAGATAAGGTAAAGCTATGTAATAAATAGGAGTTAGAGTCCTATTAGGAGATGTTTTCTTTAAGGTGTAGTTGTCATTTTTCTGTTAGAAGTCATGTATTTCATTTATGTGATGTGTCATAGGAGAATTCAATGGTCTAGCCACCAGGCAGATCATCCTTGCTGTAAAGAATGTATATTTAAAGAAAAAGCATCAAAATAGTGAGGGGATGGAGAATTTTTGCACCAAACTGCTGCTTTTATGTATTTGACTTATATCAGTAATACAGAGTGAATTTTTTCTTGATAGAATTGAGATTCTCATGAGGTTTTAATGTCTTTTTTATCTCTATCTTTATGTTACCACTTGCAGTATATTTCATCTCTATTACTCAGAATTCATAAGTTTATGCGCTGACTTCCTTTAGTGATGAATTATTCTGTTATTCTATGTTTTATGTGTGAATTTCCACTGTTAAAGACCTCTACCTGCCTCTGCTTCCATGTCAAGAAAAATTTCCATTGAAACTACTGATTGTTAACTCCATAAGCCCAATGGTAGAAAGTCTGGATTATTTTCAACCTGCAAACATAAAAAATAAATTAAATTTCCCGTAGAGTTAGCCATCTATTACTATCATTATTCAATATCATAAAAGCCCCTTGAGAGAGCCCTCTCAAAGCCTTTTCGAATGGTTGGTCATGCCTTTCGGGTTGACAAATGCCCCTACAACATTCATGAGGCTGATGGATGACATATTGTGACCCTTCACCAACTCATTCATGGTAGTGTATTTGGATGACATCCTGATCTTCAACCAGAGTTAGGAAGAGCACCTCCTCCATATTCGACAGGTCCTCTAAACTTTGCGACAATAGAATCTATGTGCCAATTTGGAGAAATGCACTTTTGGTATGACCCAGGTTCAATATTTGGGGTACATCGTTGATGAGTGGGGTGTGCATGTGGACCCAACCAGGATATAATTCATTTGGGATTGGCCAACTCCAATCACTGTAACAAAGCTCCGCAACTTTATGGGTATTTCCAATTTTTACCGCAAGTTCGTGTTGGGGTTCTCTCATATCACTCAGCCTTTGAGTCAAGTAACCAAGGGTAGAGTGAAAGAAAAAATATTTTGGTTTGAATCCCAACAAAAGGAATTTTCTGTGTTGAAGCATCGACTCTGCTTTGCACCAGTGCTCACATCACCATACCCTCAACATCCGTTTGATATTGAGAGAAATTCCTCCGACTATGCTATTGGTGTTGTTCTTACTCAACGTGGGAAACTAGTGGCATATCAAAGTGAGACACTTTCAGACATAGTCGGAAAGTATCCCACCTATGAAAAATATATGTATTCCATTATGTAGGCCTACTGACAGTGGAAGCATTACATTATGTGGAAGGAAACGGTCATTCACACAAACCTCTGACCCCTGCAGTTCATATAGACACAAGGGAAATTGTAGAATGATCACCATTATAAATGGTCCACATACCTACAACAATTCCATTTTAACATTAAGTACAAGAAGGGAAACACCAACAATGTTGCAGACTATCTCAGCCGACTGCCGGTCATGGCATTGACCACTATGCTTGACTCTTGTGGGAGCGAGACTTCGGGGTGGCTATATATGTACAAGAGAAATCCAGAATTCAAAAACAAATACCAGACGATCCTAGAAGGCAAGCAAGTTCCAAAAATTCAACTCTAGGATACACTGTTATGTCACCCGGGAAACCTATGTGTTCCTTCAAGTGAGCATGCCAAGATTATTTGGGAAACGCACTACAGTTGGTTCAATGGACACTTTGGAGTAGATAAAACAATGGCAATGTTGTAGAAGTATTTCTATTGGTTGAACCTTCGACAAGATGTTGGGAAGTACATCAGATCTTGCACTTATTACGCCATTTCCAAACTGACCATCAATAAGAAAGGCCTATATACCCTTCTTCCTACTCCTATTCGACCTTGGAATCCATCTCCATGGATTAAATGTGAGGTCTCCCTTATAATAACCATGGAAACGGCTGTGTTTTATTGGTCATTGATAAATTCTCTAAGATATCCATTTTAGAGGCCTGCAAGAAGAGTATCACAACAGAATCCACTGCTAATGAGTGTGGGTACACTTTGGGATCCCATAGTCCATTATCTCAGATCGAGACAACAGGTTCCTACATATGTTTTGGTTAAGTCTCTAATCGATGCTGGATACTAATCTCACTAAGTCCATGGCTTTCCACCCCCAAACTGATGGCTAAACAAAGGTCTTCAACAAGATGATGGTACACATTCCGCACATGTAAAACTCGAAGCATCCACACACATGGGAATAAATCCTCCCATATGTCCAAGAAAACTACAACAGAGCTCTCCATAACTCAATTTGCCACATCCCTTTCCAGGTGGGCTTGGGATTCCAACCACTATGTCCTTCTTGATATAGCCATACCATTTGCAATTACTCAGGAAACTTCGGCCCATGTCCAGTCTGAAGTTAACAGAGCTAACAAATTCATTGAATGCATCTAGCACATCTGTCAGTAGGTCCATATCATATTGGAAAAAGCCAATTCTAAGTAAAATAATTGACATGATCAACATTAGGTGCCACATAAGTTCTAGGTGGGCAAAAAAATTTGGCTACATTTGCAGAAGGAGCTCTTTGTTGGGCCCCGCCGTAAGATTCGACCAATCTGATATGGTCTGTACACCATCACTAAGGCTGTAGAGGAAAATTATTTCGAGCTCAACATTCCATCGTTCCTTGGCCTGGAGCCAATGTTCAATGTTAACCACCTTCAGCCATACTTTCCAACATTATTGGACACATCCGACATTGCAGAAGAACTCACACCAATTTGGGTTAAACCCATACTGCATGGAACAAGCCACAATTGATCAGATCATGGACACACAGATCAAAAACACTCACCATTAGAGGATCCATCTATATCAAATTTTCATTGTAGGCCGCATCCTTCACCAAGGCAATTAGTTCACTAGGAACCAGGTTCAACAAAAATTTCCTCACCTCATGGAGGCTCTGCACGCAATGGGGACCATTGCTTCCTAAGGAGGGATGATTGATCCAGGTGGATATTGGTGGCCACTGGCTTATTCCACCTATACCTCCATTCAATTTCATCAGTTTCCTTGTTTATAACAACATTTACTATTTTTAGCAGTTTTTCGGGTCCTAAAATTCTAGAGCAGTTTTGACTCCCTAAACAAAATTTTTTTGAGGTCCGCAGCAAACCCATGGTCATAGGAAGGGGCCTACAAAAAATCATGTATTACTCAGAGAGATATTTCCAATGAGATATCGTATGCACAAAATGGAGATAATATAACCAAGTTACAACCTTGGGAAGTTGGTTGCCCAAATAACCTTAATGAGCCCCACAAAATATTAGTGTTCCATCTCCTGGGGTTACGGTTTTGGTTGTTTAGGGTTTTCCCTTCTTTTTCAATAATAAAAAGGCCCTTGAGCCTCATTGTAACACATTCTAGAGGCATGTAGTTGCCACATCTCTTCTCAAAGATAAGCTACCATCACCTGAGCTAGTTTATTTCCATTATGTTTGTAACCATATTTCAGTTCTTTGATATTAATGAAATGAAGTTTTATTTCTGCTGAATCTTTGTATTTGTGGATATATCTATATTTTTTTGCGTTCCTGTTTAAGTTCGGATCATGGCAAGAGAAGCACCTTTAAATTCATGGCAACATTCTTCATAAAATGAGATGGGGAAGGATTCTTTGTAGAGGAGCTATGAAAAGAGGCCATTAGATATTGGAAGGAAGGTGCAATTGTCAAAGAAGGAGGGGAGGCATAGGGGTATCCCCCACCTTGACTTGTGGCTAATGGGATGAAAAAAATGTGAGAGATGACTATGGTTTATGGAATGAGAAGTGTGGCTATTCAAAATTTCTAAGTATATGCGTGCACACATATTATTACTTGGTGTATGCATTAATATTTTAATGTGCCAAATATCGTAAATATTCTATTGATGGTGCTGGAAGTCCGACAACACAATGGAGTCTCCCTCGTATGAAGTCCCCACTAGACCTTACACCATTTGGGATAGGAGCCCCATCTAGGAAATCAACTCGACTACAATACAATAATCTTAAATATTTTCCTTGGTTGCAATTTACAACATAAGAGAGCATGCATATACTTTTTAGATAAATAAGTTAACTTTATGAAGCACACGATTGTGATGTGTATAAATTAATTTCACAAACGGGAAAAGAAAGAGTGAGAATTTATAAGAAAAGTAATAGTACTATCCTAATAAAGACACACAGATATATAGAAAGAATCATTAATTAATCTGAAAATTAGTTCACAAAGTAAAAATGATCATGAAAAAAAGTAAGGACACATAATTCAATTAATATGTATACCAAATCCAACGAAATACTTCATTTTATTTGGTACATATGAACACAAACATACATAAAAAACATGGAAGAATAGTCTTACAACATTCATGATACATGCATGAAAGTACGCCTGACTTTGAGAGCTTCAAACCATTAAGTGAAAGTATCAAGATACCTAATTACAACATTGCATCATTAGCCCCAATAGTGGAACATTAAGTCACCACTTCCTAAAAATAATGATCTCCTTTCCTATGGCTAGCTTGAGAAGAAAATGTGAAAATTCCTTTGCTTGAGTTATGAGGGTTTATTTATAACAAATTAGGTGACCTTTCACCTCCCATGTGACTCTTGAAATCCCTCACGATTCTTGAGTTCTCATATGACTTCTGAGCTCCTACATGACCCTCGGACTTCCTAGTGACTCTTCACAGTCCATGTGTGGTCCTTGGGCTTCCACAAATTTTACATTTTCCAAAATTTGAAATTAAAAAATTACATTACACCTATATTGTGGTGAAAATATAAATATCACTCTTGTGTTCACATTTTGAGAAGATAAAATTTTGAAGCTGTGACATGAAACTTCATTACAATGTGTCGATGCCAAATTTTTTTCATTGTTTCTAGGGCTTCAAATCTTCATGATATATTTGGAATGTACTTCATCTTCACCCTCTAAAGGGCCTGGATAGAGTATTCGAGCCTTCCAAGTCATCCTAGGTTGCCATCTATATGTCATAGTTCATAATTCCTTTATCTCCTACATGATGGTACCTTTGTGTCTCATATCCACAAGTGTCTTCTTGAAACCTCTCCTTGATGACCTCATTGAACATCATATTCCATATTAAGATGATAGTACCTGCAAATGAAATTCACTCATGAAATACAATATTAGTCCCAAAATCACCTATTCAACCTTGTTTTCTCATGCAAGATGCTGACTATGATGATACAATGCACTAGGACTGAGGGAGAGGCCTTCTTGGATATAGGGCTCTACTACTTCTTTGTTTAGCAGTCTTAATATTTTATTTTCGTGGATATTTATCTGATGTCCCATATCTTTGGCGGTCTTACGCTTGCATTATTTTGATAAACTCAACTTCCATAGTCCATTTAGATTGCATTCATTGCTTTTGCATTAGCTACAAAGCTTTCTTTAGCTTCTTTCTCTATATCAGTTGACTTTGTGACATATCCAATTTCCACAGCATCCCAAGCTTCTAATCCTAAAGACATTATATAAGCATTCATTCTTATTTTCCAAAAGGCATAATTTTCACCTATAAAGAAAGGGGCTTTATTGGTTGAGCTTCCTTCTTGACTTGCCATCTTGAGAGCCTAGGATCTCCTTTCAGTTGTTAGACTGATATATAAGGAACTTGCTCTGATACCAATTGTTGAACTCTTAGTTAAACTGAGAGGGGGGGGGGTGAATCAGTTTAACACATTCATGAACTTTTAAAACTTTTCCTTTAAAAATTATTTTACTTTATTAACACCTTCATTTCATGATCAACATAATGTGTGAGCAATCTTTATTTATGAGCAGCAATTAATAAGCAGATTAGATAATGTACCAGCAGTCTTAATATGTTAGCGGCAAGTATTAGCAGAATAGATATATCATATCAACACATAGACATCATGCACATAGACACCAGATATACGTGGAAACCCATAAAAGGATAAAACCACATCTTATTATTGTTGTGATGCAAAGGCAAGCTCCAACTCCCTACACCAGTTTACAAGGCACCAATCTTGCGTAGCTCCAGCCTCGGTGCGCAATTTACAACACAGGAAGCTCCAACTCCATCTATTTTATTGCGAGGCTACCCGACCTCCAAAGGCTCTACCTCGATCATTCTATGACATTTTATCAAGCTACAACTTGATGTGGAAGCACCAACTCCCATCTATTTTCTGTAGGCACCAACCTATAGGAGGCTCCTACCTCAGTCAGCTACAATTGACATCTATCAACTTGATATGGAAGCTCCAACTTCCTTACTCTTTCAAAAGAAAAACACTTGCTGATTTACCTTGGATATAAGCTCTGTTTTGTACCTTCTTCTCTGCTGTTCATCAACTCTTATATCAGACCTGCATCATCTCTTCTCAGCCCCTTCTTCTTCTTTGCTCAGCTCCTCCTTATTCACATTCTTCTTGCAGCTTGCTTATTCTCTTCAACTCTCTTTAATTCTGTTGCATACTCTCTTCTTCTCTCCCTCATTTTCGTCAACCACCTCCCCTTGGATGTTACCCTATTTTATACAAAAATAGCTTCATGGCTGTTTGTATTCCACTGGGAATTCGAAATGGACAGCCATGTCTCTTTGCCTTCTGCCTTCTCATCTCTTTTCAGCTTACTCAGAAAAAATGTAACTGTAGGTGCTTATTTTAATATTACAGTGGGATATTTGTTCTTTCTCGGAGACTTGCCAATGCATCACAAACAATAAAAACAATTAAAATATTTACATTCCAATTACAAGGTGAATTCCAGCTCACTCATTCACCCTCTTGGCTAGCTGCGCATTTGTCTTTTCTTTGACTGTATTTTGTCTTTTTCTGTGATTATGTTTTAACTCTTTTCTGCTCTGTATTCTATTTTGTCCTCTACTGTGGTGTAATTGTTGTATATATGTAACAGTGCTTTTATATTAGTGTCTTTTAGAAAAATACGTGACTGCTGACTCATAGCAAGTGTCTTGTTGATGTGGAAAATTCCGCAGGCCGGAACATACATATATCACAATTGTATTACATAAATAATCGCCCTCCCCTTAAGCTGAGGCCCGTGGGTCTACAGACCATACGGCTTATCGCAACAGCGTTATATATATATAATATATATGTATGTGACAATGCCTTTTAATATATAAATATATAACCCAACTTTGTCTCTTGGATTAATTATAAGATGTTTTAATCATATACTCTGCCCTTTTAATACGCCTTAACATACTCTCGGCACATACACTAAAGCCTGTTTTAAAACATATAGAACACCTTTCGGGCCCACCTGACACGTTTTCAAATGTAATTGATCGCAATCGCAAATTTCTAATTTGCGATAGTTGCTGTGCAGTTTCAATCAACTACGATATTGCGATGGTGCGATGGCGCAATGTTGTGAAGTTGTGATATTGCGATTGTGCGATGGCGCAAAGTTGCGATATTGCGATGGTGTGATGGCGCAATGTTGTGAAGCTGCGATATTGCGATTGTGTGATGGCACAAAGTTGTGAAGTTGCGATATTGCGATTGTGCGATGGCGCAAAGTTGTGAAGTTGCGATATTGCGATGGTGCGATGGCGCAATGTTGTGAAGTTGCGATATTGCGATTCCCGCCTTATAAAACTTTGTATTATGCGCTCCGTATAACTTCATAAATATGCTTTGGACCTTTGACTATAAAGCGCAATACTTGCCGCTGGAGTATACGATTCCCGGAATAAGTTTTGTATATATATATATATATATATATGTTTGCCGCTTGGGTTAAGCGATTCCCGGAATTTTCTGCTCTTCCTCTGCTTGTAATAACGGCTCTGCCGCTCGACCGCTTCACTGCCTCTGTATTCGCTGCCTCTGTCTCCACTACTCTGTCTTTGATATAACGACTCTGCTTTTATATGCACTTCCTCTGCCTCTGCCTTAGCTGTGCATCTATCTCTGTCTCTGTCGTTGCTTCCGCTCTGCTGTTTGACTGTTACATTTTGACATTCTTCTTCCTCCTGTCTCCTTTGCGCTTCTTGTTGCCTCTGCTACTCTGTTGTCTCTCTGCTTCTTTCTCTTCTTCTTGTCTAATGCTGCTCCTTGCTTCCTTCATTCTCCTTTTGCTGCCTCTTCTTTAAATGACCCTGTCTCTGCTGCTCGACCCTCTCTACATCTTGCTGCTATGCTACTCTCTTTGCTTGTCTCTGTCTTTGCTGCCTCCTTTGCCATCAATGGCAATATTTCCAACAGTCTCCCCCTTTGGCATTGATGGCAATCCACTTTTCTCTGTTTGCCTTCTCTTGCTTTTCTTGTTTTTTCTTCCTCCCCCTTTGACATCAATGGAAAAGGGTTGCTTTTTGCATTTTCTTTCTCTGAGTTACGTTTAGGTCCTCTTCTGCTGAATTTGTACCATGCTGCTCCAGAGTGATGTATAAAACTTGTTGAGAGAACACTTTGAGGAATATGTTTTATAGCTATGTTTCATTTGTAGTGCCTGTAATCTATGTTAGATTGCAGACGGAGATGATGCATTTTTCAATTGAAGGGTCCTTGTTGCTTTTCCATGTTGAATGCTGATAATACTGAGATTATGCCGATAATATTGATAATGCTGATACTACTGATAATACTGATCCTGTGGACCTGTTTTATGCTTTCCTTGTTGGCTGTTCTCCCCCTGGAATGATATTTTCGTTTTTGTTCTCCCCCTGAAATTGTGCTTTCTCTTTATATCAGAGAGTAGCATCTGCAGATACTACCCCTAGTCTATCTCTCAAATATTGAAATGGTTCTCTAGCAAGAGGTTTAGTAAATATATCAGATGTTTGTTCTTTTGTTGGTACATATTCCAGTTTTACTATTTTCTGAGCCACTTGTTCTCGGAGGAAATGATACTTGATTGGAATATGTTTGGTTTTTGAATGAAGCACAGGATTTTTAGATATACTTATAGCACTTATATTATCACATTTGATTGAAATAGGTTCATCAATGCCTACCCTCATGTCTTGAAGAGTTTGCTTCATCCACATGACTTGTGTACAACATGCTGCTGCTGCTATATATTCTGCTTCAGCTGTAGACAGAGAGATGGATGTTTGTTTCTTGCTTAACCATGCCACCAGACTTTCTCCTAGATAGAAAGAACCTCCACTTGTACTCTTCCTGTCATCCACACAGCTGGCCCAATCTGCATCTGTGTATGCTGATAAAGTGAAGTTTTTTCTTTTAGGATACCAAAGTCCATACTGTATTGTTCCTTGTAGATATCTGAATATTCTTTTGACTGCCAAAAGATGGTTTTGTTTAGGTGCTGCTTGATATGTAGCCACTATTCCTAGTGCTAGCATGATGTCTGGTCTTGATGCAGTCAGATAGAATAGACTTCCAATCATGGATCTGTAAAGTCTTTGATCTATATCAGCAGACCCATCATCAGCACATAGCTTGCAACCCGTGATCATGGGGGTAGTCACAGGTTTGCAGCCCTCCATTTTGAATCTTTTCAGTATTTCTTTTAAGTATTTTTCTTGAGAGATGAATGTGCCTGTGTTCTTTTGCTGAATTTGCAGTCCCAAGTAGAAACTGAGTTCTCCAATCATAGACATTTCAAACTCTATTTTCATCTCATCAGCAAACCCTTTTGCTAGTTCATCTTTGTTGCTTCCAAACATAATGTCATCAACATATACAACAACAATTAGGAGTTCATTTTCATGCGCTTTTATGTATAGATTGTTGTCTACTCCACCTCTTTTAAAACCCTGTTTTTGCAAATATTTATCCAGTCTTGAGTACCAAGCACGAGGAGCCTGTTTCAGTCCATATAGGGCCTTTTTTAGTTTGCATACATAGTCTTCTTTATCTGTCAATGAGAAACCTTCTGGTTGTTCCATGTACACTTCTTCTTCTAGATCGCCATTAAGAAAAGCGGATTTTACATCCATTTGATATACCTTGAAATCTTGGTAGCATGCAAATGATAGGAACATTCTGATAGCTTCCATTCTGGCTACAGGGGCAAATGTTTCATCAAAATCAAGTCCTTCTATTTGTGAGTATCCTTTGCAGACCAGCCTGGCTTTATTCCTGATTACTTGTCCTTGCTCATTCATTTTGTTTTTGAATACCCATTTTGAACCAATGATATTTTTCTCAATAGGTCTAGGAACTAGTTCCCAGGTATTGTTCTTCTCAATTTGGTCCAATTCTTCATTCATTGCTTTTATCCAATACTTGTCCTTGCTGGCTTCTTAAAAATTCTTTGGCTCTATTTGTGATAACATGGCTATGTATACTTCTTCTGTTTGTTCTGTTAGCTGCCTTCTTGTCTGGACTCCTGCTTTCTTGTCTCCTATGATCTGATCTTCAGGATGATTCTTCTGAGTGTATCTTGAGGGGGTTTTTGGGCTCAGTTCTGCATCTTCTGTTGTCTTACTGGTTTCATCATCATTCTGATCTTCTTCTTCATGATTATCTGATGGACTGCAACAGTCTGTATTTCTTGTATTGTTTGGAAATTCTTCATCAAATCTCACATCAATACTTTCAACTATTTTCCGAAGAGTCTTATTGTAGCACCTGTACCCTTTACTTTTGGAAGCATATCCTAGAAAAATCCCTTCATCTGCTCTTGCATCAAATTTCCCAAGTTTTTCATCATTATTCTTTATGTAACACTTGCTACGAAAGACTCTGAAATGTTTTATTGAAACTGGCTTTCCATGCCATAGTTCATATGGAGTCTTGTCACTGCTTGGCCTTAAGTGAGCTTTATTAAGGATATGTATTGTTGTGTGTACTGCTTCTGCCCAGAAGGTTTGAGCAATATTATTCTCTTGCATCATAGCTCTTGCTATTTGTTGTACAGACCTGTTTTGTCTCTCTGCTACTCCATTTTGCTGAGGTGTCCCTGCAATAGTAAATTGTTGCTTTATTCCATGTTCATTACATAGGTCTGCAAAGTCATAATCAGTGAATTCTCCTCCTCTGTCTGATCTGATACATTTCAGCTTGCATCCTGTCTGATTTTCTGCTAATGCTTTAAATGTTTTGAATTTGTCCAGAGCTTCCGATTTATTCTTGAGAAAAGCAACCCATGTCATTCTGGAGAAATCATCTATTATCAGCATAAAGTAGGACTCTCCACTTGGAATTTTAGTTCTTGCAGGTCCGCACAGATCCATGTGAACAAGTTGTAGTGGTCTTCTTGTTGATAGCTCTTCTTTAGATTTAAAGGATGTGCGAGTTTGTTTTCCCAACTGACAAGATTTGCATATTGTGTTTGAGGGCCTTTTTATTTCTGGCATATCTCTGACAGCTTTCTTCTTGCTCAGTCTAATGATATGGTCAAAGTTGAGATGTCCCAATCTCCTATGCCATAACCATGACTCCTCGAGTTTGCTAAGATGGCAGGCTTCATTCTCCTCTTTCACTATGTACACATTACTCTCTGTTCGAACACCTTTGAGTAGATTTTTTCCTGTTGTGCTTGATCTGACTACACAATCTTGTGCTCTAAAGAGAACTTCACAGCCTTTATCACACATCTGACTGACACTCAGTAAATTTTCTTTCAGCCCATCTACATATAATACATCTTGGGCCTGTCCTCTGCCATTGTCTATGCTGACTGATCCTTTTCCCTCGATCTTTCCTGATTTGTCATTTCCAAAAGTGAAATTGCCTGATTTCTTTTCGTCAAGAGTTAAAAAATTGTTTTTATCTCTTGTCATGTGTTTAGAGCAGCCACTGTCCAAATACCATTGACTCTTCAAATATTGAGTAGTTAAAGCCAAGTCACATTTATTCACCTTCTTTATCCACTGGAAGCCCCCTTTTGTTTGGTATCTTTTGTGAGGTGATGAATTATATCCCTTTAGAGAACACTTGGAAGATATATGTCCAACTTGATTGCATATACAACATTTGATTATAGTTTTTGCAGAATTGTGAGCATGAACAAAATTGCTTTGACTCATAAACCTCCTTGAGGTATTGATCATCAGTATTTGTCCATACTTTCTACATTCAATAATTCTATGGCCAAAATCCTTACAATAAAAGCAATAACCATAGAAATTACTTGCATACCTGATGTAAGGTTGTCTCTTCCATGCTTGCATCTTTTGTTGGTTTGAATCATTCCTCCTTGCATGACAATATGTAGCAATGTGTCCTGGCTTGTGGCAGACATAACAGGTGGCATTCTTCATAGGAGGCAAGAATCTCCTCTGATGACTTCCAAATTTGATATACTCAGGGGCAGATGATTCTTTTTCTGCCATCTTAGTATTCATTATATTCCTTGTTACTAGAGATTTCTTCTGATCTCTGTCATCCTTATTACATGTTTCTTCTTTTGTAGGAATTGTCTGGGCTTCTTCATCAGTCTTCTTTGCTTTTACAAAAATTATATTTTTGTTTTCCCTTTCTTTGCCTTTACTCGATTCTCCTTCATAGCCTATTCCTGTTTTTATCATTGGGGATCTTTGAGCAACCAGGATATCATTCAACTTGCTAGAGCTTGTTTTTTGAGAAGAGTTTATAACCACTGTCCTTTGAGCATTTTCTAGTTTCTTCCTGAGACATACCACTTCTTCCTCCAACTTCTCTTGTTCTTGGGTTTTATCCTTGATTTGCTGAAGTAATATATCTTCTATCTTCTTGGCTTCTTCAAGATTTACCTTCAGCTGCATGAGGACTTCTAAATTTTGTTCTTCTTTCACACATTTGAGGAGAATCTCTTTTTGTTTTCTGCATTTTAGTTTGAGTCTGTCAATCTCCTCCAGAGCACTTCTTAGCTCCCCCTCAAGATCGACTTCCCCTTCTTCTTCTTCTTCTAGCAAGAGTCCCTCAAGATCTTCCATGGCCATTAGTAAAAATTCAGAGGTTCCCTCTTCTCCTGAGGGTTCATCTGAGTCTTCAGATGCACTACTGTCTTGCTGTGCATAGAAGGATTTTCTGCTGAATTTCTTTCCTTTCTGCCAATTCTTTGATGTGTCTTTCTCTGATTCTTGAGCTTGATTTCTTACTTTCTTGTGAGGACATCTAGCAGCATAATGTCCAACTCTTCCACAGTTAAAGCATTTAAAAGGAATTTTACCTTTGTATCTACCTGATCCTCTATCCAATTTCTTGACAAATTTAGCCTCTTCTTCATCAGAGCAGGAGCATATGTCTTCCTTTTCTTCTTTCTTCTTTTCTGTTTTGAATGCTGCTTCCCTTGTACTTGGCTTCTTCTATGGGAGCCTCATCTCATATGCTGTAAGATTTCCTAGTAGTTGGTTCATGGTCAAGGTCTCCCAATCAGCTGTTTCTTCTATTGCAGACACCTTGGGATTGAATCTGGATGGAAGAGATATTAGAATATTTTGTACAATTATACCTTCTAGTATTGTTTCTCCAAGAGCTTTCATACTGTTAACAATTTCTGCAACTTTTAAGAAGAAGCTCCCAACATCTTCATCATCATTCATTTTTAAATTTTCAAACTGGGCTCTATATACTTGAAGTTTGGCAGTCTTAACATTTTTATTTCCCTCATGGATATTCTCTAGAGTGTCCCACATATCTTTGGCAGTCTTACTGTGCATTATTTTGATAAACTCAGCTTCACATAGTCCATTTAAGATTGCATTCATTTCTTTTGCAAGCTGGCTAAGATTTCTACTTTATCTTTTCTACCCATCATCGATTGACTTTGTGACATATCCAATTTCCACAGCATCCCAAACTTCTAATCCTAAAAGATCGGATGAGAGCTAACATAAGCTTTCATTCTTTTATTTTTCCAAAAGGCATAATTTTCTGTAAAGAAAAGGAAGAGCTTTGTTGGTTAAACATGTCGACTTGCCATCTTGAAACCTAGGATCTCCCTTTCGGTTGTTATGCTAAATACAAGGAACTGCTACGTACAATTGTTGAACTCTTAGTTAGGGGTGAGAGGGGGTGAATCAGTTTAACACATTCATGGACTTCTAAAACTTTTCCTTTAAAACTTATTTTACTTTATTAACACCTTCATTTCATGTTCAACATAATGTATGAGCAATATTTGTTTATGAGCAGCAACTAATAAGTTGATTAGATAATGTACCAGCAGTCTTAATATGTTAGCAGCAAGTATTAGCAGAATAGATATATCATATCAACACAGACATCATGCACATAGACACCAGATATACATGGAAACCCATAAAGGGAGAAAACCACATCTTATTATTGTTGTGATGCAAAGGCAAGCTCAAACTCCCTCTCACCACTGATTTTCTATAGGCACCAACCTACAAGAGGCTCCAACCTCAATGCAGTTACAACACGAGGCTCCGACTCCCATCTATTTTATGAGCACCAACCTACGAGCTCCTACCTCGATCGACTGGCGACATTTTATCAAGCTACAACTTGATGTGGAAGCACCAACTCCCATCTATTTTCTGCAGGCATCAACCTACAGGAGGCTCCTACCTCAGTCAACTACAACTGACATTTATCAAGCTATAATGTGATAGGGAAGCTCCAACTTCCTTACTCTTTCAAAAGAAAACAAAAACACTTGCTGATTTACCTTGGATATCAGCTCTGTTATGTACCTTCTTCTCTGTTGTTCATCAACTCTTATATCAGACCTACATCATCTCTGCTCAGCCCCTTCTTCTCTTCTTAGCTCCTCCTTATTCACATTCTTCTTGCAGCTTGCTTATTCTCTTCAACTCTTTTTAATTCTGCTGCATACTCTCTTCTTCTCTCCCTCATTTTTCGTCAACACTCTTCCCTTGGATATTACCCTGTTTTATACGAAAATAGCTTCATGGCTGTTTGTATTCCACTGGGAATTCGAAATGGACAGCCATGTATCTTTGCCTTCTGCCTTCTCATCTCTTTTCAGCTTACTCAGAAAAATGTAACTGTAGGTGCTTATTTTAATATTACAATGGGATATTTTTTCTTTCTCGGAGACTTGCCAATGCATCACAAACAATAAAAATAATTAAAATATTTACATTCCAATTACAAGGTGAATTCCAGCTCACTCATTCACCCTCTTGGCTAGCTGCGCATTTGTCTTTTCTTTGACTGTATTTTGTCTTTTTTTGTGATTATGTTTTAACTCTTTTCTGCTCTGTATTCTATTTTGTCCTCTACTGTGGTGTAATTGCTGTATATATGTAACAGTGCTTTTATATCAGTGTCTTTTAGAAAAATACGTGACTGCTGACTCGTAGCAAGTGTCTTGTTGATGTGGAACATTCCGCAGGTCGGAACATACATATATCACAATTGTATTACATAAATAATCGCCCTCCCCTTAAGCTGAGGCCCGTGGGTCTACAGACCATACGGCCTATCGCAACAGCGTTATATATATATAATATATATGTATATGACAGCGCCTTTTAATATATATATATAACCCAAATTTGTCTCTTGGCTTAATTATAAGATGTTTTAATCATATAATCTGCCCTTTTAATACGCCTTAACATACTCTCAGCGCATACCCTAAAGCCTGTTTTAAAACATATAGAACACCTTTCGGGCCCACCTGACACGTTTTCAAATGTAATTGATCGCAATCGCAAATTTCTAATTTGCGATAGTTGCTGTGCAGTTTCAACCAACTGCAATATTGCGATGGTGCGATGGCGCAATGTTATGAAGTTGCGATATTACGATTGTGCGATGGCACAAAGTTGCGAAGTTGCGATATTGCGATGGTGCGATGGTGCAATGTTGTGAAGTTGCGATATTGCGATTGTGCGATGGCGCAAAGTTGCGAAGTTGCGATATTGCGATGGTGCGATGGCGCAATGTTGTGAAGTTGCGATATTGAGATTCTCGCCTTATAAAACTTTGTATTATGCGCTCCGTATAACTTCATAAATATGCTTTGGACCTTTGAATATAAAGCGCAATACTTGCCGCTAGAGTATACGATTCCCGGAATAAGGTTTGTCTATATATATATATATATATATATATGTTTGCCGCTTGGGTTAGGCGATTCCCAGAATTTTCTGCTCTTCCTCTGCTTGTAATAACAGCTCTGCCACTCGACCGCTTCACTACCTCTGTATTCGCTGCCTCTGTCTCCACTTCTCTGTCTTTGATATAATGGCTCTTCTTTTATATGCGCCTCTGCCTCTGCCTTAGCTGTGCATCTATCTCTGTCTCTGTCGTTGCTTCCGCTCTACTGTTTGACTGTTACATTTTGACATTCTTCTTCCTCCTCTCTCCTTTGCGCTTCTTTTGCGCTTCTGTTGCCTCTCGCTACTCGTTGTCTCTCGTTTTTCTTCGTTTCAACGCTCGTCTCGTTTCCTTCTATTCTCCTTTTTGTCGCTCTTCTTTAAATGACCTCTGTCGCCAAACAGACCCTCTCACATCTTGTCAAGCATAGTTGCTCTTTCTTTGTTCTGCCTCTCGTTTTTTTCAGCTTCCTTTGCCATCAATGACAATATTTCCAACAACCTGTGGATTTTTCTAATCAACACTCTTCAAACCCTAACCACATGTGTCCAAGCAACAAGGAAGAATCCCAAAAATTGACTAAGTGTGAGATAAGTGGGATGAGAGAGAGAGAGAGAGAGAGAGAGAGAGAGAGCATAAAAACTGGTCTTCAACATGATCACACACACATACACAAACAATCTCATGGCAAGTAAATGCACAATACCCAAAACCAACATGTATATATTGAAATGACAAAAAAATTACACTAATCTCCAAGTGCAACAGTTAAGGTGCAAGTATTTATGACAAAAGTGTCGGCTGCAATAAAAAAGTGCAATGGGTCACATGAGTGTGTCCAACACATGTTCTGGTGATAGATAGGATCAACTAATGGAAGAGAGTGCACTGGAGCTGCTTCTAGGAGGTGCGCCAGAGCTTCCTCTAACAAAAGATGACACTTCGAGCTTCTTTGGAAAGAAACTTGAACACTTAAAAAAATCGAATAACAAGCATGAGACAACTTTAATGACTTGAAATGACAAATCACATAATCATTAGGAAGCTCAAAAATTTGAATGTAGGCAAAATTTTAGAGGGTGTTGTAGTAGCTACAAGAGGTTCTATGGTCATTGGAGCATGGCCCCTTAACCATGTCTATTAGTTTCGATGGTATGTTGTGAAGCGAGTTATCCCTTCGATGGGTCTTATGGATTGGGGGTATTAGGCTATTGCACACAAATAAAAAATGTTGAATTAGTCTATGTAAAAAAACTAATGTGGAGTATGAATGAAGATAGAAACTTCCTATATAGAATAATGTACTAAAATATAATAACCATATTCGAATCAAATTACATCACATAATTATGTCAAATTATATACTTCAATATTTTACCTAAATGAATCATCCAATTTTTGAACATTTAAATTAAAATACATATTTTACGTAGTTAAAATAGTTCACTTGTTATTTTGAATCACATAATTTTACTAAAGAGGAAATAATTTATATGCTGAACACATGCATATTTATCGAATTACTATGTTCATGATATGCCATTCCTTAAACTTAAGTTTAACCACCTGCATTGCATTATTTGGTTGAAGTTGTGAATAAATTATTTGTTATTGTTCATAGATTTTCCTTTTAATATTCGGACTCCTTGTTCATCCATGATATCTATGTTGATATTCAATTGCTTCGCAGCTTCTCTTGTTGACCATTAAGAAGAATTTTAAGCTATGGAGAATAATTATTGGGTTATGGAAAATTGGTATAGTTTTTATTATTAAATTATTATGGGTGATATTGCAATTTTTTTTTATTATAAATTTTATTTTAATAATAATATATTTGGTATTTACAATAATTTTGTTTACATATTATAAATATTAATAAATTATAAAAAGGATAATATGAACCCATAACAAAGGGATAGGCGGTTTAAGAACGGGCAGCTCAGATCAATCAATACTGCTCTATATATAGAAAACAAACAAGTAGCCATTAGGGTGAGGATCGAAAAAGCAGCTGTTTTCTGGTCCCATTTTCTTTGGCTGAAAGACTATGGCTAACCTGATCTTTTTACTGCTGCCACCTCATTATTGATTAAACCCATGCAAACACTATGTTGATACTCTATAAGACCACACTCAAATAACACCACTGTCGAGGGCATACTAAATTAAATTTTGATAATAAGTTTATTAAATAAATGATTAAAATGATATTAAAAAAGTATTTCAATTAAAAACATGTTTTAGAAATAAATAAAAACTTATTTTAATAGTAACAAAATATATTAAATAAATGATTAAAATAATGATTAAAAAATAATAATTTTCTTTCATAAGAATAAAGTGTTATATATGCAAATATCTTTAGATCACTATTGAAGTAATAATTGTTAATTTTTTTTATTTGGAAAAGAATAGAGTTTTTAATAAAAATTGATGGTTTTTTTTTAATTTTAGATAAACGTCTTTTGATTATTATTTATTTTTATTATTTTTTAAAATACATGTGCTTTTGTTTTTTAAGGAATTTTTTTAGATAGTTTATGGGGCATAGAATGGATGGTGATAAGTGTTTTGTTAAGGTTCTTTGTGGTGACAAGGTCACCCGTTTGAAATTCTATGGTAAAAAATATAGCCATGTTAAGGTTTGAAACTTTAAGGTAAAAAATATAGCCATGTTAAGGACTTGCCCAGATTGGCTGCGATCCTTGAGTGATTTTGATGGCTTTGAGGCTCCTAGGTCGTGGTTTCTCAAGCCAAAAGTTAGGTAAGCCATTCATCTCAGGGCTCACATTGCCTAACAAAAAAAAATGGTGAGAAAATAATTTTCAAAGTTATTATAAAAAAAAATTATTACAAAATTTATTAAATATAATATACCAATCTCCTTGGTTGAGTTTTAAATAATAAAAATAAAAATAATAATAATAAATAAATAAATTTATTTAATCAAATTTAATGTGTATTTTTTTTTTTAATAGTGGGAAAACTTATCATAATTTAATAGTTAAACAAATTGTGAAGATCCCCATCATTGGTTGCTATTTGCGAACCAGGATGACTCATAACCATTATTGTTGGAAAACCATACCACCTAAAATTACTCGATAGTAGTCTAGAAGGGGTAGATTTTCACTTCTTTCATATGCCTATGGGTAACCCATTTATTTACATTTGAGAAATAATAATAATAATAATAATAAATTTATTTAATTAATAAAACATGTCAAAATATATATTTTAGAAAAGAGCACCCTTGTCTGCAACCTTTGAAACCCTAACTTCCCACCTTTTGCGCTCTTTCCATGGCTAGCCTGAAGGGAGATCCTCACCCTCTACCTGATAATGTGGTAGCCTTTCAGGCTTTGCTCACATCTCTTCTAGAGAAGCAAAGATCCAAGGAAAACCCTTCCAAGTTTGTTAAAGGGTAGAGGAAATCTCGTCTGTAGCAATTCCCTTTGTCTTCTGCTACTCCATGTTGGATTTTACAG
This sequence comes from Pinus albicaulis, assembly GCA_034641835.2. Lineage (NCBI taxonomy): Eukaryota > Viridiplantae > Streptophyta > Pinopsida > Pinales > Pinaceae > Pinus > Pinus albicaulis. The sequence continues at coordinate 326,408,882 of CM076575.1, read as the reverse complement.
ACAAATATTTGGTGGGAAAACTCACTGGGATGTGATCTTCACCAAAATCCATGGAGACTTAAGCTGAGAAAAACTAGAAAAATAAGAAGAAAGGAAATCTGGGAGTGTATGTAGTTGGAAATGGGTTCTTTGTCTTTCTCTTCAATATCAAGGAAGACAAAGTGGTTATTTTCAGAAACGATCCCTACTTCTTCGGAAATAGGGGCATGTATTTGAACATATGATCATTATAATTTAACTTGGAAAAACGATTCTTTAATGCCATTCCAACATGAGTTAAGCTTCCATGGCTCCATATATCTTGTTGGAGCAATGATTGTCTCCATTCCATTAACAACAGAGTAGGTAGATACATAGACAAACTTGAGTTGAAGGGAGGAAAATTCGCATGTGAAAAAATATGTGTTGAGGTAGATTTGGAGAAAGGGCTTATGTAGAGATTTTATTCATGATGGAAGGATGGAAACACTACCAAAATTTGGATGATGAGCAACTCCCTTTCAAGTGCTAGGTTTGCCATGAATATGGGCATTTCGCCCGAGACTGCAAAAATGCCCAAGCAAACAAAAGTGAGACCCCTGTGGGTACTCAAGAAGAGCAGTGGTAGACCCAAAGAAATAATGAAATAAGAGAAACTTGAAAACTAACAAGAATTCACAATAGAGAAATAATACCCATCCTCCTTTGTGAATCATTTTGAGGTTGTGCAGGCTCTAGAAGCGCGAGTCAATTAAATGAGCATGTTCATGATACCCAACCATCATATGAAACATGAAATAAAGAGGATACCTTGTGGAGGAAGGGGAAATCAATGAATCTTTGAAGGAGGTTAATATAGGAGAATAACGTCCTCATCGACCCCGAATCTACCTCTAGTCGATAGAGGTCCCATCATCTATCAACTAACACAGACAAAGTCCCCTCCTACAGGTGTTGGAGTTTTATAAGGAGGACATGAGAAAATACTGACGAAAAATATGATTCTGACAATTAAAGGCTTTGATGAAGCAAGTAGCTAGGAGACTGAAAGCATTGCCAAAAAAAGAGGTAGACACTCTAAAAAGGAGATTAGGGAAAATGAAACTTAGCACAATAAAAATTTGGGATATCAACCACAAATCTCTGATTTTTTAAAGCTCTCCAGAAGCAAAGCTACAACAGGGATAATAAAGGGAAGTTCCAAAGCTCATTCACCTCCTAAGAAATGATGAAATTTATCTCATGGAACATAAGGGGTTTGGGAGGTTCCTCTAAATACCTCTCGATCAAGGATTTAATCAAGGTGGAGAAGTCTTCCATTCTTTCTCTGCAGGAGACTATGTTAGTAGACAAAGAATTAATGAACATGACCAATTTTTTTTTAAATATGGCAGTGGAGTAGAGTAGAGTTCTCAGAGAGAATTCAAAGGTATGGGATTTTTTTTGTAATAAACTCCAATTTTATTTAATTGAATGTGTAAAAAACACAACCTGGATTGCTACTATTTTGGAAAGGAAGGACACTAAAGAAAGGATCAAGGTGGTGAATGTTTACACTCCTTTCACATATGGGGAAAAATTATAATTTTAGATAAGCTAATTATGTTAAATAATGATCAATGGAACCAAAGCTCCATCATCAGAGGGGAATTCAATACTACTACTTCAATACTACTTTATTTGCATTCGAAAACATGGGTGGAAATGTAGTACAACACCCACTTAGAGAAAGAATGGAAGATATCATAACAAAATGGGATATGATATATGTTAAGCCAAGGACAGGGATGTTTACTTGGTCAAATAGGAGAAGTGGCTCTGGTCATATAAAAACTTATATTGATCAATTTAACTAATAGATCATGGATTCTCAAATGTCTGGACCCATTTTCCTCCATTCTAGCACTATATGACTTATAACATCATCCAATCTCATTGGTAATGGAATTAATGGAGGACTTCATTGATTTAATCTTGGATGGTTAAAAGAGGAGTGTGTCGTGGATATAATATCACATGCATGGAGCACTTCAGTTCGAGGGTCTCTAGATTTTGTTTGGGAGTAAAAAATAAAGTTGGTGAAACAAGCACTTACATCCTAGGCAAGAGAAGTATATGTATCGTTAGGAAAAAGAAGGGAAGATCTACTTAAGGAACTGTAATATCATATTTCCAAAATGGAAAATATTGAAGTGGAATACTAACACCTAAAAATGGAGAAGATCTTAAATAAGCAGATCTACCAGGAAAATCAGAAGGAGGAAGAGTTTTCGAGGCTAAATTCCAGAAGTATATGGCTAAAGGTAGGTGATGAAAACACATTTTTCATCCACGAGCAGCCAAAAGCAGGGGAAATAGGGAATAGGGTGAGAGAGATCATGCTAGAAGGTAAGAAAAAAATCACAAAATTTCTAGAAATAAAAGTTGAAGCTTATGAACACTTTCAGTCTTTGTATTCATAAGATGGAGACCTAAATCTTGGTAAGGTTGAAAAAAAAATTTCCTCATTTCTTCTAGATATTTCAGAAGAGAATCCATATCTAATGAATGAAGTTGTGTAAGAGGAAGTGATTAAAGCAATATGGTATATGGACCCTGACAAGGCTCAAAGGCCCAAAAAATTCCCTATCAGTTTCTATCGGTCCCTTTTTGCTGCTAATTAAGAAATATTGGACTAAAATGCTCAATTGGACCAAGACAAAGGGTAAGGTTGGAGGAGGAAATAATTCAATATTTTTAGCCCTGATCCCCAAAGTTTCTAATGCTACAAAATTCAATGGATTTCACCCCATTTCACTATGCAATTCCTTATATAATATTTAAAAAATAATAATTGCAGGTTGATTAAATAAATTGATGTCGAGGTTGATCTCAGAGAATCAGGGCGAATTTCTTCAACATAGGCATATTTTGGATAATATTACTATAGTACAAGAAGTGATCCAATCAATAAAAGAAAGGGGTGAATCAGTATTTGTGATAAAATTGGACATGGAAAATGATTTTGAATGGGAAAGTCATTGTTTTCTCTTTCTTATTATGGAGAAACTTGGTTTTTGAAAATAATTTATTCTCTAGACAAATGTTTGTATTGGACCCTCTTGGATTTCCCCCTTGATCAATGGTAGACCAACTCCATTTTTAAAGCCTCTAGAGGTCTACATCAAGGTTTCCGCTCTCTCCTCTGTTTTATATATTAGTGGAAAAGAGCTTAAGAAAAAATGTAGAAAAATCCAGAGCAAGTGGATCACTATCGGGCCTCTCCATTGCTAGAAATGTCAATATATCAACAAATCCCAATTTTCATATGGTACTATTCTCTTGGATGGAGCTTCAAAAATCATAAAAAAAAGATTCAAAAGTATTCTAAATGTATATCTAGATCGTTCATAGGGATTATTAAATAAAAGGAAGAGTCAACTCTATGGTTGGAATTGATTTGAGGAAATACTGCAAGAGACTGCATCAACTTTGGATTTTTCCGGTTTAGATTGGATGGAAATATTTCAAATGTTTGGGAGTGTGAATTTATTTAGGTATTCCTTTCAAGGTAATTTGGGAGGAGATAATACAAGAATAAAAAAAAGAAAATAGGAATTTGGGGTGCCGCTTGGTTGAACTTAGCAGGAAAAATAATATTAATTAAATGTTTCTCATGTGCTCTGCCAATTTATATGTGCTATCGGATTGTAGCTCCAAAGAGTATTGAAAAAAAATAGTATCATTATCAAAAAATTCTTATGGTATGGGAAAAATAATGATAGGATGTTTCATTTGGTTAATTGGAACATAGTTTTCCTCCCTAAAGACTGTGGGGGCTTGGAAATCAAAGATCTAGTGATGATGAACCTAGCTTTGGGGGAAAAAATCGTCTATAAATTTATTTATGACTCCAAGGATTGGTGGAAAGAGGATTTCAATTTTTTTTATTTTCATAAGTATAAATTAGCAAGAGCCAAAGAAACATAGTGGTCAGGAAATGGCTCCAAGATTTGGAAGGTTATGCAAGGCAACAACCCCTTATATTTGACAATTTGGGATGGAAAGAAGGAGATGAAGTGAGAATTAATATGTGGTAAGATAAATTCCTCCTGACAAACTTGAGAAACAATCAAAACGAGCTTCAAAGCCTCATTGAATGGATGAAGGAAAATTGGATTGTGAAACTGAAAGATATGACCATTTGGCATGATTCAAGAATGTGGTAGGGATGGGAATGTTGTGGTTTCCCCAACATTTGTAGCATTAGTGAAATTCAATGGTCCCCTTCTTGAAAGGTTTAGCACCAATAGAAGGAGGTTACATGGATTTTCATTCTTTGCGTCCAGGAAAAACGATGCATTATTTAGTTAAGGATACACGATTTTTGTGAGAAAGCTCTCGCATCCTACACCCTTGAAGATTTGGAAATCGATATGGAATAGAGATGTTATTACAAAGTTCAATTCCTTTTGGTGGACATTAACACATGAGAAAATTATTACAACAGAAAATATCAAGTGTAGAAACATTCATGGTCCTTCGAGGTGTGGATAATTATGCAAGTGTGAAGATGAATCAATTCAACATTTATTTTATGAATGCTAATTTCCATTATCTTTATGGAAAAAGGAATTTGAAAAGGTTCATTACATATCTTCCATCCCTTCAAGTTAGCAAGAAATGTTTGAAAATTGGATCAACACTTGTTTTCAAGATAATATTCAATCCCCTATTACCAAGCAGACCTGGAGATCTATACCAATTTTTTTTGTGTTGGAAAATCTAGTTATAAATAAATAAAGCTATATTTAAAGATGAATCATCCTTAATTGTTCACCCAACTACCAAACCACTACCATTTCTCTTCGAGTCTCTTTCGAAGAGAGGTATTAAGGCTTCTGAGATTAAGGGATTATTTATTTTGGAGAGGATATAGATAAACATTTCCACAATATGAGATCATTTTTTTAGCTTCAGAGGTCAACCGAATGTAGTGAAGGTTCAATTTATAATATTAGAGAAGGAAGAGTTACAACCCTAGAAGGTAGTCAATTTTTTCCATGTTATTCTTTGATGGTGCTTCAGAGGAAACCAAGGGGTGACAAGAGTAGGAGGGGTGATATATTGTCCCAAAAAATATGAAGAGATAATATATGCTTGGGGTTTAGCCACAACTACAAATAACAAGGCCAAATTTCTAGCACTGTGGAAAGGCCTGGGCATTACTAGGAATAAGGGTATAAAAAACTTAAAATTATTGGGGACTTAATGGTTGTTGTTAGAATGATAACAAAGTATCTATTGTCTAAAGACTCTTAATTTTCTCATATGGTGAGAAGAATTTCACTCCAGTTGAAAAAAATTGAATAAATATCTCTTTTTCATGTTTTAAGGTAGTAAAATGGAGATGCAGATAAATTAGCTAACCTTGGGGTGGAGCTTGAAAGTAGAACCATCGAAATTAATTAAAATGGTAAGGGATTCACCCCTCTTCCATGACCCAATGCGAATGAACTTGGATCGAAGGGCTATCAAAGCTAGTAGCCACTTGAAATTTCAATTAAAATAATTTATTCTTCACATGCATAAAAGAGTTGTCATGATAAAAAAGGAGAGACCACTTGGATGCCTTAATAAAATTAGAATGGTATGTTTTAATCCCTCGTACTCAACACTATTCTCCAAGCTTACTAAGACTAGGATAATGGACAGTTGGAAGGAATTGATCATAGGACCTATGGGATCCCGCCTACGCACGTTAATGGTGCAAGGAAGACCATAATTTATCTCATCATTATCCATAAATTATCCAAAAGGAATGTTGGTCCAATACCTCATGAAGGAAAAGTTTGCAAAATTTTTGGAGAGTTATGGATATCTAGTCTTAATGGAGACAAAATAATGCATATTCGGGAGAAATGATGGGGAATTCCTATTTAAGAAGGATTTTATGGGTTTTTGGTCATCTTCCTTTCATTTATCCTAGTGGTCATACTTCATCTATGTGCATCTAGAATGTCTAGATATGATGCTAGAAGAGGGCCAATCCTTGGAGCTCGAGTTGGTGAGGTGGATGAAAATGGTGGATCTTTTGTTAAAAAATTTGATAGAAAGGCTAAACCTTCTCTCCAAAAGGCTGGACCTTATGGAGAGTGAAAGAGAGGCGAGATCTAGCTTGACAATGGAAAATTTTAAAGGTATTGAAGTGAAGGTGGAAAGAAAATTCACAAAGTTGGAATCCGAGCTAATGTCCAATAATGTAGATGTCTCAGGCTTTGACCTCTTCGTATATGTTCAACAATATGTGTTTGACAATACAAATCCTAATTCAAGGAGAAAAAAGAGTACTTTGGAGGTGGTGCATCATGCACAAGAATGAGAAAAGGAAAAGAGGTAATTTGAAATGGAGCTAATGAAGTCATGTCTTCAAAGTCTGTTTAATTTCTCTATTGTCTACATGTATTGCAAGTATGTATTTTTTTGCGTTGTTTTTTTAGAATATATGGAAGATATCAATGAATAATTATAGTCCAGGGGGCCTTTAGAGGCAAAAAAAATATGCTTTGGATTTATTGGAATGTTCAATCAAAAAAGATCACATAAGCAAGTTTTGTAATTACATATGTAAATGGTTCTGGCCATGTAATCCAAATTTTATAATAGAAATCTAATCGCTTCGTTAAAAAATAATTGAATTTATTTAATAAAATTTAATGCATATGTATATATTTTTAAATAGTGGGAAAACTTATCATAACTTAATAGTTAAACTAATTGTGGGGATCCTCATCACTGATTTTTATTTGTGAACACAGGATGATTCATCACCACTATTCTGAGGAAAAATAGATCACTTGAAATTACTCATTGGAAATTGAGAAGGGTCGGATTTTCACTTCTTCCAGATACCTATGGGTAACCTATTTCCTTATATTTGAGAAAAAAAAAAAAATCTGAAAAAGTTGAAATAGTTTTAAATCATACTCCAAAAATGAATATATATATATATGTGTGTGTGTGTGTGTGTGTGTGTGTGTGTGTGTGTGTGTGTGTGTGTGATGATGATGATGATGATTAAATTCCATCAAGACCACAAGTGGTCGCATCAAATCTTAAGAAAGTAAGAGATTAATAAAAATTATTTAATATTTTATTTCAATGATTGAAAAGAAGGGAGAGAAGCATTCCTAGATCACCATAGTTTTTCTAACTTAACAAGTCAAAAACGTTGGTAGTGTGACAAAGATTTTGAAAAATAGAATGGACATGAGTAAGAGCTAGGCAATCCAAGAGCAATTTATTTTCATATTCAAACCTCTTAATATCGTAAAGGTGATACCCTTTCATCCCAAGGTGTTTTGGGAATTTTCTAATGCCCAATTTCACTTCGAAGCTCATGAGAATTAGTTCTTATATTTGCATTTATTCTTATCATTGGTTAAGAATAAGAGATAATTATTATTATCAAGGTTGAGGTTGATCATCTCCTTATAATACCTTTGATTAATTTTTCCATCTAACTCCTTATCGTCCCAAAAATTATCCTTAAATTTGGAAGTAATAATATTTTTAATATTATCCTTATTCTCCAAAATGATCTCCTCCACTTCCCCCCAATGGTTTAGCCAAGACTAGGCATTCTTATGCCAACCTCGCTTAAGCTTGAGGTGGGGTTTTTGGCTAGAGTTAGAAGAAATTTTGGGGAATGTATAAAATATAACAATGGTATTAAAACTGATCTTGTAATGTACTAAAACAAGACAATGAATCCTTCCGTAATTTGAAAAAACAAAACATGATCACACAATCACATAACAAGTAAGGGAGAGATACAATCAATCACAAAACACAAGGTGTATCTGGGGAAATCACACTTCCTAAAACCCTACTATCTGTATATTGTATAAAGTCAAGATCATGAAACAATACAATTTTTTCTCTCTCAGAGAAATTACTGCACTCTTCCAATTGTCTCACTCTGATCTAGGAAAAATCAACCAATTACTTAGCCAATTCTCAGCCTTTGCTCAGCCTAACTTGCTCACACATTCCTAGAGGACTTAAATCCCTATTAAACAGGAAAATCCTTCTAATTGATTGCGCAATGCTTCCTCGACCTCCACATGACTCTATAACTGACCTATACAATTTTCTAATTTTACAACTGATAGTTATCATCCCTTTAACCTTAGTCTCATTCGAGCCTTCCTTAGAACTGACATGCAAAAAATATTTATATAAAATTATCAGTTAACTAATTGATCACTACTTGTGAATTAAATCAGATTTAATTCACTTGACCTCTCACCAGCTCATCACTTAGTTAGAACTAGTTAAACTGATTTTAACTCAATTTCTTAAGTTAACTAATTACAACTCACAAATAACTGTAACTGGACCCCCTTAAATCATGGGAGGAATCTACATGCCTACTCTCTAACCCTCAACTCAAATTTCCTAAGCTATCTTTGTCATTCTGACTTAGCTAACTAATACAAGTTTTCATGAGATGAAATTACAATTTCTCTTCCAATCTAATTAAGGGAAAATTAAATCATAAGCCCCCTTGGGGTGCCATTTTTGGTGCCATTTCAACACTGCCTCTCAAAAATAAAGGGATTATCTTATACCCCAATCATTCCTCTATGGAATTATAATTTTATTCTTGCCAATGCCTTCATTAAGATGTTTGCATCCTGCTCCTCCGTGGGAATGTACTCTATTGACATAATTTGCTTTTGAACACAATCTCTGAGATGGTGATACCAGATATCAATATGCTTGGACTTGTCATGAAATATCGGATTAACGGAGAGTTTGATGCAACTTTGGTTATCACAATGTATCACCGTCGGATCCATTTGATGACCAAACAAACCAACAAGTATCTTCCTCATCCAGATGGCCTTGCATGATGCCTAACTAGCCACCATGTAATCTGCCTCTTTTGAAATGAGTGCAACTAATCTCTATTTCCTGTTGTACCAAGAAATTGTTGTTGATCCTACATTGAAGATGCCTCCTGGTGTTCTCTTCCAGTCATATGGACTCCTTCCCCAATCTACTTCGGTGAAGCCTTGAAGCTTCACTCCCTCTGTCTGTCTGCGCCATAATCCATACTCTGTAGTGCCTCTTATATATCTCAACACATGCTTCCCCTCCTTCCAAAAGAGCTTGTTCAACTTAACCATAGATTTTCTCAACTGGTTAACTGCGCAAAATATGTCAGGTCGTGTGTTTACCAAATACACGAGTGAAACCACAAGCTGCATGTAAATAGTAGCATCCGCTACTTCGCCCGAAATAACATCTTCCTTCCTCTGGTTTACTGCAAGAGGAGTTTCGATGGGTTTTCTTCGCTCCATGTGGAAATTCCTCAGAATATCCTTGAAATAATTTCCTTGAGATACAAATAGCTCCCAATATCTTTGCCATATTTCCAATCCAAGGAAATATTGCAAGAGCCCCATGTCCTTCATCTCAAATTCTCTTGCAAGATCATCTTTGCAAGACTTTATGAGATGGTCAGCACCTGTTAATATCATATCATCGACATAAAGTAAAATAATCAAAATCTTACTATCAACAACAATATGATATGGGTTCACATCTGCTTCACCCTTGGTGAAGCCCAACCTGATGAAATAGTTTTCAATCCTGGTGTACCAAGAAGGAGGTGCTTGATTCAGCACATATAGTTCTCTATTGATTCTACACACATGTAAATCCTTGTCTAAGGTCTCAAAACCTTCCGGATGCTCAAGGTACACTTCTTCCTTAATAAATCCATTGAGAATGGCTTTCTTTACATCAATCTGATGTATCTTTCATCCCATCCACGCTGAGAGTGCAATGATGGATCTAATATATGAGTACCTTGCGACTAGTGAAAAAGTCTCATCATAGTCAATCCCCTCCGCCTGAGATAACCCTCTGGCCACAAATATAGCCTTGTGTTTCTCCACACTCCAATATGTTGCTTGCTTCACCTTGTATACCCACTTGGATCCTACAACTGATTTCCCCACTGGTCTTGGGACAACTTCCCATGCATTTTTTCTGATGATGGAATCATCTCCTCATCCATGGAATTAACCCACACTGGATGCTTCACTGCTTCCTATAAAAAGGATGGTTCTATCTCAATACCTTCACTCATAAGAGCCATATATCCAGTGTACTGCTCTAGGGACCTTCTCTTCATGTGTTGTGATGTGGGTGCTCCCACATTATCTCTCGCATCCAACAATAATATGTTAGCCTCTATGGTGAACTTCCTTCCATCTGTGGTAGATGGCTCTGCATGAGTGGTTTGTACCACTCTGTGTTCCTCTACTTGTGGTTGCTCCACATCCCGAGGTTCATCCTTTGGAGCCAAGAGCTCCTCAACTGCATGCAACTCAAGCTCCCTCTCAAGGGACAATCGCATGGATTTGTCTTCATCAAATTTCACATCTCTTCTGACCACTTTCATCCTATGTGCTGGCAAGTACAACCAATAGTTGTGAGGTGTATTAGTGTATCCAAAAAATATCCCCAACTCTTCTATTGGCTCTAGCTTCTTCTCGACATATTTCGTAACATGACAATAAACATATGAATCAAAACTTTTAAAATACGACACATCCAGTCTCTTACCATAAAAACCCTCCTCTGGTGTACTCATCCCAAGTATCTGATGAGGACTTCCGTTCTATACAAATACTGTTGTATTGCATGCTTCCACCCACAGATGCAACGGTAGGCCCTGATCATGCAACATAGCTCGTGCTACTCCCACAATAGTTATGTTATTTCTGTCTGCAATCCCATTCCATTGTGGGTTATGAGGTGCAATAAATTCTCTTCGAATTCCTTCTGAGGCATGAAATTTCTTGAATTCATTAGAGATTTATTCTCCACCATTGTTGCTCCTTAGAGATTTCACCTTCTTCCCTGTATATTTCTCGATAAGTGCCTTGAACTCAAAAAACTTGGAGAAAGTCTGATCTTTCTTATGCATGAAGAAAATACAACACTTTCTTGAAAAATCATCAACAAAAATAACATAATACCCGTGATTTGTTGTGGAAGCTATCGATAACGGTCCACACATGTCTAAGTGAGCTCTATCAAGGATCGCCTTGCCTCAGCTTTCCTTATCGTGAAAGGTCACTTCGGTATACTTCCCCAATGTACACCCTTTTCATGTGTCTCTCTGCACAAGTGCACCCTTTGGAAGTCCTATAGAAAGATGTTGCATGATCCTCAAAGCGTTGTGGTGTATATGACCCAACCTCTTGTGCCATAACTCATCGATGTATCAGCTTTCCACCTTCTCTTCTTTACTGCTTAGTGCTGTGAAGTCCTTTACATCCAGTTTATATAGATTCTTAACTAGAAACTCAATCCTTTTCACCTGTCCCGTGGCTTTATGGCGAAGGAACACCTTTCCTTCACTAAAGATCACATCATATCCACGATCTTCCAACATAGCAATAGAAACCAAATTCTTATTTAAAATAGGAACATACATGACATATTTTAATGTGAGTGGATTAACTAACTCCCTATGAAAGGTAATTATACCTACACCGGTAGCATTATACCTCCTGTTGTCACCCATCTCGATGTGCATTTGGAGATCCTTCTCCTCCAAGCTACTGAAGAATTATTTGTTGTCGATCATATGGAATGAAGCTCCACTATCCAAGTACCACACAGATCCCATCACCGATGACACCATGCATGCAATGAGGGTGAATTCCAACTCGAACCGTTAAGCCAATGCTTCACCTCTTTCTCCTCTTGAGGCATTCTTATTGTTATTATTTTGTGGACAATTTGTGGCATATTATCTGTTATCACTTATAAAACATGAAACATTATTTGACATGGTATTTGACATTGTCATAGAGTTCATTTGTCACAAGTTGGTATAGGAAAATTTTTTTTTTTTTCATCTTTTACCTATCCTAAGGTTCAAACCCACCTCCATTTAGTTCATATCATGTCCCATCAGTCATCATTAGGTATCAGATTTAATTTTCTAAGCATTCAAATTCAAAGAGGACACTTAAGCTACTTTTATACATTTTTGTAACGTTTTACACTGTGAAATGACAGTTTTCACTACGAAACTGCCTAATAGTTTCGTAGTGAAACTGTCAGAAATTGAACTAGATTCACTAGGAAAATCTGTTTTTCTATCTGTCTTGTCAAACTTGAGGTGAAGTGTCAGTTCATTATTGGGGGAGTTAGGGTGGATGTCATTCGATTCTGTTAGGGTTAAATCAAGGTACAAAGGTCTTGACTGAGGTCATCATTATTGTTTTTAGCATGCATGAGTCATGATTAAGGCATGAGTTGTCATCAAAACTATAAAACATTACCCAATTAAGTCTTTTTGTCATTATCCACTTCATTTTTGCATGTTATTGAGTTTATGGAGAGCTTCTTCACCAAGCCAAGATGGTTGCTAGCATTTTCAAAAGTTTCAGGTGTCACTAATCAAGCGAGGCTAAGAAGATATAAATTCACCATGGTTGCAAGGAAGAAGACTAACAAAGGTGGTAATTGCCTCATATATGAGCCCATGGAATGAATTTGTTAAATGAAGATCCAACTGCCTTGGAGATATTCAGAAGAATATGTTGTTTACAATTTTTCCAAAGGCTGCAGGGTTGTCATGTACAGGTTTCTAAGGATTTTGCAATCAATTTCAATGGGACAACTTCAAAGGTGGGAATTTTAAAACTCACAGTAACACCAGAAACCATTGTAGCAGCAACAGGAATCCCTAGAGGAGGGGAATAGTGGTTTAAAGGCATCAAGTTCAACATGCAGGACTGCAAAGAATTCATCAAGCCAAAGCATAGTGAAATTGATCGCACAAATGCTATCCCAAGGAGCTACATGAAGGAAAACTACTCAAAGCTGCTGCTGATCATTCAGACGTACTTCACCTGTGAAGGGAGGTTTCACATGGTCTACTCCTATCACCTTAGGCTTCTGCTAAATTTTGTGGGTAAGAGTTCTCTTGACTTGCCTTTTTACTTATACAGAAGCTTAGCTAAAATTTCAGATAAGGTTCAAGTTAAAACATAAGGAAATGAAACCTCTCTTTTTCATCATGGTTTGATCAAGTTGTTGGTGTTAGAGGAGTTAAAGAGATTAGGCAGAGATTGGTCATATTTTTTTTTTCATCAGTGGTTTTGAAGTAGATGTTGTCACTCCTAAAAGAGTTCCCAAACCTATAGATATTCCATCACCTACAGTGGAAGAGCATTTAGAACTACTGAGCATAGAGATAGAGCCTTTGCAGAAGGTTGACACACCCAAAGCTACACCTGCAAAACAAAAGCCAACAGTTATCAAACATGGCAGCAAGAGAGTTACTAGGACCCACAGCCAAACAGTGGCTAAGGGTAACTTAGAGGACATCTTGCATGCTATTGATATTGAAGAAACTCCCATAGTCCAAGCTGAAGACATAGATGAGGGAGGAAGGAAGCTTAAGAAAGGAAAAACAACGAAAAATTTGGAGTTTGCAGGTGATGATGTTGGATTCATGTTTCAAGCTAGAAAAATAATGACAAGACATGCAAGAAAGGTCTTGGAAATAAGAAAATAGGCTCAGAAGGTTATTGAAAGTACTCAGCCATCACCAAGCATCATAGATCTCTCCTCACCTGCAAAAGAAGAATTAGTCATCAAACAAAAGAAGGGTAAAGAAAAAATCATTGAAAAGTCAGAAGTTGAAGCCCTTAAGGAGCAGTGGAAAGATGCAAGTGAAGAAATACCAGTCTTGAGGAAAGAGGCAAAGAAACATAGAGCTGAAAGAGTGCAGTTTGAACAAATGAGGAAGATTTGGTAGGATCAAGTCACAAGTGTCTCAAAGACCTTGGACAACACAGAGAAACTGATTAAAGTGGACTCATCCACTAAGAAAAGAGGTCAAGCACATCAAAAAGGTAAACCTGCACTTGTAATCTAAGAATAGGACACTAAAGGACCAAGTCAAAGATCTTCAAGGGCAATTAGAACTGATTCATGAAGAGTTGGAGAAGAAATGTTTGAAGATGGCTGTGGTTGAGGAGCCCATTTCTCAACTGATCATAAATGAGGAGGAAACACCACAAGATCCATAATTTGAGATTGAATATGCTTTAAGAAGTCCATAACATGCAGAAAATCAAAGTTTTGTAGCAGGAGGTCATTTTGTGAAGACAATTTGAAATAGGAAATTTCTGCACTTTTACACAGTTTCGTAGCATTTCCTACGCTTAAAGCCAAGAAAATGCTACGAAAAAACCTATAGCAGCCTTTTTGCCTCTAAAGTCACTTTTTGCAGTTTTCAAGAAGGGATATTGATGGTGGTGATGTGTCATGACTTGATTGACACCATGGAACAACAAAGGAGCGAAGTTATTGGGTGCAGAAGCCACTTTTTCAACGCTACTAAAACTCGCTACGAAACTGTCCTATTTTCGTAGCAAGCAATTGTTAATGGTTTTGGAGCATCTTAATGGCAGTTTTGGACAGCTAGATACCTCCAACATGTCAAGGGAGATTATCATCAAATATTTATGACTCGAAGGAGGTCCTATGAAGATAGGTCATTAGCCAAAGCAACTTTGAAGATAAAGGTCATGCATTCCTAAAAAATAGGGTTATGATCCACAAGTCTAAGAGGGTTTTAAATATGTAAAGTGGTCATGAACTTTGTTATGTGTCTTTCAAGCATGTGATAATTATTTTGTAACTATCATGTAACTGTTTCACAGATAAGGTAAAACTATGTAATAAATAAGAGTTAGAGTCCTATTAGGAGATGTTTTCTTTAAGGTGTAGCTGTCATTTTTCTGTTAGAAGTCACTTATTTATTTATGTGATGTGTCATAGGAGAATTTGATGGTCCAGCCACCAGGAAGATCATCCTTGTTTTAAATAATTTATATTTAAATAAAAATCATCGAAGTAGTGAGGGGTTGGAGATTTTTTGCACCAAACTGTTGCTTTTATGTATTTGACTTATATCAGTAATACAGAGTGACTTTCTTCTTGACAAACCTAAGATTCTCATGAGGTTTTAATGTCTTTCTGATCTCTATCTTTATGTTACCACTTGTAGTAGATTTAATCTCTATTACTCAGAATTCATAAGTTTATGCTCTGACTTCATTTAGTGATGAAATGATTGTGTTATTATATGTTTTATGTGTGAATTTCCGCTATTAAAGACCTCTGTCTACCTTAGCTTCCATGTCAAGAAAAATTTCCACTAAAACGACTGATTTTTTACTCCATAAGCCTAATGGTAGCAAGCCTGGATTATTTTCAACCTGCAATCACAAAAAATAAATTACATTTCCCATAGAGTTAGCCACCTAGTAATGTCATTATTCAATATCATAAAACCCCCTTGAGAGAGCCCTCTCAAATTGAAGAGGCTAAGCTTCAGTTAGAAGTGGTTTGAAACAATTACATAGAGTTGTTTGATAAGCAACCAATCAAGTACAATTTTGTGATAACATTTAGTATCCATGCTCATGATAGTTGAAACATTTTACCTTTGAAAAATCTTGCTTCTTGCCTGACTTTCCGGTCTCAGATTTTGAATGGGACACCTTCCCTTTTCCTTTCTTCGCATTTCCAGCCAAGGCACAGTTCTCCTCATCATCAGTCTTTGATGAGGATCCATCTCTGGTGCTCCGCTAAATTTCTTCTTGTGCCAGATCGGACCATAGTCGCTCCCAATCCGACAACTTCTCCCTCCGATTAACAAAGACTTGGTAGCTATGCCATCTCTTGGGAAGGCCTAGAAGATCTAGGCTCACCAAATAATTCGAGGAAGAAATGATCCCAACACTTCCAATATCATATCGACACTAAGTGAACTTTGTCAAGTATTTTTGGATCGTGTCACCCTTCTCCATTTTGATCCTCGTGAGATTGTATTTCAATGCCAACTTCCTATGGTCGCTACTATTATGATACAATTCTATCAAGGCTTTCCACATCGCATATGGAGTTTCCTTCCCGTGGAGACTCGAGACAATATGGCCTCAAACTCCCTCTAACAAGATCCTTCTCGCCTTTGCTACATTCTTCTTCCATGCATCAAGAAGTTGAGAATTTGTTGTTGCGGGTTGCGGGACATCAGTATATTTGAAAGCCTTTAGTCTATTTTCCTCGAGCACTCCCTCCATCATGTCCTTCCATGCAATATAATTTGAATTTCCATCGATTTCATATTTGAGTCTCAAGCCATTGAAAGACATATTGATCTACTGCTGGATCCTAAAGAATATATCTGCAAATTCGAACTTGATCAAAACAAACTCTATTCTTCTCTTATTATTTTGATTCTTGGCGCTCTGATACCATGTAGAAATTATAACAACAAGATTCAAAATTATCTTGTAATGTACTAAAACAAGATATTGAATCCTTCTACAATTTGTGGAAACAAAATACAATCACATAACAAGTAAGAGAAAGAGACAATCAATCGCACAATACAATATGTATATGGGGAAAGCACACTGCCTAAAACCCCACAATATGTATATTGTATAAAGTCAAGATCATGAAACAATGCAATTCTTTCTCTCTCAGAGAAAATCCTGCACTTTTCCAACTGTCTCACTCTGATCTAGGAAAAATCAACCAATTACTTAGCCAATTATCGGCCTCTACTAAACCTGCCTTGATCACGCATTCCTAGAGGAATTATAACCCTATTAAATAGGAAAATCCTTCTAAATGATTGCGCAATGATTCCTTGGCCTCCACATGACTCTATAACTGACTTGTACAATTTTCTAATTATACAACTGATAGTTATCATCCCTTTAACCTCAGTCTCAACTGGGCCTTCCTTAGAACTGACATGCAACAACTATTTATAGGGAATTATAAATTAACTGATTGATCACTACTTGTTAATTAAATCATATTTAATTTACTTGACCTCTCACTAGCTCATCACTCACTCAGAACTAGTTAAACTGATTTTAACTCAATTTATTGAGGTAAGTAATTACAACTCACAAATAACTGTAACTGGACACCCTTAAATCATGGGAGGGCTCTACATGCCTAATATTTGATCCTCAACTTAAATTTCCTAATCTAACTCAGTCATTCTGACTTAGTTAACTAATACAAGTTGTCACGAGATGAAATTACAATTTCTCTTCCAATTTAATTAAGGGAAAATTAAATCAGAAGTCCCCTTGGGGTTCCAATTTTTTGGTGCCATTTCAACAAAGAATATCATGGCTTCCATGTTGTATAGCCTCTTGTATATATATAATAGACTTAAAAAATGTAATATTTACATTATATAAGAGAAATAATAATTTTTACCATCTTGTATGTTGTACATTTTGATATGAACTTTATTATTTAACCACCAAGTACCAAACACCTCATCTACTTTGAAAAAGATACAATTTTTGTATCTATCCCCTTTCACACTACCAGCCTCATTAGAGAAGCCATTAAAACAAAACAAAGCAAAACAAGACAAAACAAAAAACCTAACAATTTCAACCAAGAAGATTGATTCAAGCTTACTTGGTCATGACAACCGATTATCCACTATTTCTCTCATAAACATTCCTCTCACATTTGACCTAATCCTTTGCTTCCATCTCTTTTCGCTTTTGAGGATTTCCCTCCTTGTTTCCCTCTCTTTTCTTGTTTTCTTTCCCTCCCTATTTATTTACCTGGTTTCCTTCTCCCTTCTGGTTTTCTCTACCTTTTCCTTTTATTTCTCTTATGAACTTTGGTGTTTATAATAATTATATTAGTTGATAATATTAATTAATATTCACAATAATATTATTATTAATTCCTCTTGGTTTCACTCTATAAACCTTAATAATAATAATAATTATTATTATTATTAGTAAAAAAATAATAATTAATTAAAAAATTAGAATAATAATAATAATATTAGAGAAATAATAGTATTGTTCTGAATAAAATTATTAATCACTTTTTGCATGTAGGTTTTCATAGTCATAATTATGTTGATATTGAGATTTTATTCTAGAAGACTGTGTAGTATTGTTGAGGTGTTCGACGTTTTGTGTGAACACTTCACCCATAGTCAGGGACATCAAGCTTTATGTCCCTGAAGGTGCAGCTGAAGTGTTCGCTTGAAATGTCAGACACCTCAACAATACTACATAATATTATGAGAGAAACTATCATCATCAACCATATTCATTTTTAGTAATACTATTATTATCTATATTATTTTAAAAATATTATTATTATAATTAATTTTTATATTATTTTAATAACATTATTATTATTATTAAATAATACTCTAATTACATTATTAATAATATTTTAATGATTAATTAATAATAATAATAATAATAATAATAATAATAATAATAATAATGTTATTATTATAATTTTAATATCATTTTTATTAATAAATTATTATGATACACTAGAATAACAATAATAATATTTTTTAATATTATAGAAATATTATATTTTATTAATGTTGAAGTTTGCAACAAGAAACAGTGAAATTGGCATCCAGAACCAACATGACAACACCTACACTAGTGTGGGACCACAGAATGTAGTGATGGGTCCTAGCGATACATTAGTGTGAAATTAAATTTATTTAATAAAGTGGATGTGTGTCAAAATTCATTATCCCTTAATTAAATTGGACAATAAATTGTAATCTTGTCTCATAAACACTTGTAATAGTTAATTGAGTGTGATAGACTCATTTAGCTCATGAATTTTGAGTTGAGGGTGGTTGGTGAGTCATGCAGAGTGATTCTATGTGTTTTAGAGTTCAAGTTGCAGTTAAGTGCATGAGTTTAATGCATGAGTAATCAGTTAACTCAGTTAGGTGAGTTAAATTCAGTTGGACTAGTTGTAACTGATTGTTGCACTAGTGAGAGGTCGGTGGTCTGTCAAGTGATTGATGATATACTATTAATAGTTGCATGCATGTCAGTTCTGATGAAGACCTAGTTGAGACAAAGGTTAAAGGGAAATTAACTATCAGTTGTGATATTAGTAGGTTTCCCAGATGCAGTTAAAACACCACAGGATGCCCGTGATACTCAGCGCAACTGAGAAAGGTTGAAATTCCTAAGGAATAGGGATTGAAATCCTCATGAATTGCGTGAGCAAGGCAGGCTGAAGACAAGTTGAGAATTGGCTAAGTGTTGGTTGAATTTTGTCTGGATCAGTGTGAGACGATAAGCAGATTGCAGGAGACCCTTGTGAGAAGAGTGCATTGTAATTGTTTCATGATTCCTTGTGGAATATAAAATATATGATAAAGGGGTTTTGAGCAGCAAGCTTTCCCCGTGAAATTATCTATGTTGTGGTTTGATTTTTTTCTTTCTGCACTTGCTTTGATTGGCGATTGTGTTTAATTTCCACAATTGATTTGTAGAAGGATTCAGTAACTAGATTTAGTACATTGCTTGATCGGATTGAATCCGTTGATATACACATGTTTGTATAATTTCTACAATTAATATTAATATATTATTATTCACATCATTATCTTTAATAATAATAATAATGAAATTCACATGGAGGAATATCCTCATGCTAAGTCACATCATTATCCTCCTCAAAATTTGGGGGTTCTCAACACGTTAGACACTCGGGATTAAGATTTTTCGATGATAATCACCTTGAAGATGAGAATTCCTTCTCCTTAAAGGTATTTGAGAATAATGACTCTATTAGGCACATATGTCACAAAGCTTTTCTTAAAGATGCCAATTTTCTTAAGATAATAAAAGAACCCAAAGAAATGATTTTTGGGGCTAATCTCCCCTTTATCCAAGGGACCACTCAAAAAATTGCTAGGATCCTAAGGAAGCACAAGGTTCCTTCAACCTTTATGCCCCTAAAAACCATTCAGAGTTCCCTAAGATCAGTCAAAGACCTGATGGACCCTAAGGATATGAAATGTGTGTATATAATCCCATGTTCTTGTGGGAACCCCTACATTGGTGAAACTGGTTGCTCAATTAAACAAAGATTTATGAGAATGCATATGACATCAATCATGGTGGGACCCACTCCTCAGCATTGGCAGAACATGCAGAAAATACAAAAGACCACATATGTATTGAATAGGCCCATGTCATTGCAAGGATTGATCATTTCCATCTCTGAAAGTTAATGGAGTACATAGATATTGAAAGGAGGCCTAATACCCTTAATAGAGATGAAGGTTGGAAAATTAATAACTGTTGGATCCCCACCCTTTCTTCTTAAGGGCTTAAGGTTTTTGGTCCTTGATTTTCCTTCGGTTTGAATCTTCCTAATTGTCTTGGCTTATTTTTTTATACTTTTATTAATTATTAATTATTATCGGTTAATCATGTAGTTATTTGCAGAATCCGAATTATCCACAGTATCATAAAACAATGGTCTAAGTTTGAGAACCATGTAGTTATTTATTTTCCTTTTAATTCATATTATAATTTCCTAATTTTCTATTTTCCTCTATTTATTATGAATTTCATTGAATATCTATGTCTCCCTCTCTCTCTCTCTCTCGTTTCCCCCTCCATCTATATCTCTACCTCCCATTGTCTCTCTATCTCAGCCCCCAAACACACACACTCTCTCTCCATATCTATCTATAAATATCTCTCTCTCCCCCTCTCTCTCTCTCTCTCTCTCTCTCTCTCTCTCTCTCCATATATATCTCTCTTACTCCCCCCTCTCTTTTCCTTTCTCTTCTGCCCTCTCTCCCCCCTCCATCTATATCTCTCTCTTCCCTTGTCTCTCCTTTTGACCCCAAAAACATACTCTCTCTCTCTCTCTCTCTCTCTCTCTCTCTCTCCCTCTCCAACTTTCTTTCTCTATGTATTTCTTCCCCTTCCAACTCCATCTCTCTCTCTCTTCCCTCTCTCTCTCTCCTCTCTCTCTTCCTTCCTCTCTCTCCTTTCTCTCCCACCTCTCTCTGCCTCTCCCCCCCATCACTATATCTCTCTCTCTCCACACTCCAACTATGTCACTATCTCCCTTCTTTTCACCTTCTCGTTCTCCCCCTCTCTCCCCCCTCCATATCTATCTCCCTATTTCTCTCTTCCCCTTCTTTCCCTATCTCTATTCTCTCCTTTTCTCTCCCTTCTCTCCCTTCTCTCGTCTTCTCTCTCTCTCCCTCCTTCCATATCCATCTCTCCCTTGTCACTCCCCCTATCTCTCCACATTTATCTCTCAATTTATTTGTTCTTCCCTCCCTCTCTTTCCCCCTCCAAAATCATCTCTCTCTCCTTCCCTCTCTCCTCCGCTCCCCCCTCCTCTCTCTCTCTCTACCTTCCTCTCTCCTCCACTCCCCCCCTCCTCTCTCTCTCTTCCTTCCTCTCTCTCCCTGTCTCTCCCACCTCTATGTCTCTCTCCCCCACTATATTCCCCCTCCATCTCACTCTATCTCTTAAATATGATCACATTGTATTGTATTTAAGAAAATATCTATAAAAAAAAAAAAAACAAACAAACAAACATAATTAGTTGGAAAATATTAAACTTATATTTTGGATAAATCATGTCAAAGAAAATACAATAATAAAAAACTTAAAAGAGTCATGCACTATCTTTCCTCTATCATTGTTAGGCACTTTTCATTCTCTCTTCACTTGGATCCTTGGTTAAGATGCATCTATCCTCGTTCTTTATAATATTATTTATAATATATAAATTTATATATATAAACATTATCATTTTTAATTTATTAAAATCTAGATTAATCTCTATGTGAATATTTTTAGTAGTCACGAGGATGGAGGGTTTAGATATACCTCAAAAGTAATTATAACCTTTTTGCTTTTAGATTTAATTAAAAAATGTTATAAAATTAAATTAAAATAAATTATTTGTGAAAAATGTTTATTTCAAAATAACCCATGGTATTAGCCCGTGGTATTGTAACCGAATAATTAAAATCCTATATCCATAACATAATAATAAAAAGCCTAGATGGTCCATGGTATTTATAAACCGTGGTATTAGCCCGTGGTATTATGGTTTTTTTTCTCTCCTCTCCATCTCTTTCTCCCCCTTCCTATCTTTCTCTTATGGGTATTGGACCATAGTATTGTAAAACAACCCATTTAGAAGTTAGTAATATCCATGGTAAATATTCATGATTAAAAATCTTGTTATATTGTAAATATTAAATTTTTATGCACTTATTAATTAAATTTAAAGATGGTTATGAAATCATTATTTTAATTTATATGGTAAAATAGATGTTAATTTATAAGTACTATTTATATGTTATATATTTTAATGTGATATGTATATTATATATTCTTTTATCTAAAAGTTTGTTTTAATTTTATTAATAAAAAACA
The DNA here is from genome assembly GCA_034641835.2 of Pinus albicaulis. Lineage (NCBI taxonomy): Eukaryota > Viridiplantae > Streptophyta > Pinopsida > Pinales > Pinaceae > Pinus > Pinus albicaulis. The sequence continues at coordinate 326,386,569 of CM076575.1, read as the reverse complement.
ATCTCACATCTAAAGCCCACACATCTACCCTATATGGGGTTGTAGAGCGCCTCTTGGTGCCTCTCCCTCCCTTCATCTATATTTCTCTTCTTCCCTCTCTCCCCCTACCATCTATATCTATACCTCCCTCCATCTCTTCTTTTTTGTCTCTCTATCTCAGCCCCCTAAACATCTCTCTCTCTCTCTCTCTCTCCATATATATCTCTTTTCCTCCCTCCCTCTCTTTCTCTCTCGCTTATTCCCTCTCGTCCCCTCCATCTATATCTATATCTCCATATGTTTCTCCTTTTTCTATCTATATCAACTCAAAAATATACACACACTCTCTCCATATCTATCTATCTATCTCTCCCTCTTCCTCTCCCTCTCTATCTCTTCCCATTCTCTCTCTCTCTCTCCATCTATATCTCTATCTCCAATTGTCTCTCTATCTCAACCCCCAAACATACACACTCTCTCACCATAGATATCTATCTCTCTTGCTCCCTCCCCCCTTCTTCCTCTCCCTCTCTCTCTCTTCCCCTTCTCTCTATCTCTCTCTTCCCCTTCTCTCTCTGTCTGTTTGTCTATCTCTCTCTCCCTCTTCCACTTGTCTCTCCATATCTATCTCTCTTCCTCCCCCCTCTCTTTTCCATTATTAATATGTTTGTCAAAATAATTTTTATTATTGTTGAATTGACTTGTTAAAGCATGGTTTTCATGCTTGGGTCAATGGTTATAGGTCAAGCCTCCATTTAAGGCTTTAGGATTGGTTATAGGTCAAACCTCCATTTAGGGCTTTAGGATTAAGTCAAAGTCAATTTGTTGTTTTTACTCCTCCATAAGTCATCCTCCTCTCCAAACTCTTCAAGTCGGCCTCAAATAAATGATCTTCAAGTTAGTTTCCTCAAATATGTACATGTCAGCCTAATATAAAGACACACCTCTTCAAATATTCATTTCGACTTATATATGATGGAAAAAACACTATATACCAGTGAAAGGACTTCATATTTATCTACCTCAGAATCTCAGATAGAATTGCAGAGCTAAGTTCAAATAAGACTTAAGAGATAGAGTCTCAGTACTACCATAGGATGGGAGTTCGGTTAGATCACAAAAGAGATGATTTCAAATAACATTTCAGAAGGATGATCTTAGTGTCAAGAAGAAGGGTCTTGGTGTTGTATCAATATCGGTGCTACTTTCAAGAGCCTTGGTGTTACCATAGTGCAAATGAACTTGGTGCTACCTAAGAAAGAAGAATCTGGTGTTGTGACAATCTTAACTTTGATCAAGTCACAGTCTGAGTGATATCACAATTTGGGTTCATGTTACCATCGACACGATGCCACCAAAAGGATAAGGTCTAAATGATATTATAGTAATGAAAATCTTGGTGTAAGATCTCGATGGTATTACAGTAATGAATATCTCAATGCAGTGATAAGTTCTCGATGGTATAGGTGCAGTGACAAGGTCCCTACAATATTACAATGATGGTGTCTTGATGCTGAAACAGTGACTTGGATATCGGTATGTGGACACAGTGGAAGGAATATCAAGGATGAATTGATGGAGGGAGTCTCTAGTCTAGCGTATTGGTCGTCTCATCTTGAATCTACTTAAGAAATCATTTTGACTGGGTTTTCCCCAAAGTGTGGGGTCCCCTGACAACATACCTACATCTTGCATCCTATTTTATTTTTTGTTTATCATTATTCTTGATGATAAGAAAAAATGAATTGAAAGAACACATAATAATAATGAAAACATCACAAGATAGTGTCATAATAAGGAAAATCAATTAACTTCCACCTCCTTTGATTTTCGAACATCCCCCTCCATCTATATCTCTCTCTCCCCTTGTCTCTCCTTCTCACCCCCAAAACATACACACTCTCTCTCCATATCTCTCCCTCCCTCCCTCTTCCTCTCCCTCTCTCTTTCCCCCTTCTCTCTCTATCTCTCTCTCTTTACCCTCTTTCTCTCCTCTCTCCCTCACCGTCTCTCCATCTCTCCCTTGTCACACCCTCTCCCTCTCCACCTTTCTCTCTCTATGTTTTTCTTCCCCTTCCAACTCCATCTCTCTCCTCTCTTAAGTCCTCACTCTCTTCCTTCCTCTCTCTCCCTTTCTCTCCCACCTCTCTTTGTCTCTCTCCCCCCATCACTCTCCCCCCCTCTCTCTCTCACCACCCTCCAATTCTATCACTATCTCCCTTCCTCTCTCCTTCTCACTCTCACCCCCTCTCCCCCCTCCATATCTATGTCTCCCTATCTCTCTCTTCCCATTATTTACCTATCTCTATCCTCTCATTTTCTCTCTCTTCCCTCATCTCCTCTCTCCCTCATTCCATCTTCATCTCTCCCTTGTCACTCCCTCTCTATCTCCACCTCTATCTCTCAATGTCTAAAAAATATCTCACTTCTCACACCTACACATCTTTTTATTATAATAATAATAATAATTGTCTTTTTATTATAATAATATAATATTTGATCTTAGATTTTTGCGATCCATATAAACTATGAAATTTTTTCGCATTAATTGCATCACCATCTAATAAGGTTCATCATTTTAAAAATACCGAAGTGTAATAACACATACTTGTTAAAATTCCTAAAAGACTTATAAATGGATTAGGGTTTTGAAACATACAACTATACCCTAGTTCTGCCTAAGCGTGTCCCGTTCGTTGCGATAACTAACCATTGAAAACGCTTCTCATATCGTTCGTTGGGATAACTATTTAGTTTTCACATCTTGGGCATCCCTTTGGGAGCAAAGGTTGAATCCTGTGGAAAGTATTCAGGATTCTTCCTGTTCCTTGCAGCTGGATTCCACCCATACCAATTCCAACACTGCTTGGATAAGATTTCATGTTATAACAGAGATTAAGTTAAAAGAAAATAATTGAATCATGGAAGAAGAGCAGAATGGAGAGGCTAGGGTTTATCTGGACAGCATTCCGGGTCCAGGGAAGAAGATATATACTATTCAGTTGCCTAACGGCGCTAGAGACTTCTTCCTTGTTGATGAAAAGTACGAGGTTGAGTCCATTCTTGGCATTGGAAAATATGGATATGTTTTGTCTGCGGAGGACAGATCCAAGGGCGATGCCCACCAAGTTGCCATCAAGGTATTCTACTCCATATTCCAAGACAATTTGGACTGCAAGAGATTGTTGCGAGAGGTTCGAATTCTTCGGCAGATCACTCACCCTTTTATCATCAGAATCATTGATATTATGGAGCCTATTGAAAAAGGTGGTAGTGCCTCTCTTGCCATTGTTTTGGACAAAATGAAATCGGATTTGTCCTATTTCCTTTATGGCGACGATAATGGAGAGGAAAACGGTTCCAACCGCCCTAGCAATAAGGTTGATGAGGAAGGAAGAGAGGATATGGAAGAAGACCAAGATGATGGAGGAGATGGGGAAGAAGAAGACCACAAAGAAGTTCAAGGAAGAGAGGACATGGAAGAAGACAAATATGGGGCAGAAGAAGACTACAAAGAAGTTCAAGGATTGCAGTCTGATGAATGCAAATTGATTCTAAACCAGGTATACATACTTCAATTTGATTGTTATTAAAATGTATGATTGTTATTAAGCTACATGATCTTTTCTTTATATTTCAATTTTACTAACTAATATTAATATCAGTAGTTGAGAATTATAACTGTTGTTGGCAGTTGCTACGGGGCATCCAGCACTTGCACTCTGCACACATCCTCCACCGAGACCTGAAGCCCCAGAATATTCTCGTCGCACCCAACGGAGTCGTAAAAATCTGCGACTTCGGTCTCGCACGAATCGAAGACGACCGGATGACCCGGTTGGTGGTGACTGTCTTATACAGGGCACCGGAGCTCCTATTCATCGACGACGCCGTCGACGACGACGCTGAAGATGCCTTCGACGTCAAGAGTTGTTACGGCCCCGCCATCGACATATGGTCTCTCGGCTGCATTTTCGCAGAGCTTCTCGGACACGACAATGGCGAATACGCTGCTCTCTTCAGCAACCTGCGCGAAAATATGGACATCTCGGTGTCCCTGAAAGAGATTTTCAGCGTGATTCCCAAGCCCTCCGACGACGATCCCCTCGACTTCATCGAGAGCGACGCCATCCGTTGCTACATTCGCTCTGCGTTGCCCACCATGCCCACGCGCCTCTCTATGAAAAGCGTGGTTCCGAATGCTGAGCCCGAGGCGGTGGATCTGCTGGAGAGAATGCTCGCCTTCGACCCGCGAAAGAGGATCACTGCTGCCGAGGCCCTGGCGCATCCGTACATGGCTGACGTCACCGTCGATGTTCTTGCGCGGGCGCTCGAGTTGCAGCCTGCGGAGGTCGAGATATTGAGGAATGACAGTGCTCCCATTGTTAACATCCGCGAACATGAAATCGGAAGTGCAAACGTGGAGCAGCTCAAAAAATTCATATATGAAGAATGTGAGAGTTTCAGAGCAAAAAAATTCATATATGAAGAATGTGAGAGTTTCAGAGCACGTAGACGACACAGCACGTAGACACTGATCACCATGGCCATGGATTTTTTTTTTTCCTACAGATTCTTGCAAAATATACAGAATTCTTTTTGCTATGCATTGAAGGGAATTCTGTCAAACTGAGCATTAACTTTTTGTGCACGAGTTATCTGAATAAGTTCTGAGATTTATTTTGAGATTGGCCTCGGGCGTTGATGCAAATTTAAATTGCATATTTTAATAAAAATATAAAGTAAGATTGAAGGTTTTATTTTATTGACATATCATGCTCATCAAACATCTAGGTATTACCGATAAAACTTTGACAATGTGCAAATTATTATGCTTGCAATCAAATTTATAAAATTTAAAAGCAAATAATGAGATTGCATTTAAAAAAATAATTTATATGGGAGGTTTTAAGTTTTTGATGAATTGGTTTTTTGACTATATATGGATTCAGCACTTTAAAAAAAATTTAGGGCATTTCGATTGTGCAAGGTTACCTATCAAACTTATATATGGATTCAGCACCCTAAAAAACCTCTAGGGCATTTCGATTGTACAAGGTTACCCATCAAACCCATATATGGATTGTGCAAGGTTACCTATCAAACTCATATATGGATTCAGCACCCTAAAAAACCTCTAGGGCATTTCGAATGTGCAAGGTTACCCATAAAACCCATATATGGATTCAGCAAAATATATCATGAAATTATATTAATAGAAATTATGCATTTAAAAATAAAGAACTTTGTAATATGTTATGAATTTATAATATGAAAACCTCTAGGGCATTTCGATTGTGCAAGGTTACCCATCAAACCCATATATGGATTGTGCAGCACCCTAAAAAACCTCTAGGGCATTTAAGGTTACCCATAAAACCCATATATGGATTCAGCAAAATATATCATGAAATTATATTAATAGAAATTATGCATTTAAAAATAAAGAACTTTGTAATATGTTATGAATTTATAATATGAATTTATATTAACAGAAATTATGCATTTAAAAATAAAGACCTTGGTAATATGTCATGAATTTATATTAACAGAAATTCCAATGTCTCTATTAAAAAAATTTAATAGTAGTAGAGTAGTAGTAGTAGACCATGCTTATTGAGGTTTGATGATGGTTGACTATGGATATCAGTATATCAACCATTTTTTAATGTGGTTTTACTATGTGGGATAGAGTAGTAGACCATGCTTATTGAGATTTGATGATGGTTGACTATGGTTGAAGACGGTTCATGATGTTGACAATGGTTTACCATTGTTTTATAGGGTTGATTCTTTGATGGACCCTAAGAGTATATATGTTACATTCATTTTGAGAATTGTTACATCAACGTTTGCCAACCACACTTGACCATGGATGATGTTACATTGGTGTTAATGTTAATGTTACATTAATGGGTGAAGAGGGTGTTGGTATCATGATTGTCGTTAGACCAAAACCCGCAAGCATTAGTCTTCGCTACAATCGCCAAAGTTAGGATCCACGGGTGAGTTTCGAACTCGAGGCCTTTCACTCTAATGCCATTTGTTGGAATCACGATTTTCGTCAGACCAAAACCTGCAGGCATTAGCCTTCGCTACAATCGCCAAAGTTAGGATCCAAGAGAGGCGGTTAGTCCATGTCGCGAAACACACAGGGAGTGTTGAACCCAATGTCCAACAAAGGGTTGGCAAGGTTAATGTAAAAATACATTTATGTTACATTAATGTTTGTCAACCACATTAATGAAGTGAGTGATGTTACATTGGTGTTAATGTTAATGTTACATAAATGGTTGAAGAGGGTTGGCATGGTTAATGTAACAATGCTGTTATGTTACATTAATGTTTGTCAACCACATTAATAAAGTGGGTGATGTTACATTGGTGTTAATGTTAATGTTACATTAATGGTTGAATAGGGTCATTAATGTTTGTCAACCACATTAATAATTTGGGTGATGTTAAATTAGTGTTATGTTAATGTTACATTAATGGTTGAATAAGGTTGATGAGGTTGACCATGGAACCATTAATGTAACAATGTATTTATATTTCATTGTTGAATAATGTTTACCATAGGTAATCTTGGTGACCATGGTTAAGCTTCCTCAGTTGTGTTTGAACATGATTGACTATGGTTAAATATACTTTTTTTAACTATGGTTAAATACACTTTTGTTCACTATAGTTGACCATGAATGTGGTATTCCATGGATGTCCATGGTTGATTATGGATGACTGGTGTTGGTTGAGGATGGTTGAGCTTGTTTGAACATGGTTGAAAAATATTAACTACAATTGAACTTGGTGACCCTGTTTTTGACCCATGTTGGGATATTAAAGAATACCCTAATCTCACTGGATATTGATGAAAACCTCCCAAAATCCTTGAATACCCTTTTTTATACCCCCATGTCTATAGTTTCCCCCTACCCAACGTAATTACAACATATTGACTCTATTTAAAGCCCCTCTTTATAAATGATCATGGCAAGATATTGATTAACAAGGTGAATTCCCTCATGGTTTGTGAGGGTTGATTTTTCTTGACCTTGTTTGACCATTTTTGAACTTATTCGATAATGGTTGACTATCGTCAACATACAATTGTCTATGGTTAAGCATGGTAGTCCAAGGTTGTTAGCATTCCCCTATAGATGACTATGGTTGACCATGAGGCCTATGTTAACCAATGTTTGCCAATATTTACCATAGTTGACCATGTAGACCATTGTGGACTATGGTTTGGCCATGTTTAACATTGGTTGAACATGGTTGGAAATCGTGACCATGTTGAACTTATTTGACCTTGTAACGATGTGAAAATGTGTATTTTTGTTAAGAAATAGTTTGTGTAGTCATTTAATTATCGACCAAGGTTTATTAACTTATGAGGGCTCGGTGCTATATACACCGGTACCAAAATTCCTACCAAGTGGTAACAATTAGAGTCAAGACATGTTAAAATATTTCAATTAATCCTGGCCATATGGTTACCCAATTATTGGACTAAAAATATTATAAAAAAGATAAGTGATTAATTAAGTCTCCCAATTTCGCAACAAAGGTTGTTGATTTTGCAACCACTTTTAAAATACACTTAAGGTAAAAACAAGGCCCAAGAAATTACTATAATGGAAATCAAACCAACTATTCTTAACAAACACACCATTAAATTTATTTAGCTGATCACAAATCTATTGAATATTAGGCACATTAAATATTGCAAGAAAATACATATACATAGAGTTAACAAATAACTAGAAATAAAAGGGTGTGCAGAGCCTTACCTCGAGCGGGCCCAAACTGCCCCCTATAATTATTTTATTGGGAAATTCTCTAAGCACATTAGATGACCTCCATGTGTCCTTGCTCTCTCTCTTCTCCACAAGACACATTTCCTATGTGTAGTGTTGACCTCTCTTTGCCAATACCCGCACTGCTTTGGATTGTCCTCTTTTTCTTGTCCTTTCTTCCAAGCGAGCATGGGAAATGTACTCTTGTTCTAGCCTCATAAATTTGAGAAGCCTTAGGTCATTACCACACAATAACCAACCTTTAATGGCTATCACACTATTCAAAATTTTCTCCTGCAACAAGTAAACTAAATAACCCAAGCAAAATCCCTCCTTAGTATCTCAAATCTTAGTCCCTACTCAACCCATTCATTTAATTATTACAATTATTTACAAGGGAGAAATCATTAACCAAGGGTTGTTACATATATAACGATTGTAGAATGAAATCGTGCATCTCAAATAGAAGTTGTCTCATGGTGGTGAAAACAGGAAGGTCAACTTCCGAGTGGAATAAATTTTGCATACAGACTCCGATTGAGGCTATTTTTGCATTTTTGGAAATATATTTGTTTATGTGATATGAAAGAAAAGTTTGGCACGAAAGCAGTAAATTTTTACCCTGAAAAAATGTCGTTTGATGCCTCAAAATTCTCTAGGAAGGCTTCAAACAACAATTTTCCAAACTGGGTCTAGTTGGTAAAACTAGTATTGTGAGTTGATTCCTCCATGTTTTCCACTTTGAAAGTATCAATATGGATGACAAATAATATACTGATCTAATCTAGATTATTATAGGTCACAACAATGGTAAACATAATTGAAAGATGCTAGGAAGGGGGTTAGTCCTTCGTCTATGTGGACAATGACCTAGTGTTGGGTGGCACCTAACATATTGTTTAACTAGTGTAGACCCAAAACCCACCTTGTAGAATTCCCCCGTGTGAAAGTATTTCACTTGGATTCCCAATTGAAACTTCACATGTAAATTCCACAAGAATTATAGAGATATCTCCCTATTATAGGGAGAATCCATCCACTTGTCTAGAAATGGTTTGTACGTACACCAATTCATAAAAATACATCTTTTGGTTACTGGTATTGATTGGTTGCCTCTTTGGTCACCAAACAAAGACAACAAATCTTGTTTAATAATGTTGAGGTATCTAATTTGATCTTTATTTAGATTGATTCTATAATGTTCACACATTTTAGCCTTGTAATCATAAATATTAGTTAATCGAATTTTAGCATTAAAGACGAGTGATACAATTGAGTTTACTGACCTTGCAAGAGATGCTAGTGATGAATCTCTAGTGTTTTGGAGATCCTATATCAATGACCTCAATGTAGCTTTGGATGCATCAATTTCCTCATTTATTTTTGTTGGTTTTTGGCTTGGGCCTAGTTCTAAAATTTGGTTTGATGATAGTGGGGTTGGGTTCTGATTAGGTTTAATATTATCCAATTTCCCTATAATACAAGACAATGAGTGCATTGAGGGTATTAATTTGGTTGTTTTTTTATAATTTTAAACCAAATATTAAAAAAAACCAAAAGAACCATTAAAATCCTTACTTCGACTCCAAAGATAAGGTATCGTGTTGATTTGGCATTTGAGGTTTTTTTAGAAGCAATAAGTTTGCTCAATGACTCCCAAAATCTACCACATGGTCCTGATTTAGCAAAAAATGCGGCCGCAAGCACATACATAAAATTTATGACTAGGAATACATGTATGTTGTAAGAGAGTTTGTGGATCTTGGAGTGCATCTGCATTCCCGAGATGCATACAGATTCCTAGAGTATGTGCACATTCCTAGCCATACTGAACTAGCAACTTGGTTGGTAGCTCAAGGCTTCCTAAGTATGGACACCCAGGAACACACACATATTCATGTGGGCGTGCACTCCTTATAGCCCCATTTCCACTTTTGGGGCCATCATCTTCCTACATTCACCCACGTGCATGAGGATATGTACAATAGGTTATGTAATAAATTGCTCAAAAACATAACATCAAATAATACCCCAACTTATCTAATAACATGCATAATTAATAGTTTCACTTTGTATTTAGAAAATTGCAAAAAAAAAAAAAAAAAAAAACATAACATTGAGTAATATACCAACTTTTCTAATAACATGCACAATTAATAATTTCACTTTGTATTTATAAATTTGCTCAAAAACATAACGTCAAGTAATATGCCAATTTATCTAACAACAAGCACAATCAATAATTTCAATTTGTATTTATAAATTTATTATATATCAAATAATTCTATATATATTTAGTCAATGACTTTAGTAAATTTGAGTTTTATAGAATTAAATTTATATGACTAGAAATTCCAAGCACAAAGTCAATATATTTTTATGTTTAAAATAAGAATACATTTTCTTTTATTTTTCTTTATATATATAAATACTTTTTAATTTTTATTATAATTATACGTAAATATATAGAAAAGTTATCACAATTCAACGTCAAACTAGTAATGAGATAACCATCACTAATTGTGAGACAACCATCACTAATTGCGAGGTGTAGATAGTGCCAAATGCTTTTTCTTAAAAATATAAGACAAAACTTATATATTGAAAACTAGTAGCTCACAGGTGAGCAAGCTACACCTGGAGACTGCCCAAGTAGAGAACGCTCTACTCATTAATCATTAACATCAAGAATATATAAGTTTACATGAGAATAGGAGAATTAGAACTAACACCTAGAAAATAGGAACTAATTCCTAAACTAGTACTCATTAATCATTAACATCAAGAATATATAAGTTTACATGAGAATAGGGGAATTAGAACTAACACCTAGAAAATAGGAACTAATTCCTAAACTAGGCTACATGCACAACTAATGAAAAAACTCTCCAATAGTACATTCTCCATTAATTCCAACACTCCCCCTTAATGGATAAAGGGTTCACTAGTACTCCTAACATCTCCCTAAATAATTCAAATTTAATTCTTCCAAGGGGTTTGGTAAAAATGTCTGCTGCATTATCACAAGTATTACAATATTCAATATAAATTTCTTTTGACTGAACCTTCTCTCTAACAAAGTGAAATTGTCTATCAATATGCTTTTTGTTTTTGTGAAACACATGATTGTTTACAAGTTTGATTGAGTTCTGGTTGTCACATCTGATAACCGTTGCATCTTTTTTTTCTTCTCTGGCATCATGGAGAAGTCTCCTCAACCAAAATGCTGCACACATTGCTTGATACTCCGCTTCTACAAAAGATAAGGATACAATATTCTACTTCTTACTGCTCCATGCTATGACGCCAAACCCAATGTTTAATGCATAACCTATTATGGATCGTCTGTCATCTAGATTTCTGGCCCAATCTGAATCTGAAAAACGTTTAAATCTAACATCAAATGAATTAGTATATTTAATACCAAAGTATAACGTTCCTTGAAGATACCTCAAGATGCCTTTCGTTGCGACCCAATGACTCTCAAGAGGTTTTGACATAAACTGGCTCGAAACAATGACTGCAAAAGCTAAATTAGGTCTAGTTGTAGTTAGATAAATCAAATTTCCAACTAGATGTTTGTACATTGTTGCATCCACCTCCTTAGAACCATCATCATTCTGAAGTTTGAAATTTTTTTGTAAAGGCACTGAGGCAACTTTGCAATGATCCCTTTTGAAAATTTTCAATAATCTCCTAACATACTTTCCCAGAGACAGAAAAGTCTGATCAAAATCCCTCCAGACTCAAGAACCAAACAATAGTGTAACTCTCCAAGGTCTTTCATCTCCAAAATGTGTGACATCTGCACTTTGATTTCTTTAATGAGCTCATCAACATTTCCTATAATATTAAGATCATATACATATAAATAATCAAAACAATTTTCCCCTTTTCATCAAACACAATATACATATTTGGGTCGTTCTTGCTCCTCTTATAACTATGTTGTAAGAAAAATGAGTCAATTTTTTTCATACCATGACGTGGGTGCTTATTTTAATCCACACAATGCTTTCCTGAATCTACAGACTAAATGTTCCTACCCTTGTTGAACAAACCCTTCAGGTTGTGTTAAATACACCTCCTTTTTCAATTCACCATTTAAGAAAGAAGATTTCACATCTAGCTGCTGTATTTTCCAGTGATGTTTCGTAGCTAAGGCTATTAACATTCTAATGGTGTTTAACTTAACTACATGGGCGAAGGTTTCTTCATAATCAATACCTTCTTTCTGCGAATACCCCTTAGCTACCATCCTAGATTTATATTTATCTATATTACCATATGCTTTAAACTTAGACTTGTATAACCATTTACAACATACGGTTTGTGCCTTCAGGCAGTTCAACTAGATCCCAGGTTTTTTTTTAAGTATTGACTCATATTCCTTTTACATGGCTTCCCTCCATTCATCATATTCACTTGCTTCTTTATATTTTAAGGGATCAACAACATTCAAGATATTTTTCATGAGGGCATATTATTTATACCTAGTGAGTAAGGGAGTCTGCCTACCTGATCTTCTTTGTATTGGAGTGGCCTCAAATATGTTTTGATCATCCCTTAATGGACTTGGACTGCTGACTGTGTTTGTAACATCTGATTCTTCCTTTTTCTATTGTTTCTACTTCTCATGGTTGTCCCTTGTTTCATCACTTCCATATTCCACCAACAAAGGAATGTCCCACTCTTCATTTCCTTTATCATAGTTTCCATCATCAACCTGCTCATGGAATACTACATCTCTTCTCGCAAACACTTTGTGAGTTGAAGGTTTAAACAATTTATATGCTTTAAACTCTTTACAGTACCCATCAAAAACGAATTTAATCGCCTTTGAATCCAGTTTCTTCCTATCCTCTTTTGGAACATGAGAAAAATATTTCGAGCCAAAAACTCTTAAATTATTAACTGCAGGCTTAAAACCTAATAAATCTTCGAATGGAGTTTTAAGATCATGGTTTTCTGTTGGAATCCTATTCTTTAAATACACTGTAGTATTTATTTCTTCTGCCCAAAAACATTAGACATGTTCTTACCTTTTAACATGCTGCATGCACACTCCACCAGGGTTTTGTTCTTCCTCTCTGTGACTCTGTTCTGTTGAGGAGTGCGGGGTACTATGAACTCGTGAATTATCCCATGGTCCTTGCAATATTTGATGAAGCCACTTTTCTTGTATTCTCCCCCTTGATCTCAGTGGAGAATTCTGATGAACTTCCTTCTATGTTTTTCAACCATGCTCCTGAATTATTTAAAGTATTCAAAAGTATGACTCTTTTTTATAAGAAAATATACCCAGGTAAATCTTGTGTAATCATCAAAAAATAATAAAAATAATATGCACCTCCTAATGAACTTGTCTACATCGGCCCACATAAATCAGTGTTCACAAGCTTTATTATATCTCTCTTCTTTCTATTTGAACTTGAGGGAAAATCATCCCTATGCATCTTTCCAAGGGCACATCATTCACAATCAACATGAAATTTTTTTAAAACAGGGAGACCATTGACCATACCTTGTTTCTAAAGTAGCAGTAGATCATGAAAATTGATATGACCAAATATTTGATGCCACAAATTCTCTGCAGTAATAACTGTTGAAGTTAAGGCTTGGTGTGGTGCGCTTCTTACATTCAATTGTAGAGACCTCCAACTCGAATACCTGATGCAATTGGATTCATATGATCCAATAGATATTTAATAACAAAATAAGACTTAAAAAATTCTACCTTAAGATTCTGATCTGTTATCATAGAGACAAGGATCAGATTCTTTTTAATTCCTGGTACATACGTCACATTTCGAATATGCCTATTATTACCATCAGGTAATACCAAAGGAATATTTCCATACCCCTTAATCTGGTACCCTTTGTCATCACCAAGGTAGATATTACACCAATGCTAGTTTCTTTAAAATTTACAAACCAATGTTTGTTACCGATCATGTGAGTGGAAGCTCCTGAATCCACAAACCAAGTTTCTGCTTCATCATTCTCGGTAGAGAAAGCAGAATCAAATACAAACAATATAAGATTCAAATTATGATCTTCATCAGCAAATTGCCCATCATGCTTCTTATGTCTATGTCGATTTTCATCAAAATTCTTCTTATGGACATTCTTAGCAATGTGACCAGATTTACCATAGTAAAAACATTTGATCCCTGAATCATTTCTGGTTGAAGACATACCTTGAGGTGGATTTCTATGTGGTGTACCTCCGCCTTTCTGTCCTGCACTTTCTCTTCCTATGAAAGGCTTTTTCTTCGCCATTAATGCAAGATCTGAATTCTCGGGTTTCAGAGTCATCCACCTCTCTTCCTCTTGTATCAAGATCCCTGTCAATTCTTCAAAATAGAGAAATCTTCACAATGTGAGCTCAATCAACGTCTTTATGTGCACCACACTAGGGTGGGAAATGGTGATTGGGATTTTTTTTCGGGTTAGTTGTTTGTCCCTTTCCCTCATTTGAGCACCATCACTCTTTTGAGTTATGATGGCAATTGACTCTTAATCTTCTATGAATGTGGCATTATCTTTGAATTGTTATCTTAATGAGGGTAATATTTAATCATATGCTTATCACAAGAAGTGATGTTATTATACACTTATGACCTAAGCCACCCACAAATAAAATGTAATGTTTACTCACTTCAACAGGGGGAGGAATCATGTATTCCACCCATGCTTTATGTATATTTTTTAAACACAATAATTTTTATTTTATTTTTAAAATTTTAATATTATTTTCATTTTTTAAATTAATTATTTTTGAAAGAAAAAACTAGAAGAAGAATTTCACCTTACTCTAACCTCATAACATAATCATTGGAAGATAAAGGGCCTCATATCAATATGAGATTTTTATGTTTGATCTAGATTAATAAGCAGTGTGATGTGTGGCATGTGATTTGAAACATAAAAACATAATGAAGTTTATAATTACATATATACTATGCTGTGTGAACTCAAATAATGGCTCACACATTATGATGGACAAAGTTTTCAGAGTTAGGCCATAGAGAGAAAATAGTGTTTTCCAAAAAAAAACAAACATTTTTCTACACTTACTCAGAGTTCATAGAAAAAACACACTTACACGTTTAAGAGAAAAATGCATAACTAAGAAATTCTTACAACAACATTTCAAATGCGAAGCTTTGATTTCATGGAAGAAGAACCACCTACTACCAAGGGAAAGAATTCTATATACTCTTGAAATACCAACATATTATACTAACCAATATAATAGTATTCATTATGATTAAGATACCTTTTTATAAATAGATGTAAATGTATGTGTGTGAGAGAAATATTTTGGCCTCTATTTGAAAGATATATCTTTTTAAAGAAAGATTTGAAATATAAAAACAACATATTCTTTTGAGTTATTTCTATAATATAATTGATATTTTCCTAAAACAAAATTCCATATAAATAAGTGTTATATAGTAACTAGTACTTGTGGCTTAGTTTAAATATAGCTAAATTAAATATGTAATATTGCAATTTGATATGTGTATAATAGATTTTTGAACAATGATTAGATAAATGTAAAATAAAATAAATTTTTAAAATATATTACATGGTTAATATATATAATATCCCTAGCATAAGCTACCAAAAAAAACTCTGGTAAAATGAGAGTTGTTGAATAATTAAATATTATTAAATATTATATTGATATTACATGAAGAAGAACTTATATTCTTCTATAGAAATAAATTATATTTCCAAGTTGGTATATTTTATGAGTTTTAGAAATAATGAGGAATAGTTTTAGAAAAACTATGGGTAAGTGATGTTTTGTCCATAAGGAAAAATCAAATCTACCATGGAAAAACATGAGTGATTTATGGATGGCTTATGGAGTGATTTTATAATTTTTGAAAAATCAGATTTATGGAGTGATCTATGGGTGATTTATGGAATGCTTTTAAGATTTAGAAAATCTATTCCATTTTCTTAATTATATTTATTGTAAGCCTATGAGAAAAATAAAATAAGGAATGACATAATGTTGGAATTAATTCTTACATCCTATATTTGAGATATTGGTTTGTGATGGTTGAGAAATTCTCTCAACCTTTCCTTCTAACTTAGGAATAAGTTAGATCTGGAAAACTCTATCTAATAGAGTAATATCAATGTAATCTGTGTGTGTGTTTACACATACACCTTTTGTATGTAAGATATGAGTGCTTTTAGTTAGTTTTATCATGGTATCGGAGCTCGAGCTCCAACTAGGATTGTGAGAGAGTGTAAATTTTTTTCTGTAGTGTGTTAGTTTGTATAAGGAAGCGTGAATTATTTTTCGGTATTTTTTTTTATGAAAGCAACGATGAAAAAGGAATAGTACTTGTATTCGTTGTCAAAAAATATTGTTGGAAGGATGTATATATCATTGAAAACTGGTCCTGGCATCCACATCTTTGCCTTGAAGTTCCTACCATTGACTGAACTATGCACTTTGTCATACTTTTTTCATAATCTTTCGAATTTCAATGGCATTCATGGACACATAGGTGACTAAGTGCCGGCCTTCTCGAATCATTGCCTTATGATCATCAACAAAGAAGTGTTTAACGCACCACAGATACCTTTGAAAACCGGACGCAAGATGCAGATGAAACAAACGTCTAACTTGAGCATTGAAGCAACCCATTATCACTGATACTTCTTTTGTAATCTCGTAAAAGAAAATTTGGTCACATACTGTACAAGTTTCCGAAGAACATGTGGTGCTTGATGAGTCAGATGACTTGGGAATGCGACTGGATGTAGGTAAACTGCATCGCCCTACTCTCGGGTCTGATGGGGTTCCGTCATAGTATTGAACACGACATGTTTTCAAGACCTTTTTTTTTTTTCAATCGTTTGTATCCTACGTGCAAACAATTTTGTAGAAAATGCTTGTCCGCTCCATGTAGATATTCGAAAATCTCTCCCCAAATTTCATAAGTTATAGGCTAACCGCATAAAGTTATTAAAGTCGCCATGGTTAATTGAATTGATTGTCACGTATGAAAATTCGTCAAAGGACTGACGCTTGGGTCAGTACGTGAGTTGAGAACCTGTGCTAATTGAAGACCGATAGGACCTGATCATCTTCATGTTGTTGTTTGGAGTGGAGTCTCGTAAGTAAGATCATTGGTTGTAGCTGAAGATCTGTGACACTGATGGCATAGGTAGAAAAAAAACATTTCCAAAAAGGATAAATCTCTTTGCGGGTGGCTGAGTTTTATGGTTGAATCTGGCGTATTGAAATTTTTGTGGTTTAATAGTATTATTGTTTTTAAATTAAGTGAGGATGATTTTTCAAAATCAGATAAAAATGTTTATGATGCAATAAATGACTCTAGATACATTATGTATCTAGACCACTTCCTTAGATAACCGGCGAGTACAACGGCTAACACCCGTGTATTTCGGTGGATGGGAGCTCGTCCATAGAATGACTAGGAGTTCAGCGATTAAATGTTTGTAATCAATTGTGTTTGAAGAGATCAAGTGGCAGTAAGGCTCAACATGGATGGTTGTCGAGATAGTATGGTAGTTGCGGATCTAGGGAAGGATCCCTCATTGGTCGTAGATGTGGAGTGGTATCCTAATGAGGTTATGCGACATTTTGGGTTTCTGTCCAGTAATTGACTTCGAGAGGTCCTTGATTCGGGAGTTCAAGAGGCGAACTCGGGAATCCAACTTGCCGACAACACCTTTATGAGGGTTATGAGACAACTTGATGGAGCATCTACTGATAAGATAAAGAATGGTTGTGTTTTCAATAAATTTATGTAATGTAAGCATTAAGAAGGGATGTTGGAATTAATGCTTACATCCTATATTTGAAATATCAGTTTGTGATGGTTGAGAAATTCTCTCAACATTTTCTTCTAACTTAGGAATAAGTTAGATCTGGAAAACTCTATTTAATAGAGTAATCCGAATGTAATATGTGTGTGTGTTTACACATACACCTTTTGTATGTAATATATGAGTGCTTTTAGTTAGTTTTATCACATAATACATGGAGAATGGAGCCAAGAGAGAGGAAGAAGGGATTATAAGCATGCATCAAAAGATAAGTAACTATGTTATTTGAAAATTATTGTGTTTGCATATGGTGCATGATGAAATAATAATTGAATTTATTTGTTTGAAAAAACTCATATGATAAAGAATCAAGATTATTTCTTGAGAAAACCTCTATGGAATTTCGTGCATATAGGACTACGTCTTTTTTTCATTGAATTCTTAGAAGATTTCATGTGCTTTGAATTCTTAAAAGTTTTTCATGGCTAAATAATTATATGAATTGCATGAGTTATTGAAAAATATGGTCTAGATATGCCTTTATATCTCCAAAACCGTGATAGATGTGTACAAACCGCAAGAGGTTTTTGGTAAATTAGCTCGTTCCAGCAAAAATAACTCTTTCAGATTTGAAAAATTAATCTTCCATGTCTTGAAAACTGTGTCCAAAATTGATGACAAAAAGAAAACATTATTTCATATCTAAATATGGAAAAATGCGCTGAAAATATTCATTTGAATCATCCAAACCGTGATACCATTGTAAAAATAGAGAAATATTTTTTTTATGAACCCATTCCAAACAAAAACCTATTTTGGTTTTCAAAAAATCGTTTCCATATGTTCGTAAACCGTGTCCAAAATTGATGGCCAAAATTAGAAATTATTTAATATTTAAATATAGGAAAATGAGTTGCAAAGACTCATTTGAATTTTCCAAACCATACTACCCATGTAAAAACTGAGAGAGGTTTTTCTTAATGCGCCTGTTACAAACAAAAACCTCCTTTGGTTTTCAAAAATTGGTTTCCATGTGTTTGCAAGCCAGGTCGAAAGTTGATGAGTAAAACAAGAAAAACATAGTAAGACTTAGTGCTTCCATTTGATTTGTCTGCTAGATAAGAATAGTTGGTTATGTACATATAGAGATAAGTATTATGTTAATATTATTGAAAATAAATAAATTAATTGCATGAAAAAACAAATAGAACAATTATGCTGATATTTCTTGAAAAGAAATAAGTTATTCTCATGCACAAAAATAGAACAATTATGTTGATAATCCGTGAAAATGAATTAAGTTATTTCATTTAAAAGATTACCAAGGATGTTCTCATGATGGATATGCATTAAAATTTTTAAAGAGAAATATTGGACTCTTGGAGAGAATTTGTGCTTAGGTGCACAAGAATAATATCTAGTATATTTGATCTATTAGAATTGAATATGTGATTCTATATGCATGGGGAGCTTGAGTCATGCAAAAAGAGATAATTTTTTTTTGTGAGAATTAGTGCACATAAAACCTTTGCATAAAAGACAATTGGTTGTGTTATTTGAGAATGTTTTGTTACTCATGTTATTTTCTTGAGGAAACATGAAAAATCTGGCTGATTTGTGAAATGATAAGAAAATTTTTTTATTGCATGCATAATAGCTAATGAGTTAGCTAAATTTAGGAAAAAAAAATTAGTGATAGATTCCTTGGAATATATATATATATATGAAAGGAAACTTTTATTTTTTCATAACTCTTCAAAAAGAATAGAAGAGAAAAACATATTCTTGTATGCATTATTGAATTAGATTTTTGGAGAGGAAAAACTAGTAATCACAGGCTTTATTATGTTAAGATTCTTTAGAGAAACATGTACAATTGCATGCATGAAAAAATATAGTTTTGGTATTAGATTTCTAGAGAAAATGAAGGTGCAATCACATAATATTGATTGTGTTAGCGTTCTTTTGGGAAAAATAATATGCATTTGCACACCTAAAGGGATTAACTATGGTATTAGTTTTCTTTTGGAAGAAGATTATTTATAGTTATTGGGCTGGATCTTTTGTTAAGATGAAAATGCTTCTTTGCATGAAAGAATAAATACTATGCATTTGATCCCTTGGAAAAGAAATGTGTTTATTTTTCCATGCAATATTTAGTTAGTTTCCTTTGGAAATAAATACTTGTTTTACATGCAAGAAAAACAAACTATGTTATTTTCTATTAGAGTGGACAAGTAGTTGCATGCACGAAATTATAACTGGTATGTTAACTTTGTTTGAAATAGAGCTGACATTTTTATACATAATAGTCATTGTGAATAACTCGTGTGGAAAAGATATTTTTGGAAAAGAACATGCATTCACATGCATAAGTATAGAATCTCTTGCGTTAATACCTTTGGAAAAGAAAACATAAGAGTAGGCACAAAAGAAATTGCTTCTTGGGATAGTTATCTTGAAAGCTTGTTGTGGATTTGCATGCACAATAATATTATCTAGTATGTTACTTTTCCTTTGGAAAGAATATGAAAGTGCATGCAAGATTTTGTTAGCCTTGTTGGAAAGATGACGCTTGATAGTGATTTATTTGTTACTAATACATGTGAAATGATCTTAAATAAGGAAATTCATGATAATTTGTTTATGTTTTATACATGCATACAATAGTTGTTGAAGTGTCACAAATAAAGCTTGATTATTGGAGTATTGATATTTTATCTAATCATGATATCAAGTGTGCTAACGACAGCAATGACAGGAAATGAGAGTGACTTGAGCAAAGAATTGTTCATGTTTAAGATTGTGTCAGATAAATATTTGTTAATCCATGCAGGTTTAAGAGTTCCAACTGCAGGATGACCCACTGATGGAAACAATCTGACCACAAAGATAGAGATTGAGGATTTGTGGGTAAATAATATCATGACGATTGCAATAACTTATAATAGCTAGTTATGTTGCATTTAAGATTATTTTTTTATGTAATATTTTATGACAATGGTCAAGGGATGAACTCCCTTATAACAATTAAGTGAGGGGTGAACACTCTTACAAGTGTTTAATAATAAAATTAAACGTTTTCTTGTTTTCACCCTACAGGGTTTCCAGGGTATATCGGTGTCTAATGATGTGATTGTTCATTGTGTCATTTTCATGATGTTAATTTCTTTCCTGATGTGATGATTATATTATCAAGTATGTGATTTACTAATTGAGTTAAAAAAATCATGGAATCGATGCATAGTTATAGCAAGAAATTTAAGTTAATATGCTCCAACAATGAGAGTTAATGGTTGTGTAACTCACTATGCTTTTACTAAATATTTCTCTAAGTAATGACGATGGTTATTCTAATGGTGAATGAAGGAATACAAAAAGTAATTTAGAAAGTTATACATTGGTATATTTTGAAAAAATTTCCTAACTCCGTACATTTTCTTGCGAGGTTACGAAAATATGTTACAATATATATATATATATATATATATATATATATATATATATATAATTTAAATTGTTAAATTTGAATTTTCTTTTATAAATAATAAAAAATTAAAATAAACAACATTTATTCATCATATATAATAACATTGATTCAAGAACTTACTTGATAAATACATAAATGATATTAACATTAATATTATATTTCTATGCTCCCTTTTATATATTATAATAATATATTTTTATACTCCATTTTTATATATTATAAGTTTTGAGAATTGTTGGGTTTGGGTATGATGCCATGCCATACTAAATATACTTTCATTCTTTGGGGAAATCATGTGAAGGTTCAAATTTATGATTTGTTACATATTAACTTAGGCAAATTACAATCTTAAGTGCCTCTAAAGAATGAAGATATGTTAAGAATGGAAAAGTAATATAGCTAAAATCACTCTTAGTTATGCACATAGGCTATTATTTAATTTTTTGAAACTATTGTTTTCTGTCTTTTTGTCCTTTGCGTCAACTGTGAGAGTATTGTGAGATTATTGTTTTATGACGCTCATTATTTTCCAGGCCATATGTTATTTAATGCTGGTGGGTAGTATATGCCCACTGTTAGATTTAAACCAATTTAAATCTAACAGTGGGCATACACTATCCACCAAATGTGAGAGAGGATTGTGAGACTATTGTTTTACGACGACCATTATTTCCCAGGCCATAGGTTATTTAATGTTGGTGGGCAGTATATGTCTATCGTTAGATTTAAACCAATTTAAATCTAATGGTGGGCATATACTACCCACCAACATTAAATAACCTATAGCATGAGAAATATGTCTTGCCCTATTTTACTATTTTTCGTCCCTCATCATTTGCATCGAAAGGTGTACTGTGTTTATTAATTGAAGTACATTGAATCATTTTCTCATCATTACAAAATAAATGTTAAATATTTTAACCAATAAAATTTTGGATAAATGAATTTAAATGTTTTTTAAAAATATTGAAATTAAATTGATAATGTTAAACTTTAAATAAGACTATTTTTTTGGTGAAAGGGAAAGTAATAGTTAGTGAATGCAAAACTCAATGTATTATACATTAAAATAAACTTTTAAAATAAAATATTATAATATTGAAATATATAAACCAATTTAATAAAATAACACATTTTGTCATTTGTTTATGTTATAGAAAAACATTTACTTAATATATTCTTGTGTCTTAATGTTTTCTCTATTTTATTATAACTTTATTTTCTTTATCAACATTATTATTGTTACTCTAATTTTAACTAATTAGTTTATTTCTTTTGTTTTCAATTTTATAGGTAAATGCTCTCACACTTAAATTATTGGCGATGATAATTATCAATAGTTTATTTAGAAAATGCAATGCTAATTTTTCATTATAGTTTGTGTTCGCTTTTTCCTTTGCCATATTTTTTTTAGTAGGTTAATTTTTAGGAGTGAATTATAGTTATTTTTTGAACATTTCCTAAGAAATATTTGTCAATTTTGTTAAAGTCCTACTAGCACAACCGATTGAGGATGAACTTTGTTAGGAAAACGACTCATGATCAAACCTCAGCAGGGGTGGTTGTGCCCTGTACTAAGGAGAGAAGACATGTTAAAAAATCCAGTCAATCCAAGCCAAGTGTATAATTAAAGAATCGCCACTCCTCAAACCTATATTCACCAAAAATTTAACAATTTTAATAATAAATTACATGATTTTTATTCAATATTTGCGAACATGATGTACTTATGAATTTAAAATAAAACACTCACTTACAATACTCTATAAAAGAAAATATTTAAATTTTAAAAAAATAATATTGTTACTCTTAATATTGTGCTATTAACTATCTTCATTGCATTGCATTGAGAAAGAATTTTTAAATGTGCCCAATGCAAGTGAACGCACTCCCAAATTTGCATGTAATAATATTTACTTTTATAAAATGATTTTGAGTGAAAAAGCCTAGAGCTCAAATTAGGTTACGTATTTCATTAAGAATAAATCGTCAAAACCAAGAGATTTGACAGAGAAATCTACGGTAGGAATGAGATCAAATTTCATCTTGTATTATTATGGTTTTCACTCTTCCAAATTGGGGGCACGCACTCTGGGTTTTCAGCTTCTTTCGAATAACAGATTGCGAAATTTCAGTGATTCGAACACAATAAATCAAAAGCCGCAAATAAATAATAGAAACCGATCAGATGACAGAAATTTCTCCGGATGCTATGCAAATGATGTAATTTCATGGAATATGAGGATTACAAGAAATGCCAAGGATGGCAGAATAGAAGAAGCGCGCAAATTGTTTGACAAAATGCCTCAACGAACTGTGATCTCATGGAACTCGATGATCTCTGGGTATTGCCAGAACGGGAGAGTAGAGGATGCGCGGAAACTGTTCGATACAATGCCCGAGAGAACTGTGGTTTCCTGGACGGGAATGATTGCTGGGTATGCGAAGAATGGAAGAATAGAGAGTGCACGCCAATTGTTTGACATAATGCCTGAACGAAACGTGGTTTCGTGGAATGCCATGATGACTGGATATGCACAGAATGGAAAAATGGAAGACGCACGCGAATTATTTGACAGAATTCCCTACAAAAATACAGTGTCGTGGAATGCCATGATTGCAGGATATGCCCAGAATGGAGAGATAGAACGAGCACGTGAATTGTTTGACAGGATGCCTAAGAGAAATGTTGTATCGTGGAATGCGATGATATCGGGATATGCACAGTGTGGTAAATTGGAGGAGGCTGCCTTGTTATTTAACCGAATTCCAGAACCTAATGCGATAGCGAGTAGTGCCATGATTACTACATATGCGCAGTATGGTAAGATAAAAGATGCACGCCAGGTGCTCGATGAAATGCCTGAGCAGAATGTGACCTGTTGGAATGCAATGATCGCTGGATATGTCAACATTGGTCAAATTGAGGAGGCGTCAGAACTATTTGGTAAAATGCCTGAACGGAATGTGATCTCCTGGACATCAATGATTGCGGGTTATTTTCAGATTGGCAGATCAGATGATGCCCGAGAACTGTTTGATATAATGCCTGAACGAGATGTAGCGTCGTGGAATGCTATGATTTCAGGTTATGCTCAAAATGCGAGAATAGACGATGCACGAGAGGTATTTGACAAAATGTCTGAAAGGAATGTATTTTCATGGAATGCAATGATTGCAGGATATGCACAGAATGGATATGCTGAGCAGTCCCTAAATCTCTTTGTCACAATGAAACATATCGGCATGAGGGAAGACTTGGAAACTCTTTCAAGTGTTCTTAGTGCCTGTGCCAACCTAGCAGTTGTGGAACAGGGCAAACAAATTCATCAATATATTTTGAAAAGTGGATTGGATCAGGATCTCTTCGTGAAAAATGCCCTGATTACCATGTATGTAAGATGTGGCAATATAGATGACGCATGTCAAGCGTTCAAGAAAATGCATGAACATGATGTGGTCTCATGGAATGCTATGATTGTGGGACATGCCCAGCACGGGAAAGGCAAGGAAGCACTACAAATGTTCAAGAAAATGCATGAAGCAGGAGTGGAACCAGACCACATCACCTTTGTAGGGATTTTGGCTGCATGTAGCCATGCAGGCCTCGTCGATGAAGGTCAGTACTATTTTGATTACATGATGCAACATCATTACATAACTCCAATAGCAGATCACTACGCTTGCATGATTGACCTCCTTGGCCGAGCTGGGCGCTTGGAAGAAGCAAAAGACTTTATTGCCAAGATGCCAATTCTACCAAATAGTAGTATGTGGAGCACATTGCTTAGCGCCTGCAGAATTCATGGCAATGTGGAGCTAGGACAACATGCAGCAGAATGCCTTTTTGCATTGGAACCGCATAATCCTGCACCATACGTAGCATTATCAAATATTTATGCTGTTGCAGGTATGTTCGACGATGTAGGCAAATTGAGAAAACTGATGAAAGACAGGGGAGTGACAAAGAAGCCAGGATGCAGCTGGATTGTGGTCAAGGAAAGTTTACATGTATTTCTTACAGGAGACATTGATGAAAGACATGAATAAGAAACCAGGTTGTAGTTGGATTGGGGTGAAGTAAAATTACATTATTTTGTGTGGAAAACAGTGGAGATATGTACAGCATTGGTTGAATTTCATGGCAAATAAAGAATGTTGACAGTATATAACACAAGATAAACCCTGTGCTGCATGATGCTCTGGAGTGCATTCTGATGTACAATAGTGAGATGCCGGTGATTTCTTTTGGTTCAGCATATCCAGATGTTGATCTTCCTCTGTGTTGAAGCGGCCACACTGCTACCAAATTAATCTTGAATACAATGGTTCAAGAAATATTTTAAGGGATGGAAACCATTTCCATTATTTCAAGGATGGGTTTTGATTCTTGTATGTATTATTTAGGGATTACAAAATATGGAACTTCCCAGTAATATCTGTTTATATAACAAGTCATGTTTAAATCCCAAGCCATAACAATTCCCTGAGACAAGGCTGTCTTATCTAGCTTTGTTATGTGATATACTGGTCTACATTAGATCTGTTGACCATGTCTGCCAGGGTAAGATGTATTAAGGAGTAAAATGAATCACATGGAAAATAATTTTCCACTTTGTGCAAGTGCTATGGGCAGGAGCTTCAAGCTTTCCCAAGCGTCAAGATGAATTGTTGTAGCTCCTCACTGACGCATTTCAGACTTTTCCTAACTTATTATTTTTTGCAAATTGCCATTATAACTTATGAAGGACCTGTAGCAAGCTCACTGATAGAGAGCTTCATAACCTCCGGAGAACAAGTTTTACATGAAGTGATGCATGCCTCACGTCATGGTGATTCGGAATGTGTAACAGTTAATGGCATAGTGTTGTATTCGTTAATTCTTTCCTTTTCAGCTGTTGACGGATTTTGAGTCTCATTGTACCCTCCAGGTATAGAATGCCAAATAATTTCTTCGAAATGTACAGATAATTGACTAGAGCTAAATAATCACTGTTTTGGGAATAAACTCTCACTCGTGAATTCATAAATGGTTTCCTGTCATCTCTAGCATTCAAATATAATTGGAGTTGTGCAATCTCAATCTCCAGACTACTACTGTGGGTGCAGCTGTTGCTATATCCATGTTTATCAGTTAAGAAAATGTCATTCTCAAGGCTAGCAAACCATGGTCACAATGACAAATCCTTTGTTAAAATGAATAAGCTTCCTTTCTTTACCCACCTCTTCATTCACATTTGTTGCATGATGGTGTATACAGTTATTTGTTTTCCTTGAAAATGCCTCTACTAAATGTTGAAATTTCTCAAACCATGGTAAGCAGATTCTGCACTCAAAGAATAACTAAAACCTAACTTTAAAACTGAAACAGAAATCCTACACACAAATACACAAATCTACAAACACATTCTTCTCAAAACACTAACAGAAAATACATGGAAAACAAATATCTCAAAACTGCATCATTGTATTATTAAATCTGAAAAACATTTAATCTAATGATATACCTCAAAACATAAAATGCAATGGTTCTCAATGCGTCCTCGATGTACAAACTGTGAGATAATTCTCTCTAAAGGCACAAACAATTGACGGGAATTAAATGCTCAATATTTTGGTAACCGTGAATTCTTAAATGCTTTCCTGTTGTTTTTAACTTTAAAATATGATTGGAGTTGTATAATCTCAATCTCTGGACTACTGCTATGGGTGCAGCTCAAATATGTTGATTAGAGTAGAGAAGTAAGGGTTCTGCTTGCCTAGGTGCTAAGACTAGTAGAAGAACCCACATGACAACCACTGTAACAGACTTAAAGACTTACGTATTTAACTATTTTCTAAACTGAGACTTAAGAAAAAATATTGTATTTAACTATTTTCTAAACTTAGAATTAAGAAAAATAAAAATTTCCTAAGTTACTTATGATTTAATCTTAGTCCTTGATCATGGTTTAATCTCAGTTATTGAGAGGGAGATTAGGGTTGAGATCGAAATTAGAAGAGGAGATAGAGCGATATGGTGGCAAGTCAGTTGAGCACAAGTTGTGTGTCAGATCAACAAGAGGAAGAGACTTGGGCTCAACATCCATGAGAGAGTCAAATCGGGTGAGGGCCAAATTTCCTTAGCTCAAATCCCATTTGTGTAGCTCTAGTTCGCATGTGTGCGCATGCGGAGAAGATTTGTGCTCATACATGCAAGCAAACAGGCAGATTGACACGACGTTTTGGCAGATCGAGTGAGAAATGATCAGATCGATTTATCTTGGAGGATTGATCAATTGTTTTTCCTATGATAAAAAGGGAAGTTTCACTTGCTGTAAAGTTCTAAGGAAAAGCCCTTTGGCCGAAGAAAATAAAACACACACAAAGTTGCAGGTTTTTTCCAGAGTTGGTCTTGGTCTCATGTTCTATCTGTTGATGTGTTTGTCTTTTGCTTTATTTTCCAATGTGCATGTTAAGTTAGAAAACTCGGTGTATTTATATTTAAGTTTCTAGAATACAATTATTTGTATTTCTCGTTTTTACACTTCAAAAATTACAAATTAGTTTACTAGGTTTTAAGGAAATCTAACATGGTATCAGAGCTCGGTTTTTGATTGAAGACCAAACACAAATTTGATCTTCAAAAGTAGGTTTGTGATTCAGAGGTGTTATTTTTTGTAGCATCGGATGGTGTTCTAGTATCAAACTTTGTGGAGAGGCTAAAACACATGATATCTCCAAAATCCATAAATTGTTTGTAGAAATTCCACCTAGCAACAACTCAATTAATTTGATTGATCGAAAATTAAAAATGCCTAAGTCTAATTTAGGGAAATTGATTGATTAATAGGAATTAATTGAGAAACGTGAGAATTTTCTAGAAGTTCAAACAGATCGACTTAGAGAAGATTTCAACCATTAATTAAGATTTAATCGTGGTCGTTGAAGTCTCAACCGGAGATTATAAGAAGAGGCCGATGGGGTAGATGGAGAAAACTAGTGCAAATACCCAATGATAAGGGCAATTCAATTTTCCAGTAGCAGGTGATTGAATAGTGAAATCGAGCTAGTGATCGAGTTGCAGGTGGTAGAGGGGTAGAGTAGCAGATTTCCAGAAGAGTTTCAAGTTCTGGAAGAGTCAGGAGCAGAGGTTGTATTATTTTTCAAAGAGGTTGTGCAAGGGCTATGCAGAGCCTCAAGAGGGCAATTCAATTTGGTTGAGCAGGAGGAGGTTTTAGGTGCTGGACGCCAAGAAAATTTCCAGAAGGTCGAGCTAGCGATTTCCATTAGTAGCTGCAGGCAAAACGACTGATTCAGAGGCAATTTTAGGAGTGTGAGTTTGGTTTGCGCAAGGTTTGCGTAGAAGGCTAACGCAGAGGTTCATCGAAGCAGTTTTATGTGGCCAGTTGGGGCCAATATTACTTGTGGAGGAGGGTAAATTCCGTAAGATATGTTTGCCAGTATTTCTCTCAGAGAGGATCGTTAGCTTGACGTCCAATTTATGTACTTAGAATTTTTGTTGCTCCATAATAACAAAACCCTCAACCGCTACACCAATTTTCCCACATCTTGTTTTTCTAGGGACAATTGTCCAAAAATAATTGTCATTTTTTATGTGTGTGCTAGCATTTCTCAATTTCCAATGTTTGTATTTTTCCATAGTTTAATGGTGAAAAATTACAGTGATTTATTCGTTATTTGCCATAACAAATAAATTTCTTATCCGGATTTATGTAAGAATGCAACATAATACACATATAGCCATAAATATAAAAATGCAGTGGAAATAACACTTCATTTCATTAATATCAAAGAACTGAAATTTGTTTATAGACATAATGAAAATCAACTAGCTAGGGCGCTGGTAGCTTATCTCTGAGAAGAGAGGTGGTAGCTACAAGCCTCTAAATTTTGTGTTACAATGAGGCTCGAAGGTCTATATATTATTGAGAAACAATGGAAAACCCTAAACATCCAAAAACCTAACCCTAGGAGATGAAACACCAGAATATGGGCCCTTTCGGGGTAAATTGGTACATCAATTTCCCAGGGTCTTAACTTTGGCATACTATCTCCATTTGACGCACATGATACATCGTTAGAAAGATCTATCCGAGGACTACAACTACTAACAAAAAATGTCAAGCCTGGAATGGACTACAATAGCCAGAGAAGCGATGCCCAAAAAACGTCGTTTAGGGCCTCAAAATGACTCCGGAAGTTCAAGACCCGAAAACTGCTAAAAATAGTAAACTGTGCTATAATTAAGGAAACTAAAACACTGAAAGAAACAATGGTGGGGCCCCAAGTGGAATAGGCGGGTGACCACCAGTATCCACCTGGATCATTCCTCCCCCCTTAGGAAGCAATGGTCCCCATTGCGTTGAGTTCCTCCATGAGATGAGGAAACTTATGCTGAACTTGGTCCCTGGTGAACCACTTGCCTTGGTGCAGGAATTGGCTAGTTTTGACAACCCGATATAGTTGGATCTTCTGCTGGCGAGTGTTCTTGATTTGCATGTCCATGATACAATCTGTGGTGGCCTATTCCATGCAGTCTGAGTTTAACTCTGTTGGTGTGAGTTGTTCTGCAATGTCAAAGGTGTCCAATAAAGGTGGGAAATAAGGCCGAAGGCGGTCCACATTGAAAACTGGGTGCAAACCAAGGAATGGTGGACTAAGTACTGAGCTCGAAGACATTATTCCCTACAACCTTGGTGATGGTGTACGAACCATATCAGAGCAGGCGAAGCTTGCAGTGGGGTCCAGTGAGGCGCTCCTTTTGCAAATGTAGCTACACTTTGTCGCCCACTTGAAAGTGGTGTGGCACCCAATGTTGATCATGTCGTTGCTTGTACTTAGCATTGGCTCTGTCCAATACGTCATGAACCTGCTGGCGGATGTGTTGAATGTGCTCAATGAAGTTGTTCGCTTTGTCAGCTTCAGACTGGACATGAGCTGAATCGGCCCGAGTAGCCACAAATGGCATGGCTACATCAATGGGACATAGTGGCTGGAACCTCAGGCCCACCTGAAAGGGGCTGTGGCCGGTTGAGCTGTGGAGAGCTCGGTTATAACTGTGTTGTACATAAGGAAGGCTCTCATCCCATGTGCATGGATGATTTGAATTGTACATGCGCAAAATGTGTACAATCATCCTATTGACGACCTCTGTCTGGCCATCAGTTTGGGGATGGAAAGTTGTGGACTTGGTGAGCTTGGTGTCTAGCATTGACCAGAGGCTAGACCAAAATGCGTTGAGGAACCTGATGTCCCAGTCTGAGATGATAGACTGTGGGATCCCAATTAAGTGCACCCACACTCGTTCGAAGAAGAGTTTAGTAGTGGCTTTTTGTTGTGATATTCTTCTTGCAGGTTGACATAATGGCCATCTTCGAGAATCTATCGATGACCACGAAAACAAAGTCATTTCCATGCTTAGTAGAAAGAAGGCCCAACATGTAATCCATGGAGATGGATTACCAAGGTCGACTAGGGGTAGGTAGTGGAGTATAGAGGCCTTGCTTCTTGATGGTTAGTTTGGAAATGGAGCAAGTAGTGCAGGATCTGATGTACTTCCCAACATACTGTCGAAGGTTCGGCCAATAGAAATACTTTTGCAGTACTGCCACTGTTTTCTCGACCCCGAAATTCCCAGCAACTCGACTGTAGTGTGCTTCCCAAATCATCTTGGCATGCTCTCTTGAAGAAACACAAAGGTGTCCCAAGTGACATAGCAGTGCATCCTGGAGGTGAAATTTTGGAACTTGCATACCCTCCAATAGTGTTTTGTATGTGTGGTTGAATTCCGAATCGCTCTTGTAGAGAAGCGGCCAATCAGAAGTCTCGTGCCCACAAGAGTTGAGAATGGTGGTTAGCGCCACAATCGGTGGTCGACTGAGGCAGTCTGCAACATTATTGGTGCTGCCCTTATTATACTTGATGTTCAAATGAAATTTTTGCAGATATGTGGACCACTTATGATGGCGATCGTTCAACAACTTCCCTTGTGTCTGTATGAATTGCAGGGGTCGGTGGTTTGTGTGGATGACTGTTTCCTTCCCCAAAATGTAATGCTTCCATTGGCGACACGCTTGCACAATGGAATACATTTTTTTGTCATAAGTGGGATACTTGTAGACTATGTCGTACAATGTCTCACTGTGATATGCCACTGGAGGCCCCTGTTGAGTAAGAACGACCCCAATAGCATAGTCAGAGGCATCTGTCTCGATCTTAAATGGTTGTTGCAAGTTTGGTAATGTGAGCACTGGGGCAGAGCAGAGGCGATGTTTCAATTCTACGAACACCTTCTGTTGAGACTCCAACCAAAAGAATTTTTCTTTTGCTCCTCCCTTGGTGACTTGACTCAAGGGCCAAGTGATATGTGAGAATTCGAACACGAACCTGCGATATAAATTAGCAAGACCCAGAAAGTTGCGAAGCTCTGTTAGAGTGGTTGGGGCCGGCCAATCCCGAATTACTTGGATCTTGGTTGGATCGACATGCACCCCCCGTTCATCAACAATGTACCCCACATAATGAACCTAGGTCATGCCAGAAGTGCACTTCTCCAAATTGGCACACAACTTGTGTTGCCACAGTGTTTGGAGGACCTGCCGGATGTAGTGGAGGTGCTCTTCCCAAGTCCGACTGAAGATCAGGATGTCATCCAAGTACACTACTACAAATGAGTTGGTGAATGGCCGCAAGATGTCGTCCATCAGCCTCATGAAGGTTGCGGGAGCATTCGTCAACCCAAAAGGCATGACCAACCATTCGAAAAGGCCCTTTGTGGATTTGAAGGCAGTCTTCCACACATTAGAGGGTTCGATTGGTACCTGGTGATACCCAGACTTCAAGTCGATCTTGTTGAAATATTTAGCCCCTTTGAGTTGATCCAGAAGGCCATGAATCCATGGGATCAGGTACCTATTCCGGACAGTGATCTTCTTCAGTGCCCGATTGTCAATACAGAGTCTCCAAGTCCCATCCCTCTTTTGCACTAACACGATCGAGCTCCCACAGGGCGATGAACTCGGCCAGATGTGACCTTTCTGCAAAAGCTCTCGAATCTTCCTCTTGTTTTCATCGTTCTCCAGAACAGAGCGCCAATATATTGGACCATTGGGCAGCAGCGCACCTGGTGTCAGATCGATGGGGTGCTTGACCTGGCAGTGCAGAGGCACCCCTGTGGGTGAGGTGAAGATGTCTCCGTACTCCTCCACAACCTTGTCCATTTGTTGTTGTCGTGCAGAGGATCCATGACTGGAGGTCGTGGCCACAGTCTTCTTCTTGCCCTGGGGGCAGATCATTAGGGAAACAAATTTCCCAGTTTTGGAAATGAGCTTACTGCATTGTTTTGCAGTAACCAAAGAGATAGCCATAGGCAGTGGTAACTCTGGTATCCTGTACAACTTATTGCCCAAAGTAACAATAACAGCACGAGGCCGTGACTCATACACAACATGTCGCTTCCACAAGTATGGTTGGCCTAATAATACATTACAAAAATCAAGAGGAGCAATGTCACATAATTCCTCATATGTGAAGGGCTTGATGATGTAGGGAAGGTGGTACTGCTAGCTGATGCAGAGATCCTGTCCTTGGTGAAGCCACCCGATGGTGTACGGTTGTGGGTGGGCTGTGATCAGCAAGCCCAAATGCTTCACTACCTCTGCTGAAATGAGGTTCTTTTGGCTCCCACTGTCGACAATGAACTATAGCGGGGAACCCTTTACCCACATTTGAGAGTGGAAGAGATGCTCTTCCTCCTTTGGATATTTCGGCTCCTCCTTCTGGATCTTTGCAGTGGCAACGGTGGCGTTGGGCTCCACATCAATA
This sequence comes from Pinus albicaulis, assembly GCA_034641835.2. Taxonomy (NCBI): domain Eukaryota; kingdom Viridiplantae; phylum Streptophyta; class Pinopsida; order Pinales; family Pinaceae; genus Pinus; species Pinus albicaulis. The sequence continues at coordinate 326,353,656 of CM076575.1, read as the reverse complement.
ATATGCTTCCCTTTTTCATTCCCCTTGTCGGGTTCTGATTCAGAGTCGGAGCATGCATATGATTCAGAAGCCCTCATATCGGCCACCAGTGTCTGCTTGGCCCGACACTCATTTGTGTTGTGAGTGGAGCTCTTATGGAACTCACATCACTTTCCCGTGTCCTTCTTCGGCTTCATGGTGTTGTTCTTTTCTTGAGGCTTTGGTAGGTTATCTTGAGCTTCCATTCCTTGGCTTTGTCCTTTGTTTTGCAGTTTGGGGGAACCTTTCCTTTGCTTTTGATTCGTAGATCCAAAGTCTCGTTTCTTCTGTTTGAATTTATGCTCAATCTTGGTAGCATATCGGTATGCCGTACCAAGCGAGGAGATGTCGAGGAAACCCATTTCCTCTTGAATGTATCTGTGTAGAAAACTGTGATACTTCAACACTAATGTTTCTCCGAATCTTTGATACCTAACTTTGTGCGCAGGGTATGGAATAGATTCGTCAGCTCATGTACATCTTGATCTCTTTGTTGCCGCATCGTAGTTCATTGTATGTACTTTTCCTCATAGCTCCCCATGGGATAATATTGTTCCTTGATGGCGTCTTGGAAAGAATTCCAAGTGGGTATGGCTGAGAACAGAGAGGGCTCCCCCTCGTCCTTTTTATCACAGTAGGTTTCCCACCAGTTCTTGACATGGGGGGTAGCTTTGAGGAGTGAAAAAATAATCTTCTCCCGGTCAGAAAAGTCATGAACTGAGAAATATCCTTCTAATAGATTCAACCATCTATCTATGGCTTCTGCATCTATTTTTCCCTCAAATATGGGAATGTCAAAGTTTACTTGTACCTTAAAAGGAGTTGCGCCTCCAGAGTGGCTATTAGATGTAGATGTGCCGCCAATGGGCAGTTGTTGAAGGAACTGGGAAAATTTATCCATCATTGCGTCCTTTGTTTTTCGAGGGCCTCCTCAAGCAATATTTTGATAGGACCTCCTACTCCCTCATCTTTCTTTTCGTCCCCCATGGGCAGTCGTCGGGGTTTGCGAGGCTGATCTTGCAAAGGTTCAACCAGATCGGGCCCTAACTCCTTATACCCCGACCTCGTTGGGGACATGCAAAGAAGGATTGAGAAAGAGAAAACATTGATCCAGATTTATGAAGGATTACAACAGAATACACATATAGCCATAAATATAAAAATGCAGCGTAAATAACATTTCATTTCATTAATATCAAAGAACTGAAATTTGTTTACAGACATAATGGAAATCAACTAACTAGGGTGCTGGTAGCTTATCTCTTCGAAGAGATGTGGTGGCTACAGGCCTCTGAACTCTATGTTACAATGAGGCTTGAAGGTCTACATATTATTGAGAAACAATGGAAAACCCTAAACATCCAAAAACCTAAGCCTAGGAAATGAAACACCAGAATATGGGCCCCGTCGGGGTAAATTGGTACATCAATTTCCCGGGGTCATAACTTTGGCATACTATCTCCGTTTGACGCACATGATACATCGTTATAAATATCTATCCAAGGACTACAACGGGTGACAATGAATGTCAAGTTTGGAACATACTACATTTTCCAAAAAAGCGATTCCCAAAAAACATCGTTTAGGGCCTCAAAACGGCTCCAGAAGTTCAGGACCCGAAAAACTGCTAAAAATAGTAAACTGTGCTATAATTAAGGAAACTGAAAAACTGAAAGAAACAATGGTGGGGCCCCAAGTGGAATAGGCGGGTGGCCACCAATATCCACTTGGATCAACTTCATAATTAATTTATAGTTAGAAGAATAAATTTCCAGTTGCTACAATTAGACTTCTAAAATTTTACATGGTATCAGAGCAAGTTTGACAGATTGGAGACTCAGAGACGAAGAGGAGGAATTTCACTGTTCAAAGGGAGCATCATGATGAAATTTTCAGGGGTTGTGCAGTGCATAGCAAGGTAATGCGAATTGCTGGACAGGGGATCGAATTTCCAGTTGCATAGTGTAGGAAGGGCCGATTTTTCAGAAAGTGATTCCAATAGGCAAGGAGAGCAATGACTTAGTATTTTCACGGAGTCGACTCTTGGTCTGGGCACAGAGGGTTTGCAATAGTTTGCAGTAGAAAATTCAGTGCCAGTTGGAAGAGAAAGTGCACACATAGAGGGAGTTTCTCTTAGAGGGTTTCTAGTTTCAAAATCCAAAATTTCCAGTTGCAGTAGGCCATAGTAGTAAACAATTTTTCTCACTCTAAGAAGCAGTGCGAGTAGCAGTTCTAGTAGTTGAGTAGGTGAAAGAGGGATATTTCCGTCCCAGGATTAGTTTTTGCAGAGATGGCCACAATTGGGCTTAGAGATCAGGACAAATTGGATGGTGCATCCAACTATATCATCTAGAAGGACATGATGTCATTTCTATTGGATGAGTATGGTCTGAAGAATTATGCAGACAATGTTGTGGAAGAACCTATAGACTAGCAATAGTTAGCGACTTTCAAGGAGATGGCCAAGGCGAAGCAAATGATTATCGATGGAATTTGAGATCATATAGTCTCACATATGGTGGTTAATAATACAACCAAAGAGATGTGGGATTCTCTCGCAGGGCTATATCAAAATCCTTCCAAGCAGCGGAAGATTTTCCGGAAGGAAAAACTGAGGAGTATTCAGATGCAAAAGGGTGAAGGCATTGCCCAATTTCTCACCAAACTTCAAGATATTTGAGATGAGCTTGCAGTTTTAGGAGAGTCACCAACACCTAGCGTGATTGTGCGTTTTTCCCTCAACAATCTCACCGAGGAATGGGAGAACTTCGTCCAAATTATTTTGGGACGAGATCACTTGCCTGGGTGGGACCAAATGTGGGTAGATCTCACACAGGAGGAGATGAGGTAAGCTCTAGTAAAGAGATCCATTAATGACTATAATAACAAAGGATAGAAGGGTGTGAAGGAGGAATAAAATGTGGCCCTTGCATCAAAAGGTAAAGCAAAAGATCTCAGTCAAGGACAAGGCTTGCAGGGAGATAAAAATGAAAAGAATGATCTATCCAAGATCAAGTGCTTCAAGTGTAGCAAGTTTGACCACTAAAGTACCCATTGTCCTAAGAGGAAGAAGGAAAAGAAGGAGAAACATGATCAAGAAACAACATCTACAAAGATCGATAATCCTTCCTCTAGGCTAGAGGAAGACTTCACCATGTATGCAGGTATACCTCTAGGAGAGAGGTGGGGTGATGTAGAGATTTAGTCCCAGAGATCCGGGCAGGGTCCATAGAAGGGAAGCAACAGTTGCAACATACTCTTCTTATGGATCATTACCCTTGCTACAATGGCCCACAATATTAAGTAGTAAGGGGATCAATGTTAGTTGGTGCAATCAGTTCTAGAGTGAAAGTTGCAGTCAGATGCTGAGGGGCGTAGAGCAGTGTTGATAGCAATGTAGGAGGCACAATGCATAATAAATAGTAGCACAATTTTCCCAATGGATAGTGCAGAGGCTAGTAGCAGTAAGAGAATCAAGAGATAGTTGCAACATGTGGTCACAGTTGATTTAATATTTTGGATACTTCTAATTTGCAGTAGTAGAAACAACATTGTGGAGATGTGTTAGTTGAGTTGCAGTGCAGATGCAAAGTTGGTAGCAGTACAAGTGGTACAATGTAGTGTCAAAAACAACATAGATGCAACATGGTTTAGCTACAGTCAGTAGCAGATGAATCAGAGTTAGTGTAGTGGTTGGTGGATAGTGGTAGACAACTACAATTGTCAGAAATAAATGTGTATGGGAGGATGATGCAGAGACAAGGTGTTGTAGTAGTGAAACAATAGAATGTCTTCCTTGCTAAAAGGGAGCATTAGTTTTTGTAGCATTAGATGGTGTTCTAGTCTCAAACTTTGCGGAGAGGTTAAAACAAATGAGATATCCAAAAACCCAGATATCATTTCTGGAAATTCCACCTAGAAAAAACTCAATTAAATTAACTAATTGATAATTAAAATTTCTTAGGTATAACTTAGGGAAATCGATTAATTAATACGAATTAATTGAGAAAGGTGAGAATTATCTAGAAATTCACACAAATCGTCTTAGAGATGATCTCAACCATCGATTAAGATTTAATCGTGGTTTTTGAAGTCTCGATTGGAGATTATAAGAAGAGGTTGATGGGGTAGATGGAGAATACACAAGTGCAGATACTCAGTGATTAGGGCAGTTCAATTTTCCAGTATTAGGTGATTCAATAGTGATATTGAGCTAGTGTTTGAGTAGCAGTGATTCAGTGCTCAATGTTAAGCTAAAAAATGGAAGTGGTTATAATTGATCGGAACCTGAACGACTGTGAAGTGCTCGTCGCCAAGAATCCGACGCAATTCATTTCATCAAAAACCGACTCCGTACGAGGAAGATAGAGCCTATTGTTCGTTTTCCTAAACAACTAAATTTTTTGCAGAAGTGAAAGAATGATGACACGACAGCCTAGTCAGGAAAAAATAATATTCTGGGAATCTTTCTTCAATTTTCCCAATGACACTGTGACAAGTGTCCCTTCGTGGTTGGTTGCTAAGTGGGTGATTTTTTGTGTTTTTATTGGTTTGGGAGTGGACCAATGGCATGAGGACACATGGTTAGCCCGGAGGCCACCACGTGCCCCCTTCCAAGGTCTGAAATGCAACTATATTCAAAGGTTGAATTTATACAATGGTCAAATTATATATATTATGGTATGTTGGCAAAATTATTGAAGGACGGGCAGAGGTCGGGGTTGACCTTGCGACCTCCCCCACATAAACCACATAACATACCAATAGACCACGCACTTGTTACTTAACAACCTATGCCATTGAATTATATTTATATTAATATAGTTTGACTGTTGGGCAGAGGAAGGGGCCCAACCCCCTCATACATGTGACTAGTGTGCCGTGACCTATGGTGCAAGCTCCAAAACTAAACACACTTAGCGCACATAAACTTGTTTAATTATCATTAAGCCATGATTAAACCACGATTAAGTTGGGATTAGATTAAGCGCATGGTTAGTGCTAAGTGCGCTTAAATTCACTTAATAGTTAATTAAACCATACTTATCTTGGCAGAAAAGATGGCAGAGTTTGCCAAATTCAACGCTAACTCCAAAATTAGCAGAGTTAACTGGAGTTGCTCTAGTTTTAGTGGATTTTTCCTAGGAAAAACTAATTGTGCCATATTCTTTGCAAAATTCGACCATTTTTTGTTCAGAAAGAGTCTATCCTAGATGATTTGGACATTTTGAGCATGTTGGAGTAGGTTTTAGGAGTAGTAGAGGATTGTAAACAACATTTTTTTTCCATTTTGAGCTAATACAAAGGCCCAAACCATGGAAGCTGGACCAAGGAGATGTAGCCTAGGAGGAGTGAACTCCTTCATCAAAACATTGTGTTAATGGATCATTTGATGGTTTTTTGTACATTTTATTACTGTTTTTCAGCATTTTGTTTTAATCTTAATACGCTTATGAATTTAACATAAAAATTAATACATTTACCTGTTTAACACTCACAAACACCTCAAGAACCCTATGCACATGAAGCAAATTATCATCAACTTATTTATAATTCTAAAAATGAAATTAGCACAACAAAACTAACATTCAGATTCATATCAAGGTGGTATCATAACAAAGGTTATTTTCTTGATATTTGCTTGATTTTTGTGCAAGTAGGGTTTTAATGGTTGCAAATTTCTGATGCTTACAAGGTTTAACTTGCAGAGAAGAGAAGGGAAATTGTTGGTTGCTAGTCTTGAGGTTAGGACCATAAGAAGGAGAGCCACAAGGCCACCATCTCCACCCAAATTTTCACTCACAGCTGCACTTGAAGCACCTAAAGTTTTATCTCTAGCTAAAATTGAAGAGGTACAAGTTGCACTAGAAGCTGAGCTTGAATCCATAGCCATCATGTCAAGTGTAGGGGATGCTGAAGGTCTTTCAGAAGAGGAAGCATACAAAAAGGATTTCTATGACCCAATTGAAAGGGTTAGGTTCCTCTTTGAAGAGAGGAGCACCAGGATGGTTGAAAGGAATTCCAAGTCCCCACATGGAGAGGGAACCTCAAAAGATAAAAAGGATGAAGATAAGGACTCAAAGGGCAGTGGAGTAAAGCCTCCTCCATCTCCACCATCTTCATCATCGTCCTCATCATCACCATCAACATCATCTTCCACTTCCACAGCCAAAACTACCCATAGTCACTCAAAAACTGTAAAAAGAAAAAATCCCTTACTTAAAATTGATGTCAAATTTTAGCTTCCAATGTATAATGGCAAAGTGAAGGCAAAGAAGCTCGATAATTGGATTCATCAATTGGAGGTTTATTGCAGAATCCATAACTTTCCAGAAGATGACATAAATATTCAATTGGCTTGCTTGAGGATGGAGGGATCAACACTTTTATGGTGGGAAGCAAGGACTCAAGAACATATTGAAAACCACGGTAAGATCTCAATGTCTTGGTCAAATTTTATTGTCGCCATTAAAAGGAAATTTTATCCTCTAACTTACATGCAAAAAGCCATTATGGACTAGTAGGATTTTAGACAATTGAAAGGGTAAAGTGTGCAAGATTATACCCCTAAATTTAGGAGAAGAGCTCTTATTTTGGGTGTCAATTTGTATTCTCAAGAAACTTTGATAAAGTATATTGAGGGTTTGCACAGTTACCTTAGACATATTATTATCATGTTCAATCACACAAACTTAGATGAGGTTTGCGTTCAATCATACATCTAGAAGAAAGAGGGAAACATAGTGTAGATGAGAAAACTGGTAGTTTCCTGGAGTATGTGAGTAAAGGAAAGGGCAAGTTTAATGGAAGAGGAAAGAGAAATAGCTCTATCAAAAAATAGAAAGAGAAACTCACATGTAAAAATTGTTCGAAGAATGGCCATGATTAAGACCATTGTTGGCAACTTCATCTAGAGTTGAAGCCAAACAAAATGAAATCCAAAAAGAAGGGGAAAGCTATTGCAATCATTGAACACGACTTAGGTTCAGATTCAGGAGATGAAACCAAGATTACAAAAATGGGTTTGAAAGGTAAGCACATAGCAAAAACTAGTTCTTCAAGTTGCTCCAATGTAACTCAAGATGAAGATACAAGAATTGAACTCTTTCATATTAGAGTCATTTCTAAACATACCAAGATAGACACACTATTTGATAGTGGTTCTCAAGCTAATTTGATTTCTAAAGACTTAGTTAAGGAGTTAAATCTTGAAACTGTTATTCATCCAAGACCTTATCCTTTAAGGTGGATATACAAGAATGCAAACTTGCAGGTAACAAGGAAGTGCTTTCTAAGGTTTGCAATCAATTCAAACTTTCTTGACGAACTTGAACTTGATGTAGTGCCGCTTTAGATTTCAGGTATTGTTTTGGGAAGTCCTTATCTTTATGATAGGAAAGAAGTATTTCATCACCATGAGAATAAGTATCACTTGTTTAAATATGGAATTGAGTACGTAGTTAGAACACATAAGAAGAAGAGAAGTTTGTCTCTTATACTTGCAAGAGAAATGCAGAGAAGAGTGAATGCAAGTCAAAATTTGACTTTGTTAATGATAAAGCATAAAGATGTTTTGAATGAGACCTTTCAAAAAGATGCATCGAATGAAGAAATTGATTTTATTGAATTTTATTATGCTTTTAATAAGATGTTTCAGGACTCTAACAGGTTTCCTTTGAAATGAGGTTAACAAGATGTGAAAAATTTGCAGCAGCCAACATCAATGTTAAGCAGTGTTGGAAATAAGATGTCGATGCAAGAGAGAGCAAAGGTCAAATAGAAAGAGCCAAAGAAATTTGACAAAGAAGGCATAGGTTCCACAAGTGCTTGTTTTTTGTTTCCAAAGGGTACATCACAATGGTGAAAACACTTGGTCAAAAGTTGACGCAAGTATAAAGCAAGATTAGCTAAGAATCACCATGATGGCGGTGTTCAAGGTGAGACAGTTTTCAAGTTTCCTTTGATTGACGACCGAGGTGGGAACACGTTTGCTTATGCAAGGACAACTTGCTGCTTTGCAAATTCAGGGAAATTGCAACACGTCAGTGTCTACAACAACAAGAGAGGATCTCAAGAGTTAAGGAAAAAGCTTAGTTTTTGTGAAAAGCTCAAATTGATGAAAGTGGGAAAATTTCAGTGGATTGAGACTCAAAGGATGAGAGAACTATAATCAAAGAGTTTTTTGGGTCCAAAAGGCTTCCAGTGGGGAGGAATGATCAGGTGCTCAGTGTTAAGCTAAAAAATGGAAGTGTTCATAATCGATCGGAACTTGAACGATCACGAAGTGCTCATCGCCAAGAATCTAGCGCAATTCATTTCATCGAAAACTGACTCCATATGAGGAAGATAGAGCCAACTATTCATTTTCCTAAACAACTAAATTTTTTGCAGAAGTGATAGAATGATGACATGGTAGCCTAGTCAGAAAAAATAATATTCTGGGAATCTTTATTCAATTTTCCCAATGAAACTGTGACAAGCGTCACTTCGTGGTTGGTTGCTGAGTGGGTGTTTTTTTGTGTCTTTATTGGTTTTGGAGTGTCAAACAATGACATGAGGACACATGGCTATCCCGAAGGCCGCCATGTGCCCCCTTCCAAGGTCCAAAATGAAACTATGTTCAAAGGTTGAATTTATATAATGGTCAAATTATATATATTATGATATGTTGGCAATATTATTGAAGGATGGGCGGAGGTCGAGGTCGAACCCACGACCTCCCCCACACAAACCACATAACATACCAATAGATTATGCACTTGTTACTTAATAACCTATCCCGTTGAATTATATTTATATTAATATAGTTTGATCATTGGGCAGAGGAAGGGGGCAAGCCCTGTGGGCCAGCCCCCTCATACATGTGACTAGTGTGTCATGACCTATGGCAGAGGCTCCAAAAATAAATGCACTTAGCGCGCATAAACTCGTTTAATTACCATTAAGCCATGATTAAACCACGATTAATTTGGGATTAGATTAAGTGCATGGTTAGCGCTAAGTGTGCTTAACCGCACTTAACAGTGAATTAAACCATAATTATCTTGGCGTAAAATATGGTGAAGTCTGCCAAATTCGGCGCTAACTCCAAAATTAGTGGAGTTGACTGGAGTTTCTCTAGTTTTAGTGGAGTTTTCCTAGGAAAAACTAATTGTGCCATAAATTTTACAAAATTCGACCATTTTTGGTTTAGAAAGAGTCTATCCTAGATGATTTGGGAATTTTGAGTATGTTGGAGCAGGTTTCAAGAGCAGTAGAGGATTGTAAACAACACATTTTTCTATTTTGCACTAATATAGAGGCCCAAGCCATGGAAGCTGGACCAAGGAGATGTAGTCTAGGAGGGGTGAACTCTTTCATCAAAAAACTGTGTTAATGGAATTTGATGGTTTATTGTACATTTTATTGTTGTTGTTCATCATTTTGTTTTAATATTAATATGATCATGAATTTAACATAAAAATCAATACATTTACTTTTTTAACGCTCACAAACACCTCAAGAAACCTATGCACATGAAGAAAATGATCAACAACTTATTTATAATTACAAAGATGAAATTAGCACAAAAAAACTAACATTCAGATTCAGGTCAAGCAGGTGGAAGAGGGGAAGAGTAGCAAATTTCTGGAGGAGTTTATAGTTCCAGAAGAGTCAGGAGAGTTGTAATCTTTCTCTAGGAGATTTCGTAGGGGCTGCGTAGAGCCTCAAGAGGGAAATTTTATTTGGATGAGTAGGATGAGATTTCAGGTGCCAAAGGGAGGGCTGGTTACTTCCGGCAGTAACTGTAGGAAAAATGACTGATTTAGAGGCAATTTCAGAGGAGCTCGAGTTTGGATTCTGTAGAAGGCTAACACAGGGGTTCGATGGAGAATTTTTCTGTGAACATTTGGGGCCATGATTGCATGTGGAAGAGGGTAAATCCCCTCATATATTTTTGCTAATATTTCTCTCAAAACATATTTCCAATTTGGTGTCCATTTTTATTGTACTTAGAATATCTACTACTGCATAATAATAAAATCATCAATCACTGCACCAATTTTCCAACATTAGATTTTTTTGGAAAAAATTGTCCAAAAATATTTGTGTCATTTTTTATGTGTGTTAGCATTTCTCATTTTCCAACACTTTTATTTTTCCGCAATTTAATGGTGAAAAATTGCAGTGTGATTTATTCGTTATTTGTTGTAGCAAATAAACTGCATTATTAATTTACAGTTAAAAGAATACTTTTTTTAGTTTTCGTAATTATACTTGTAAAATTTCACAAGAGGGAGTGAGTTTATCAGATCAATTTGGATATTAGGGTATCTAGGTAGTGCACATTGTTTCTAGTAGTATGATTTGTATTCAACGGTTCGATTTGTCAGTGTGGCATATCAAGGTATAATATTTGAAGACAGGTTGGACGATGCATCCAACTTTTGTTCATGGTGTGAAATGATAGGAATGGTGTTGAAGGAATAAGGGGCTGGGGATTTTGTTGATAATTTCCCAGCCACACCCACTAATCCTCAGCAGTTGGCTTATCATAATAAGATGGATGCCAGGGAAAGAAGGATCATCTTGGAAGGAGTCACAGACCACAATATCCCTCACTTAACTGGGAAGAAGAAACCAAAGAAATGTGGACAAACATCATTGGTCTCTATTAAGGTTTGAGTTAGGATAGAAATTTAGTGCTGAAGGACAAGCTTAGAAGCATTAAAAATATCCAAGTCAGATTCAAAAATGTCTTATCTAACCAATTTTTCCAAAGTAAAGGAAGATTTGGTTGGTGTGGGTGAGACAATTCCAAATAGATATTTGGTAAATTTTCTCCTATTGAGTTTCACCAAGTCACGGAAATCCTTTACGGATAGGATATTTTCTGAGAAAACTTTCTAGATTGAGAGTGCTTATGGGTTGGTTGCATCCAAGAGGAGATTCATGGACAATCTAAAGTTGTATCTCCTGTTAATAATGCGGAATATGGAGAAAATGTTTCTCTAGCTAGTAAGGGGACCAAGTCCAAGGGTAAAAATAACAGTGGTGGTCGTGAGTCACATTATAAGGATGAGAAGAAGAAAAATTATTTCAAAAAAATCAAGTGTTTTTCATGCCATTAGTTTGGGAATTATGCTACTTAATTACCTAACAGGAAGAAAGGGTCCAAGAAGGACGAAGTAGCAGCCTTTATGGAAATAGATGATTTATCTTCTCATTTTGAGAAGGATTTTCACTCATTTCCTGTATGGAAAATTCAATAGCTACCAGTTTATAGTATGTGGAAAGTGGTGCATCCTGTCGTATGACGAGAAACAAGAAGTATTTCAACAAACTGTTAGAAAAGGACATGTAGTTTGACATTGATATGGGAGACGATGGAAAGTACAAGTCGAGGGAACTGGTACAATTAATTTTGAGAGGGAGTCTAGAAACTCTCTATATCTCAAAGATGTTCTTTACATACCAGGTATCAAGAAGAACTGTATTTCAGTTTTAGCAATGGAGGAAAAGAGGTATGAGATGACCTTCAAGTAGTGTATAGTTTTTATAAAACCCTCATGAGTCCAAGGTAGTGTTGTCTCTGTGATAAAAACTCTCCAAAAAATTTCCTATACCTAAATTTTGGATCCTATTAGCACTCCACCAGTTCTTTGAAGGCTGAAAATGAGACTAATAGAGGTAAAAAAAAAACCACTTTGACCTAGTAGCTAGCTCTACCATGCTGAGAGGGCTCTCTCGATGAGATCACAGTCAAGGATCGACTATGATGTGAAATATATTAGGCTATATATGATAGGCTCAGGTAGGTTTTGAGTATTTTAGGGTTTGATGCTGCGTCATGGATGAAACCAAGTAGCTAGGTTTAGGTATCAAAAGGTTTACAACTACAAAGATATAAAGGAGAAAGGTAGTAGTGGATCTATGATGAATTTATGGTTTTGTAGGTATGGTGGAGGGTATGAAAAATAGAGGGATTTAATGAGCATGCTTAATCATGAATTCATTAAACTGGATGCATAAAAAATAAAATGAAATTTCCATATAAACAAAGCTAAATTAATAGAATTCTTCCTATGAAATGTAAGGAAAGCCACTAATGATACAAGATATCATTCATAAAATACTATAACAGAGAAAATACATGATCATAAAATCATTGCACATGAATTCCTAAATAATAGATGCAACTACATCCTTTGATTTACGAATATGAAAGTGAAAGTACAAGCTACAAAAGTTACAATTCTTTGATGTCCAACCAGTTAAATGACTCTGAAAATGATAGATATAGACCAAAACGACATCTACCCTCTCTCAGGGGTTGAATCCATCAGTTGTGGAGTTGATTACATGATATTCTCAATGAAACCCTAATGTCTATGGAGGTCAACCAATTCACCTCATCATAGGAAACTAGATACATTTGACCAAAAATTACAATAACATGCATGTATCTACCCTATTTCACTATTGACCAACTCAATTACACTTCATGACATCAAAAAATCATCATCATTCATCAATTACACATGTAAAAAGTTAAACTAGGTCAAAATACCTATGAAAAATGTGTGTTGGAGAAAACACAACGAATTCTGGAGAAAGCGCAATGTACTAGGGAAAAAGGTAATTTGAAGGCCTTCCAGGTGTCCAAATGTTGATCTGAAAGTTGCTATGGATAGCCTTGTATTTATGATACATGATTAGGATGTTTAAGCACTCAAAAAGGTGGTTCCTAGCCCTCCAAATATTCATTCTCCCAAGTGTACTCAGAAAGCGCAACACGGAGTCCAAAAAGAGGGCATAAAGGTCATTTTTTGCTAGTTTTTGGGCATTTTGACCCTCCAAAAGTGGTTGACATGGCTCCAAAATTGACTAGGATTGAAGTACACATCAAGAGTAATCTAACAATGCTAAGAATGCATCCATTAGACCTCCCCAACAAAAGCGCAACGTGGCCCACGCTACGCTTTTGCCAGTGTCACTGGTTTTCAAAATTGCCAAATTTGACCGAAAATTCACAAAAGCCAAAATTTGCTCCAAAAGTCTTCAAAATTGGTCCAGAGATGCCTGACAAGGTATTTTATGCTACTAAGGAAGCATCGGAAAGTAGATCCAAGTTACCCTTATCCTTTTTACTAATTAGGGTTTCCTTCAGTTTTGCTTGCAATTGTTTGACTTTGACTTTGTAAATTTGATTCCTGGTGTAGTAGTGGTCAGCCATGTGTTTTTGTAACTTGTTGTCTCTGATAGCCTTTTCAAGGATATTCTCCAAGTTAATATTGACCTTATCAAGCCAAAAATCCTTATTTTCATTGATTTCCATGGTTATCCTTTCTTCAAATGTCAACTCTTCATCTGGTGGATTTTGCTCTCTTTCTTTCTGGAGTGCTCTTCAGAGACCCATGGTCCTTGGCCTTTTCCTTGTCACCTTCTATTCATGCTTATGTAAATACTCATTGTTAACCACTTCTTTTACTTTCACATCTTTCATACTAGATTGAAATTGATTTTTCTCTAAAGACAATTGTTTTACCTTCAACTGATTGTTCTCTTACTCTAAGAACGAAATTATCAAATTATCCCTTGCCAAATTGTCCTTGAGTTCTTTGATCTGAGCATCCTTGTCCTTGATGATCTATTGTAGGTTTTCATTTGCTTCAGTGGCCTCCAAGTCTACTATGTCAATGTCATGATGGATGAGCTCCTCATCGTGCAAATATGTCTCATGATGAAATGATAATCCTTGCTCTGTTGATGTGGGCTTGGGCATTTCCTCAATCTGAGGAACAAACAAAATCCTTACGCCTCTCTGGCATGTCTGAGTGACCTTAATCTTCCTCCTCACTGAAACTTTTCTAGGTGAGCCAATATCCACATGTCTAGATGGTGCTGATGGTGCTGATGGTCAACTACGGCTAGTAGGCTGGCTGCTAGAAGGAAAAAAGACATATGATTGCATGAAAGTTTCCCAATTGGTGCTCTTTTGTTCAAGCTGGTGTAAAAAATGTTTTTAATAAGAGCATGGTGGAAGAGGTTGACTTCAAGACCACTTTGCTTATGCTAAGCTTTTTCTGCCATCTTTTCCAGACTCCTGTAGAGGTAGTAGGGAAAATTGAGTGGCTTTATCCTTGTGAAATGCATGAGTAGTCTGACATGATAGCTATATAGTATAAAAAATATTCCCTCACAAGTGAAGTACTCATGATGATCTTCATCAATGGTGTATACTTCTCAAGGAGGTTCCCAATAGGAAAAATCTTCTTCATGTGTTGTTGATAGTGTCTTCTGAGGTGGGGCTTGTAGTTTTGAATCTCTAGGTCTTGGTTCTTGAACCAATTATCACCATGATTGGGTATACCTGTGGTATCAACTACTGCATCAGTTGATATAGTGAAATTAAACCCTGCAATCATTACCTTTTACTTTTTGAGCGAAGTGGCAAACAATTTAGTCAATATGGCATGATATTTGACTCTCTCAACTTGTTCCTAAAAAGGAAGACATCCTACCCTTTGAAAACATGTCTTTGATAATGGTGAATACATCACTTCATGAGTGGTTAAGGGCTCATATCTTAACAACAGACCTCCCTCATTGTAAGGCCTCTTCTCCTCCATTTTATTGTTTGCAAGGGGAGAAACCCTAATGGGACAAAATAGGGGAAGGGAGTGAATGGATAGGATAAAGGGGTTAGGGAAGGGAGATGGGAGTAGGAAAATTTAGGGATGTGGATAAGGGACTTAGGAAACTTTAGGAAGTGAAATGGAGTGAAATGGGTATGGGAATTGAGCTAGGGAATTTTTACACAGTCCTAGCTAGGAAAATTGCCAAAAATTGCAGTATTAGACTAGGGTGTAGGGTTTGGGGCTTAGGAAATGGAAATGAAGGGATGTGAAGGCTATGGGAGATGTTTTTGAATGTGATGGAGGGTAACAAGTCTATGGTAATTGTGTTTATCTTGAAAATTTTGAAAATATTGGCCAGCCACTAAAACACAACATAGGGACCAATGGAGGGTTTACACTCTAAAATAATGAAATTGAGCTGCAAGGAGGGGTTACTGAGGTGTAAATTACTTGTGCAATGATGCTGAACACCTTGATAGCCTTCAGGAACCTTCAAAAACTATTTTTATGCCTCTGAGAGAGAAAACACAATGTGTGGAAGAAAGCGCAACAAGTAGCTTAGAAAAATCAGTGTGGCAACTTTGACATAAAATTTTGGAATGTCTTTGACTTGAAATTGCTGAAATTTCCTTGGTAGGTGAGAGATAACTCTTCTTCAATGAGGTGAATGAGAAAATGAGCTTGAATTGGTCTTTTATAGCTTGCGATGGTCACTTTTCCTCATAATAGTGGGATGGCCTACTACATGTCTTTTCACTTTGCTTTGAAAACTTGTAGTTTTGAAACTTTATTATGAAAATTTAGGAACATTAGTAGCTTATTACATATCTGAAACATAAATTACAATATGAAACCAAAATTCATTGAGAAAATTTACCTATTACCACTCCTCATTTGCCGGATTTATACATGGAATGACAGATTTTGGTGACCTTAACCCTAATGACCTAATGGTGACACTGAGATGAATGAAAAAAATGATGATGTTGACTGAAATGATAATGATGATCTTTCAATGATGGTACACTCAACTGAGTGATGACAATGACCGACATGTAAAAATTTTGAAAGGAGTGGAAATAACCCTAGACACACTATCCAATGACCAAATTTTTATTTCATGAAGACCTAATGAAATGACAAAAAAATTTACTTTGAGAACTTAACAAGACATTGTAAGAGCACATTTGATCACTGGTGACAGGCTGAACAAAAGGACACTAATATAGCCTACTGTGGATCTTGTGATCAATCGTTCCATATTCACTTGTTGGTCAGTTGACACTTTTGGGATCCCTTCTTGGATTGGAAGTGTCAAATTCAATTGCTCACACATTTTCAATCTGTAACAAGTGCATGAGAACATTATTTTACGCAAGCTTGAATGAGAATAGCACGGCCCATTAAGAATTTTCTTATGTGATTTTCAATCCATGTCGATAGTTAGTATGCACTAACATCGACAATTTCTCACAACTAGCCGCGTTTGTACTTTTATTTTGGTGAGTTTTGCAAACTATCGCCTCCACACACCTTTGTTTTCGCAAGTTTCATTTTCATGTTTTCATTTGTCACTTTCGTTGGATTTGTTATTGCCTAAATCTACCTCAGGCTGAAGGAAGGCAGAGCTCAGGGTAACATCATACCATGCTCAGTCTGGTAGCTAGCCGTACTAGAACAGGAGAGGGCTCTCTCCGGGTCAATCTCAGCGATAAGTAATCAATAGGGCTTGAGATGACTGAAATGAATACTGATTTTAGGCTAGGTATACAAATAGGAGGATTTTTTTTATTTTTTGGGGTTTTGTTGGAAAAAGGGAAAGACAATTTTGGGCTTGGGGATGAGGCCAAATTCTTGCAGAGTTCAAGTTGGGGCAGGGAAGGCAATGGCTTTGATGTATTAGATTAATTGAATGGATAGAAAAGACTGTTGAGGAGCTGAAGAGGGAAAGAAGGTGCAAGGATCCTCTTCAAACTGAAGAAAACATATAAAACTAAACAAAAGTTTAAGGCAGAGCACCAGCGAACTAATGAATTCTACCTTAGTTACTCATTTGTTTAATTTCGGAAGCAAAGAGAAGGGAAATGACATACATAAAAAATTAATGAACTTACAATTACATGGAGAAAAACACCATCAAAACTCAGAGCCACAAGGATCCCAACAAGTGCTACAAAAACCCTGGTCTTTCCTTTGCCAAAAATGCAGAAAGTGTATGTACAATGAAGTGCCAAACTATTCCCAAGAGTCCAACCCTGAAAATGACTGAGAAAATACATCATATAGACCAGCCTAATACATTCCCATGCCTCTAGGGGTCAAGCTCATAATTCTAGGAGTTGTTTCAACCATATCTAAACTAGGAACTAGAAAATAGGCCATGAAACAACTTGCCTCTATATGTTAGGAAACTGATCCATTCACTCACATTTCACCTTTTAGTGAATGAATCTTCTAGAACAAGTAAAAATATGCCAAATTTACATCATGGTCAAGAAATTACATCAAGATAGATCAAGAGTTACATCAGAAAGTAAAAATAGTCAAAACTGGGCGGAATTCTGAGCTGAAGAGTGAAAAATAGTCCAAAATTCTCTATGCGCCGCGCCCAAAAACTCTATGCGTAGCACAACTTTGGAGCTGTTTTTGAGGAACTTCCTGAAGTCAAAATTGAGCTCATGATAGCTCGTTGGAAATCCCTACCTGTCTACGTTCCAACCCAAGTGGAATTTATGGATTTGGATGTCATTTTCCCCTTCAAAAATTCAATCTCCCAAGACTGGTTCCTGTGTGTGTAAAAGGTGGCAGAAAGGCCATTTTCAAGGTATTTTTGACCCTTTAGGCCACCCAGAACTTGATGAAATTCTTAGGTCATTCCTGAGCATCCATAAATTTTCATAAAAAATCCAAAAATGTCAAGTTTTCCTCCAGAATATCTCTCAAACGTAAGCGCGTGCAAGGTGGCGCTACGCGTTGGGCAGGAAAACCTGTTTTGTGACCAAAAACTCAAAAATGACAAAATTTTCTCCAAATTTGCTGAAATTTGGAGTGAAGGTCCCCCATCAAGTATCATACTCAGTCAAAGAAGCTTTGGCCAATATTTGAAGTGGATCAGGCCTTTTGCGCCTCCTCAATGCCCTTCTCAGCCTCGCTTTCAGGATTTTCATTTTCGCTTTGCAAAGATGTGTGCTGGCCCAATAGTGGTTCTTCATGTGTCGGAGCATGTTATTCTCTTTTTTTTGCTTTCTATAAGAGCTTCTCCAAATGGATGTTGACCCTTTCGAGCCAAGTCTCTCGATCGGCCTCAATCTCCCACTCGATAGGTGTCATCTCGGATGGGCTTCTTCGGGCAGCTTGTCGGTTTTCACGAATGTTCTGCAATTCCATGATCGTCTGCTGATCCTCCAACTACTTATTTCGCTGCTCCAAATAGTTAATGATCCATTTCACTTTCTACAACTTCTCGGTCAATGTTCTAATCTCAGTTTTCTGCTCCTGAATGATTTCTCTCAGTCTTGAGTTTGGAGAACTCATGTCCACATCAATCAATGTAAAATCAGCATCCTGACCTCCTGAAAGGCCTCCCTCCTGCATAGGCCTCTTGCCTCTGTCCTGTCCCTGTACCTGTGCTGATGTCAAAGGAGAGACCCCTTCTACCCCAAGTGGAGATAGTACTCGCGCTGCTGATGAAGGTAACGAGACCCCTTCCACCCCGGGTGGAGATAGTACTCGTCGTGCTGCTGCAAATAAGGCTCTGGTGCCTCTATGATAGGTAACACATACTGGAACACTGATAGGCTCTGTCTCAGGACCCTCAAACTGATGTGAAGGCTCACCTGCATCATGAACAATCTCTGGAGGAGGCCGAGGGGCTGTAAAGAAGTCATGGGAAATAAACTCCTCCCATGCAATGCCCTGCAATCCAAGCTGATGTACAACAATGATCTTGATGAGCGCATAATGATAAATGATGTTATGCTGCTGCTTGGGAGTCTTCTTCTGCACAAGAGTAGTCATCCGCTCTATGTTTCGACACATGAAATATGGAATGCTCATCATCCTTACTCTCGTGAAATGCATCAATAATCGAATATGGTAAGCATAAAGGCGCAAGAACCGGCCCTCACAACTGAAGTACCTGATGATGAGTTTCATCAATGGCGCATAGGACTCCTTCAAGAATTTGAAAGGGAACACCCTACTGAGCTACCTCATATAGCCAGGCCTGATGTATGGTTCATAAAATGTCCTGTCCACCTGTTGTTTCTTATTCCACTGCTCACCCACATTAGGTATCCCGGTAGCCTGTGAAATGGTTTCTGGTGTCAAAATGAAATTTACACCCACAAGATTCACATGACCATCATGCAAATGTAATACGAACAAGCGAGCCAACTCCTGATGGTAACCAACTCTAGCAATCATCTCACAGTATTGATAGCATGACTGTTGCTGAAAACAAGATATTGCAAGTGGGCATGCTTGCAGCTCAGTCAACGATGTGGGCTCTTCTCTGACGTGTCTGCCCCCTTTACGAGGCCTCCTCGGTACATCAAGCTCAGTGGTTGAGTCACTGTCTTGTTCATATGATGAATCTGTCTCTGTCATGGTGCTGCAAGCTAGGTGTCAAGTGTATGATTGGTTTGATGAAAATGATAAATTGGTGTTTGTTTTCAATGCCAAATATGTCAAGATATGAAGGGACTGTGGTAAACAAAAAGAGAGGGAAAAGTGGACTGTCAAGGGGAATGAGATTTCCATAACAGTCACTTGAATGTATTGAGGAATGCGGGGTTTGGGAATTTTAGGAATTTTAACAAATGATATAGGGAGTAATGGTTATGGGGAAATGTAGTTTTAGAGATAGGGATAAATGAGAACAAGTTATAAGTGAAGAAAACATATTTGAGTCAGGTGAAATTAAGGATGTGAAGACAGTCACTTGACTGTTTTGGGAATTGGTATTTTACAAGTGATATGAAAGAGGGAAGTGGTAGGAAATGGTAGGGTTTAGGGATGGGATATAGGGAAATAGGAGAGGGGCCTCAATGATGTGACAGTGAGGGGAAATAAATCACAGTTGAGACATGATAGTATGACATTGAGTATTCAACATGACAATGAATTTTTAAAACACCATTTGAAACCCTAAAGAGAATATTCTGATATGCATATGGGGTTTGTATTTTCACCAATCAAACTCTCCAATTTCTCCCTCCAAACAACACTAAACACGATCTAATAGCAGTGGCCAACGCATCACACACTTACTTGGAGCGAAAGAGTTGATTTTGTTTTGAAAATTTGGGAAGCAGTGATATAAATTTGGCCTGTCGGCTCTGTGCGCCGCACTTGGTATATGCGTTGCGCCAGTTGAAAATTACACGGTGACAATTGGCTCTATGCGCCGCGACCTTCCAATGCGTCGCAACCTCCTTCCTGTGCGCCGCGCAAGTATTTCAGAGACAACCCGCTTTCAAACCAATAGTTTCATTTTTTCACAACTGAGCTCGACTTCCTCTGATGCTTTTTGAATACAAATGGCTTGATAAACCTGGAAATATCTTTGTAAAGACTGTTTGGTCAATTTAGTGTGTCCTAAATTGCTAACATAAATTATCAACCAGGGATTCGTAAGCTGATGAAGTGTGGCGCACTATATGTGCAAGATAACCCATCTCTTACTTTTTGTCGTTTTTGGATTTTTATTGATCTTGGTTGGTTTCCTACTGTGAGATGGAAATTATAAAAGACAAGTATGGTTATGAATATTCAAGGCAATGATGTCCTTTATAATGATTTACCAAACTTCAAACTTAAAAAGGAATTTGAAACATACAATGACAAAACTTGAAAGGAAATGAAAATGTGCTGCTAGCCTATTAAATCAAATAGTGAACTATTGAGCATGAAAACCAAATTATCCTTGCTGCTGTCTAAACACAAAAGAAACTATGCTTAAAGAAATCCAAGAATTGCAACAAAGTAAATCTAAATCAAATTACATCAACTTATATTCTGATCCCTCGCCATTAGTCCAGCTATGGCTTTCGGAGGTAACCATAAACAACTTGAGAAATATGATATCTAATTTGCAGAAAAAGAAACTAATATCAAACTACACACTCATACTTCAATCCCTCACCATCAGTCCAGCTGTGGCTTTCAGAGGTAACTGAAAATGACATGAGCAATTTAATATATCTAACTTGGAGAAAGTAAACTAATATCAAACTACACACTCATACTTCAATCCCTCACCATCAGTCCAGCTGTGGCTTTCGGAGGTAACTGAAAATGACATGAGCAATTTAATATATCTAACTTGCAGAAAGCAAACTAATATCAAACTACACACTCATACTTCAATCCCTCACCATCAGTCCAGCTGTGGCTTTCAGAGGTAACTGAAAATGACATGAGCAATTTAATATATCTAAATCTTACTACTGAAACAAATGTGCAAGACTGAAATAAACAAAGCAGTACTGGAATTAAACAAAAACTAAGAAAAATAAATTAGTAGCAAAACAATATTGATTCCATGTCATTAGTCAAAAGATATGCAAATTCCCGGGCTGCCATGAAAAATTATGCTAAAAGCTATGATTTCAGAAAGCAATCTAAGTAAGGAAATATGACAAAACAGAATTGAAAGCAACTTATCTAGAAAACATGTAAAAGCCTCCTTGGATAGCAGGGGCCCTCTGCTACCAATTTGGTGAAGTCCTTCACCTCCTTAAAGATAATATCACAATAGCATCAAAGAACTAAGCTTCTTTATTCAAAAACTCATAAATCTACATCCCATTCCATCTTGAACTTTGTTACAAATCTACTTCATCATTACTTCCTCATTACTTTCTCATTACCTATGATAGAAGAAAGCTTCTCCTATTTATACAAAATATGAGGAGTCATCTCATTAATGGGAGTCCATGAATCTCTCCCTCCATCTCTAGAGTTACAATCAAAATAGGAAATGATAAGACACTTGTCTTTCTAGAGTTTCAACACAACTAAGAGATGAGACACATATCCTCTTAGAGTTTCAATACAACAAGGAAGTGAGACACATATCCTCTTGATCCCATAATCTTCTCCAACCAAATTCGAATTTGGCCTTAGAGTGCCACATAAGGGTCTTCTAGAAGTTTTCTTTTGACCTACACATGTCACAAAACTCATAACACATATATAGATACATGAAACTATGTTAATTTTCTAGTTTCTAATCATAAATTCACTTTAAATACATAAAATAAATAACTTTGGAAAACAAGGATCCTAACCCATATATTTATGAAAATGGTTACTCGATGTAGGGTTTTAGGTCAGATGGCTATGAAATAAGAGCTAAATGGTTATGACATAATGGAAATATGTATGAATATGGAGAACACTTTTGAGACTCAACAAAGACATGGATTTGATTTTTGCTTTGCAAAGACCTACTGTTGTAATGTTTTGAAATTGGCACCTTTTCACTTTTAATACAAACTCTGTTTTACTTATTTCCACTCTGACTTTTTGGCTGAAATGATGGCTCCTTTGTCAATTTTTTGCAGGGATGATTGGCATGTGATTTCGGCAAAGGAGACCAGGGCTGCGCCTGAAGATTTGTAGAACTTGAAAAACCTTAAAAATTACATATTTATTACAAGAAACAAATTTGACGATTTCTTCTTCAAAACAAAGTTTTGAAGAAGAATCATTCTCAGCATTATTGATGATGAAAATTTTGGAATGAAAACTTATTAGAAAAATCCTCATGTGCCTGACGGGCATTATTTGACATTTTTGGAGACGAAACCCTAGACCTAATCACTGAAAAGACTCTTTGTTGACCAAAAGACCATCCATGACTATGAATGGCTGTAAAATTGACTTTGATGAATTTTGATGAACTTTAATGATCAGACACAAACTAGCAGATATATGACATGAGGGAAAATGAGAAACAAGAACCTTCCGTCAGACAATCTATGCTTCTAATGGAATTCAACTGATTGGATGAATGAGACACCTACAATGAAATGCAACAAAGAGTTTTTGATCCCTGACGGAGGTATAACCAGACTGACTCTAACATGGGCTCCAATGGGGATGGTAGCTCCTGGGAGGTGCCAAGAACGACAGATCTCTGGGAGAGACAGACAGTGCCTTCGTCCATTGGGCTATGGAGTCCATTATTTTGAAAAATCCACACAAGACTTTTAACTCAATTTATTTGACTGAAAACTTGACTCAAACTGACTCAAACTTTGACACTGAAATGACTGAACCAAAACTGACTTGACAAATTCAAGCCAAAACTGAGATCCCTCTTCAGAATTATAGCCTTCACTTTGGGCCCCAAACTAAAGAAAAGATCACAATACACACTTGCAAAGAAACTGAAATAAAATGGTATGTACAATGACAATGTAAACTGCATAAAACATCTCAGAAATGGTACCGCTTGAGCAGCCGACCATTGACCGTCCCTCCTGGACAATCTTCCCCTTTCATCTCCTTTAGAAGAAAGGCGTTCTGACCTCTATATGATACAATCTTAAAGGGACCTTTCCAGAGATTTTCAAACTTACCGTGTTTACCTTTGTCCTCATTTCTAGCATCCCACTTCAGCACTACTTCCTCCAATTGGAATTTGTCCACCTTCGCTTTCCTGTCATAAATTTTCTTGATCCTCTCCTGCAACCTAAATGTGTTTTGAAAAACTTCATCTCTCGTTTGATGCAAATGGATCATCTGATTTATTCTTCTCTGCACATGGTTTTCTTCACTGTCGGCTTCCTGAAGAATATTGACCACTGGAATAGCAAGGGAGGTAGGAAACACTGTATCCACTCCATATACCAACTCAAAGGGAGACATACCAATGGATTTCTTTTGACTCACCCGATCAGCCCATAATGCATTGACCAACTTTTTATGCCAACTCTTCTTGTTTATCTCCATCAACTTTTTAATGATATTGACCAAATATTTGTTGGAAGACTCTGCCAATCCGTTGCCTTGTGGATGATAGGCGGTTGAATGCCCCAAAATGATTTTATACTTGTCACAAAACTCAATCATCTTTCTTGATTTGAAAGTTGCTGCATTTTCAGTGATCAACTTATTCGGGCAACCAAAGCGAGACAAAATGTTATTCTTAAGGAAAGAAATGATTACCGAATCCGTAGCTTGCCTTGTGGGGATTGCTTCAATCCACTTCGTGAAATAATATGTCACTGTTAGGATCCATATATGCTGTCCGAAAGAAGGAGGATGGATCTCCCCAATGAAATCCAAACCCCACTGCTGAAAAGGGGCGCTTACCTCAATGGGCTTAAGCGACAAAGGCTGTAATTTCTGTCTTCCTTAAAAAATCTGGCACTCATGGCAGCTTTTGATAGTCTTATACACATCAGAAAACAATGTCGAACACTAGTATTCGGCTCTCAAAATCTTATTGGCTGTTTTTTTCCAAAACAAGTGACCGCCACAATCTCCTTTATGGAAATCCTCCATTACCTGCTTCGCTTCTTCTTCCACCAAACAATTCAACAAAACACCACCAGGATCTTTCCAATAAAGTGCAGAATTCAAAACAAAAAAATTTGCAGCCTTCAATTTTAGAGTTCTACCTTTGTTTCTATTCATGTCGGGTGGTGGTGACAAATTTTGAAGAACATACACAATATCTGAATACCACGGAGAAGCAACAAAAATTTCCGATACCTGAAGTGGCGAATTCTCCTCATCCTCATCAGACATAGCAACAATCAGATTTATGTCTAGTGCATGCAAATTCGATTAAGCCATAAGCTTCGCCAACCCCTGTCCCTTAATAAGCTTCGTGGGCTTTATCTCCACATCATACTCCAGCAAAGATGCAATCCACTTGCCTCGTCTTCCTTCCGGATTAGTTTGTACTAAAACATCTTTCACGACAGCATAAGGAGCATAAGCCAAAATATGAGAATGAAAAATGTATACCTGGAAATCTTTTAATGCTTTTACCAGTGCCAGAGCTTGCTTCTCAATGATGTTATATTTCAAGGCTGCATATCTTATAGTTCGACTGAAAAAATCTATTGGCTTCTCATGCTCATCTATTTTCTGCATTAACAAAGCTGCCATGGTATGCTCCGAAGAAAATGAAAAAAAAATAAAATCTTGGGTGTAATCCGGGCTGATTAACACCGGAGCTGAAGATAGTGCCAAATTCACCAAATTAAAGGACTTTACCACCTCTTCAGTCCACTTCACTTGGCTGTCCTTTTTAAGCATATTTGTAATCTCTCTTAGATGTTCAGCAAGGTTAGGCACAAAGCGGCATAAAAAGTTCATCTTACCATTAAAAGACTAAATCTCCTTCTTGTTCCGGGGTGGATCAATTTGCTAAATTTCTTCTACACATGCTGGATCAATACGGATGCCATATTTTGAAATAATGTGACCAAGTAGTTTTCCCTCATCCATGGAAAACAAGCTCTTCTTCGGATTAAGTGACACACCATATTTTCTACACTTTTGAAAGACAACTTTCAAGTGATACATATGCTCTTCATCTGAATTGGAAAAGAACGTCAAATCATCAAGGTATATAACAAGAAAAACATCCTTCTCATTCGCAAAATCCATGTCCATCGCCCGCTGAAATGTCGCACCAGCATTATTTAAACCGAATGGCATCTTGGCATAGTGGAAAGTTCCCCACGGAGTGGTGAACGCTATTTTGTCTCGGTCGTCCTCATGGACCAAAATTTGGTTATACGCAGAGTAACCATCGAGTAGTGACATACGAGATGCTCCAACTACTCGCTGAAGTATATGATCCATTTTGGGCAATGGATAATTTTCCTTCAATGACACCTTGTTCAGATTTCGGAAATCAATGCACAACCGAATCTCACCTGTCTTTTTCCGCACTGGCACCAAATTGGAAATCCTATCAGAAAATCTGATGGGAACAATAATTCCTGCTTTGTAAAACCTACTTATCTCTTTCTCAATTGATGGCAGCAACTTCGGGTTAATTCTTCTTAGCTTCTGTCTGAAAGGCTTCTGATTAGGCTTGATAGGAATGGTGTGCTGAATTACGTTGGTATCATATGTATTTAAATATGAATAATCCCAAGAAAAAGCATCAGCAAAAGAAGACAACAAACTGATATATTTAGCCTTTACCTCCGGTGGCAATGCTTTTGACAATTTCACCATCTTTGGATTCTCAGCTGTTCCGATGTTTACATCTTCAACTCCCTTTTCAGTTGGCCGTAAGGTTGGTTTTTTAGCAACATCATCCTAATCGAAGAGCTCTTATAAAGGTATTAAACCTTTAGGAATAACATTATCTTTCAGTTGCAACACTTCCATTTGATTGACTTGCACATCAGCTTCACCATCATCATATTCTACATCAATTGAGGTATCTTTGAACTTACCTTTGTTTTGCAAAAATTCATTAATCTCATCATCATCTTGGAAAACTTGCCAACATCTTTGATTATCCGGGACGGTAGGACGGTGCTTCACATGGATTTAGAACTTATTACTTGAATTCATTGGGATCTTCAAATTACTCGCTGCCTTAGCAAGTGCATCTGCAATTCCATTTTGAATGCGAGGAATACAAGTCAAGGTATAATCTGAAAACTGCTTCAAAATATCAAGAACAACATTTTGTAAGCCCGCATTTGGGGATGCTTCGTTTGGTATTCACCCTTCACTTGATTAATCACCAATTCAGAGTCACCATAGACTGCAATTCTCTTAGCATTCAGCTTTCTAAGAATTTTTAGGCCAACAATCAGAGCTTTGTACTCTGCCTCATTGTTTGAACAATCGAATGCTAGCTTGTAATAACATACCCGTACATTGCTCAGTACCTTTTTTGGAGCGGAAAAAGGACTGCGTACCCAAATAACAATTCCAGCACCATCATTTCCCACTGCACCATCGAAATCCATGGTCCATAGACCCTCTTCATCATCTTCTAAGTGCTGAAATTGTGCTAGCTTTGTTTTTTCTACTTGCTGTCCACTATCTTTAGTTGATTGCTCAACTGTGCTTTCCAGTTTTTTCCTTTCTTTCTTCAAAACTTCTCTGAAATTCTCGGTAATCTCTGGAATATCTTCTGCTTGAACTAACTGACTATCTACATCATTGAAACTATCGGCATACAAAACAAAAGACTCTAAATATGTATGTACATAATTAATCGGATGATTAACTGGTTTCTCCTTGGTTTTGATCATGTACTTCATTTTTTGTTCCTGGTACAACTTTCTCATTTGGCCAAACATGGGAATTGTTGCATAGGAGAAATCTAATTGTAATGTCCCTTTCAATTTTTCTCCCCAAGATCTGGAAAGTAGCATACCAAATCTGGGAGGAATGTCTGCCACAACTACGTCCATCAAAAAATTCTTTGTTGGAATCTGATCCAAACTAACAACCAAGTCTTTAATGAGCCCAATACATCTCACTCTGCTAGAATCAAATGAATAAAGATCATGGTACTTCCTAGTGATGTCCAAACCCAACTTTTCCATGATTGCCTTCGGCATAAGATTATGGGAAGCACCGGAATCAAACATGGCATTATGCAATACAAAATCATGCAATCGAAGACTGATATAAAAAGGAGGCACTTCGCTGTCCGGAGAATCACCATCTAAATCTGGTCCAAATATCAGTTCAGGTTGATCATCTTCAATATTCACCATATCAGACATAGGATCGAAATTCAAAATTTTAGAAGCTTGACCTCTATAACTGTTGTTCTTCATTAGTTCAGTCAAGGGAATGGATACCTTTAATTTAGAAATCTCATTCTCCAAACTAAAGGCTGAAGTCTTTTTGATCTCTTTGGCTGGAACATCTTTCTTTTCATCCTTCTCCCTCGATGTAATTGGTTGATTTGATTTTTCCACTGATGATGACTTGGTGGCAGCGGGATCAACTATCTCTTTTGCTTTCTTTTGTGCAACAGGTGAATCGATTTTAGGTGCTGAAACTTCCTTTCTCTTTTGGATTGGGTTGATAGGCACATCTCTATTTCTAAGAGAATTGCTTCTGCTGGGCTGACAAGGCATTCATATAACCTCTATGATACTCATCTGACTCTTCCTCAAGAGCTGCATCATTGGCCAAGATAAAATCCTCATCTCTTTGTACTACTGAACTTTCTGCATACTCCTCATCTTCAGTGATATAAATGGGCAAATCATCAGGAGTAAAGAAATGATTTTCCTCCCCTACTACATCATCTTCCTCATCCGAATCCTGACCAACAAAATTCTGCTGAAGTGGTGTCTTTACTTGCTGCTGGACTATTGATTCTTGTGCGCGCTGCTCTCATTGTTTGATTTTGAATTGGGGCTGCTGCTGACCACGGAAATTGGGATTTCGAATCTGCGGTTCGGGCTTATCAAGTGTGAGCCTTTCGATCATCTTTTCCACCTTGCGGAGTACTTGATCTGATGTAGAATCTTCTTCCTTTATCACGACTTTCTTCTCGGCTCTCAATCTAGCTCTTTTGTCATTCAAATTAGCTTCAACACTAACGACAATTTTCTGCATGTCCTCTAAGGTGGGCAGATCTCTTTCTCATAATGAATAGGCCATGTCCGGATCAAAACCATCTGGGAATTTTAACAAAGCTGACTTCTTAGATGGCCTTAAATCATCAGGAATTGCATTATAAACCACATTTAATCTGATAATATAGTCTTGGACAGACTCACCAGCATTGCACTTGATCTTGGTATATTCAGAAGTGATTTGAAGTGGATATTTCTTTATTTCCCACCAATCTAAAAACTGTCTCTGAAGCTCGGCTAATGTAGTAATACTTCTTGGCTGCAAAGCTCTGAACCACTTACGTACCTCACCTCCAAAAGTTTGCACAAACAATCTCATGGTGACATTCTCTTCATCAATTTCATGGAGATCAAAGAAGTCTGTCATTCTATCAATATGCTGCTGAGCGGGCACACTTTGAGGAGTGCCATCAAACAATGGGATTTTACTTTGATAATCAGCGGGCATGGCATCCAAGTTTGGAGGCAAGACAAGGGGTGCGAATCTAGCGACCATTGCTCTTGGTGGATTTATAATCTGTCTTGGAGAAACGGGTGGAGTAGGAGCAGTAGATGTACGAGGTGTATGTGGTGGAGATGGAGGAGGAACTAATGTAGATTGCTGATCAGATATAGATGGTTGCATGGGAATGGTAGGAATGAAAGAAGGCTCAGCGTGAACTTGTGAATCAGAAGTAACTGTTGATGGACCAAGAGTTTCAGAAGCAGATTCGATAAACTAAAGAATATTCTTTGCCACAATAGAGTTTTGAATGTTCAAGATGTAACTATCAATGGATCTATTAGCTTGTTTAATCGCAAGATACTTGATAAACTTGGGATTTATGACAGTAGAACCAGTAGCACTTTCAGATTTAGTTTCAAACAACGACAACTCGAATTGATCATCAAACTCAATATCTTCAAGGAATTCAAATACAGTAGGGCATGAATGAGATTTAAACAAAGGGATCATGGGAATTTCTCGACGGAGGATTCTTGAAATCAGATTGGGATTCTCATACACTGGAGGTGGATCAGGATCGGGATTCGCTCTAGTATGTCTTCTGGAAGCCAGTGTGTTGATCTATTCAAAAATAAAAGGGACAAAACCAACTTGTTTTAGCTTATCAAATTCTAGACTCAATCACCCAAAAGTCCAGAACGATCTGATATACTGGGGTAATTCACAAGTCAAGTATCACGTTCACAAGCTAAACCGGAGATTGACTGAAGCATCGTTTATCTACTTCCGCTAATGCGAAGCAAAAGCATTTCGAAGGCTACCTGGCGTAACTTCAGGCTCCGTCCATAGCTTATGAAACAAATAACACCAACAAGCAAACCATTTTCTTCCCTAGTATGGTCGCCACTATGTTATTGTCTAAATTTACCTCAGGCTGAAGGAAGGCAGAGTTCAGGGTAACATCATACCACGCTCAGTCTGGTAGTTAGCCCTACCAGAACAGGAGAGGGCTCTCTCCGGGTCAATCTCAGCGATAAGTAATCAATAGGGCTTGAGATGACTGAAATGAATACTAATTTTAGGCTAGGTATACAAATAGGAGGATTTGTTTTGATTTTTTGGGGTTTTGTTGGAAAAAGGGAAAGACAATTTTGGGCTTGGGGATGAGGCCAAATTCTTGCAGAGTTCAAGTTGGGGCAGGGAAGGCAATGGCTTTGATGTCTTAGATTAATTGAATGGATAGAAAAGACTACTGAGGAGATGAAGAGGGAAATAAGGTGCAAGGATCCTCTTCAAACTGATGAAAACATATAAAACTAAACAAAATTTTAAGGCAGAGCACCAGCAAACTAATGAATTCTACCTTAGTTACTCATTTGTTTAATTTCGGAAGCAAAGAGAAGGGAAATGGAATACATAAAACATTAATGAACTTACAATTACATGGAGAAAAACACCATCAAAACTCAGAGCCACAAGAATCCCAACAAGTGCTGCAAAAACCCTAGTCTTTCCTTTGCCAAAAATGCAGAAAGTGTATGTACAATGAAGTGCCAAACTATTCCCAAGAGTCAAACCCTGAAAATGACTGAGAAAATACATCATATAGAAAAGTATAACCCATTCCCATGCCTCTAGGGGTCGAGCTCATAATTATAGGAGCTGTTTCAACCATATCTAAACTAGGAACTAGAAAATAGGCCATGAAACAACTTGCCTCTATATGCTAGGAAACTGATCCATTCACTCACATTTCACCTTTTAGTGAATAAATCTTCTAGAACAAGTAAAAATATGCCAAATTTACATCATGGTCAAGAAATTACATCAATATATATCAAGAGTTACATCAGAAAGTAAAACTAGTCAAAACTGGGCAGAATTCTGAGCTGAAGAGTGAAAAATAGTCCAAAATTCTCTATGTGCCGCGCCCAAAAACTCTATGCGTAGCACAACGTTGGAGCTGTTTTTGAGGCACTTCCTGAAGTCAAAATTGAGCTCATGATAGCTCGTTGGAAAGCCCTACCTGTCTACTTTCCAACCCAAGTGGAATTTCTGGATTTGGATGTCATTTTTCCCTCCAAAAAGTCAATCTCCCAAGACTGGTTCTTGTGTGTGTAAAAGGTGGCAGAAAGGCCATTTTCAAGGTATTTTTGACCCTTTAGGCCACCCAGAAATTGATGAAATTCTTAGGCCATTCCTGAGAATGCATAAATTTTCATAAAAAATCCAAAAATTTCAAGTTTTCCTCCAGAATATCTCTCAAATGTAAGCGCGCGCAAGGTGGCGCTACGCGTTGGGCAGGAAAACTTGTTTTGTGACCAAAAACTCAAAAATGACAAAATTTTCTCCAAATTTGCTGAAATTTGGAGTGAAGGTCCCCCAAAAAGTATCATGCTCATCCAAAGAAGCTTCGGCCAAGATTTTAAGTGGATCAGGCCTTTTGTGCCTCCTCAGTGCCCTTCTCAGCCTCGCTATTAGGATTTTCATTTTCGCTTTGCAAACATGTGTGCGGGCCCAATAGTGGTTCTTCATGTGTCGGAGCATGTTATTCTCTTTGTTTTATTTCTCTAAGATCTTCTCAAATGGATGTTGACCCTTTCAAGGCAAGTCTCTCGATCGGCCTCAATCTCCTGCTCGATAGGTGTCATCTCGGATGGGCTTCTTCGGGCAGCTTGCCGGTTTTCACGAATGTTCTGCAATTCCATGATCATCTGCTGATCCTCCAGCTGCTTATTTCGCTACTCCAAATAGTTAATGATCCATTTCACTTTCTACAACTTCTCGGTCAATGTGCTAATCTTAGTTTTCTGCTCCTGAATGATTTCTCTCAGTCTTGAGTTTGGAGAACTCACGTCCACATTAATCAATGTAAAATCAGCATCCTGACCTCCTGAAAGGCCTCCCTCCTGCATAGGCCTCTTGCCTCTGTCCTGTCCCTGTACCTGTGCTGATGTCGAAGGTGAGACCCCTTCCACCCCAAGTGGAGATAGTACTCGCGTCCTCATGTCCACATCAATCAATGTAAAATCAGCATCCTGACCTCCTGAAAGGCCTCCCTCTTGCATAGGCCTCTTGCCTCTGTCCTGTCCCTGTACCTGTGCTGATGTCGAAGGTGAGATCGCTTCCACCCCAAGTGGAGATAGTACACGCGCTGCTGATGAAGGTAACGAGACCCCTTCCACCCCGGGTGGAGATAGTACTCGTCGTGCTGCTTCAAATAAGGCTCTGGTGCCTCTCTGATAGGTAACACATACTGGAACACTGATAGGATCTATCTCAGGACCCTCAAACTGATGTGAAGGCTCACCCGCATCATGAAAAATCTCTCGAGGAGGCTGAGGGGCTGTAAAGAAGTCACGGGAAATAAACTCCTCCCATGCAATGCCCTGCAATCCAAGCTGATGTAAAACAATGATCTTGATGAGCACATAATGATAAATGTTGTTATGCTGCTGCTCGGGAGTCTTCTTCTGCACAAGAGTAGTCATCCGCTCTATGTTTCAACACATGAAATATGGAATGCTCATCATCCTTACTCTTGTGAAATGCATCAATAATCGAATATGGTAAGCATAAAGGCGCGAGAACCGGCCCTCACAGCTGAAGTACCTGATGATGAGTTTCATCAATGGCGCATAGGACTCCTTCAAGAATCTGAAAGGGAACATCCTGCTGAGCTACCTCATATAGCCAGGCCTGATGTATGGTTCATAAAATGTCCCGTCCACCTGTTGTTTCTTATTCCACTGCTCACCCACATTAGGTATCCCAGTAGCCTGTGAAATGGTTTCTGGTGTCAAAATGAAATTTACACCCGCAAGATTCACATGACCATCATGCAAATGTAATACGAACAAGCAAGTCAACTCCTGATGGTAACCAACTCTAGCAATCATCTCACAGTATTGATAGCATGACTGTTGCTGAAAACAAGATATTGCAAGTGGGCAGGCTTACAGCTCAGTCAACGATGTGGGCTCTTCTCTGATGTGTCTGCCCCCTTTACGAGGCCTCCTCGGTACATCAAGCTCAGTGGTTGAGTCACTGTCTTGTTCATATGATGAATCTGTCTTTGTCATGATGCTGCAAGCTAGGTGTCAAGTGTATGATTGGTTTGATGAAAATGATAAATTGGTGTTTGTTTTCAATGCCAAATATGTCAAGATATGAAGGGACTGTGGTAAACAAAAACAGAGGGAAAAGTGGACTGTCAAGGGGAATTAGATTGCCATAACAGTCACTTGACTGTATTGAGGAATGTGGGGTTTGGGAATTTTAGGAATTTTAACAAATGATATAGGGAGTAATGGTTATGGGGAAATGTAGTTTTAGATATAGGGATAAATGAGAACAAGTTATAAGTGAAGAAAATATATTTGAGTTAGGTGAAATTAAGGATGTGAAGACAGTCACTTGACTGTTTTGGGAATTGGGATTTTATAAATGATATGAAAGAGGGAAGTGCTAGGAAATGGAAAGGTTTAGGGATGGGATATAGGGAAATAGGAGAGGGGCCTCAATGATGTGACAGTGAGGGGAAAGAAATCACAGTTGAGACATGATAGTATGACAGTGAGTATTCAGCATGACAATGAATTTTTAAAACACCATTTGAAACCCTAAAGAGCAGATTCTGATATGCATATAGGGTTTGTATTTTCACCAATAAAACTCTCCAATTTCTCCCTCCAAACAACACTAAACACGATATAATAGCAGTTGCCAACACATCACACACTTACTTGGAGCGAAAGAGTTGAATTTGTTTTGAAAATTTGGGAAGCAGTGATATAAATTTGGCCTGTCTGCTCTGTGCGCCGCGCACAAACCTAGTGCGTCGTGCCTGGTATATGCGCCGCACTAGTTGAAAATTACACGGTGACAATTGGCTCTATGCGCCGTGACCTTCCAATGCGTCACAACCTCCTTCCTGTGCGCCGCGCAAGTATTTAAGAGACAACCCGATTTCAAACCAACAGTTTCATTTTTTCACAATTGAGCTCGACTTCCTCTGATGCTTTTTGAATACAAATGGCTTGATAAACCTGGAAATATCTTTGTAAAGACATGGATTTGATTTTTTCTTTGCAAAGACCCACTTTTGTAATGTTTTGAAATTGGCACCTTTTCACTTTTAATACAAACTCTGTTTTACTTATTTCCACTCTGACTTTTTGGCTGAAATGATGGCTCCTTTGTCAATTTTTTGCAGGGATGATTGGCATGTGATTTCGGAAAAGGAGACCAGGGCTGCGCCTGAAGATTTGTAGAACTTGAAAAACCTTAAAAATTACATATTTATTACAAGAAACAAATTTGACGATTTCTTCTTCAAAACATAGTTTTGAAGAAGAATCATTATCAGCATTATTGATGATGAAAATTTTGGAATGAAAACTTATTAGAAATATCCTCATGTGCCTGCCGGGCATTATTTGACATTTTTGGAGACGAAACCCTAGACCTAATGACTGAAAAGACTCTTTGCTAACTAAAAGACCATCCATGACTATGAATGGCTGTAAAATTGAATTTGATGAATTTTGATGAACTTTAATGATCAGACACAAACCAGCAGATATATGACATGAGGGAAAATGAGAAACATGACTCTTCCATCAGACAATCTATGCTTCTAATGGAATGAAACTGATTGGATGAATGAGACACCTACAATGAAATGCAACAAAGAGTTTTTGATCCTTGACAGAGGTATAACCAGACCGACTCTAACATTGGCTCCAATGGGGATGGTAGCTCCTGGGAGGTTCCAAGAATGGCAGATATCTGGGAGAGACAGACAATGCCTTCGTCCATTGGGCCATGGAATCCATTATTTTGAAAAATCCACACAAGACTTTTAACTCAATTTATTTGACTGAAAAATTGACTCAAAATGACTCAAACTTTGACATTGAAATGACTGAACCAAAACCGAATTGACAAATTCAAACCAAAACTGAGATCCCTCTTTAGAATTATAGCCTTCACTTCAGGCCCCAAACTGAAGAAAAGGTCACAGTACACACTTGCAAAGAAACTGAAATAAAATGGTATGTACAATGACAATGTAAACTGCAGAAAACATCTAAAAAATGGTACCACTTGAGCAGTCGACCATTGACCGGCCCTCCTGGACAATCTTCCCCGTTCATCTCCTTCAGAAGAAAGGAATTCTGACCTCGATATAATGCTGCAATCTTAAAGGGACCTTTCCAGAGATTTTCAAACTTACCGTGTTTACCTTTGTCCTCATTTCTAGCATCCCACTTTAGCACTACTTCTTCCAATTGGAATTTTTCCGCCTTCGCTTTCCTGTCATAAATTTTCTTGATCCTCTCCTGCAACCTAAATGTGTTTTGAAAAAATTCATCTCTCGTTTGCTGCAAATGAATCATCTGATTTATTCTTCTCTGCATATGGTTTTCTTCACTTTCAGCTTCCTGAAGAAGCTTGACCACCGGAACAGCAAGGCAGGTAGGAAACACCGTATCCACTCCATATACCAACTCAAAGGGAGACATACCAATGGATTTCTTTTGACTCACCCGATCAACCCATAATGCATTGACCAGATTTTTATGCCAACTCTTCTTGTTTATCTCCAGCAACTTTTTAATGATATTGACCAAAGATTTGTTGGAAGACTCCTCCAATCCGTTGCCTTGCGGATGATAGGCGGTTGAATGCCCCAAAATGATTTTATACTTATCACAAAACTCAATCATCTTTCTTGATTTGAAAGCTGCTGCATTGTCAGTGATCAACTTATTTGGGAAACCAAAGCGAGACAAAATGTTATTCTCAAGGAAAGAAATGATTACCAAATCCGTAGCTTGCCTTGTGGGGATTGCTTCAATCCACTTCTTGAAATAATATGTCGTTTTTAGGATCCATCTATGCTTTCCGGAAGAAGGAGGATGGATCTCCCCAATGAAATCCAAACCCCACTGCTGAAAAGGGGCGCGTATCTCAATGGGCTTAAGTGGCAAAGGCTGTAATTTCTGTCTTCCTTCAAAAATTTGGCACTCATGGCAGCTTTTGACAGTCTTATACACATCAGCAAACAATGTCGGCCAATAGTATCCGGCTCTCAAAATCTTATTGGCTGTTGTTTTCCAAAACAAGTGACCGCCACAATCTCCTTTATGGAAATCCTCCATTACCTGCTTCTCTTCTTCTTCCACGAAACAATTCAACAAAACACCACCAGGATCTTTCCAATAAAGTGCAAAATTCAAAACACAAAATTTTGCAGCCTTCAATTTTAGAGTTCTACCTTTGTTTCTATTCATGTCGGGCGGTGGTGCAAATTTTGAAGAACATACAAAATATCTGAATACCACGGAGAAGCAACAAAAATTTCCGATACCTGAAGTGGAAAATTCTCCTCATCCTCATCAGACATAGCAACAATCATATTTATGTCTAGTGCATGCAAATTCGATTCAGCCATAAGCTTCGCCAACCCCTGTCCCTTGATAAGCTTCGTGGGCTTTATCTCCACATCATATTCCAGCAAAGCTGCAATCCACTTGCCTTGTCTTCCTTCCGGATCAGTTTGTACTAAAAAATATTTCACGGCAGCGTTAGGAACATAAGCCAAAATATGAGAATGCAAAATGTATACCCGGAAATCTTTTAATGCTTTTACCAGTGCCAGAGCTTGCTTCTCAATGATGTTATATTTCAAGGCTGCATCTCTTATAGTTCGACTGAAAAAAGCTATTGGCTTCTCATGCTCATCTCTTTTCTGCATTAACACAGCTGCCATGGTATGCTCCGAAGCAAATGAAAACAAAATAAAATCTTGGGTGTAATCCGGGCTGATTAACACCGGAGCTGAAGATAGTGCCAACTTCACCAAATTAAAGGAATTTACCACCTCTTCAGTCCATTTCACTTGGCTGTCCTTTTTAAGAATATTTGTAATCTCTCTTAGATGTTCAACAAGGTTAGGCACAAAGCGGCGTAAAAAGTTCATCTTACCATTAAAAGAATGAATCTCCTTCTTGTTCCGGGGTGGATCAATTTGCTGAATTTCTTCTACACGTGCTGGATCAATATGGATTCCATCTTTTGAAATAATGTGACCAAGTAGTTTTCCCTCATCCATGGAAAACAAGCTCTTCTTCGGATTAAGTGACACACCATATTTTCTGCACTTTTGAAAGACAACTTTCAAGTGATACATATGCTCTTCATTTGAATTGGAAAATACCGTCAAATCATCAAGGTATATAACAAGAAAAACATCCTTCTCATTCGCAAAAGCCATGTCCATCGCCCGCTAAAATGTCGCACCAGCATTCTTTAAACCGAATGGCATCTTGGCATAGTGGAAAGTTCCCCACACAGTGGTGAACGTTGTTTTGTCTCGGTCATCCTCATGGACCAAAATTTGGTTATACCTAGAGTAACCATCGAGTAGTGACATACGAGATGCTCCAACTACTTGCTTAAGTATATGATCCATTTTGGGCAATGGATAATTTTCCTTCAATGACACCTTGTTCATATTTCGGAAATCAATGCACAACCGAATCTCACCTGTCTTTTTCCGCACTGGCACCAAATTGGAAATCCAATCAGAAAATCTGATGGGAACAATAATTCCTGCTTTGTACAACCTGTTTACCTCCTTCTCAATTGATGGCAGCAACTTCGGGTTAATTCTTCTTAGCTTCTGTCTGAAAGGCTTCTGATTAGGCTTGATAGGAATGGTGTGCTGAATTATATTGGTATCATACGTCTTTAAATATGAATAATCCCAAGCAAAAGCATCAACAAAAGAAGACAAAAAACTGATATATTTAGCCTTTACCTCTGGCGGCAATGCTTTTGACAATTTGACCATCTTTGGATTCTCAGTTGATCCGATATTTACATCTTCAACTCCCTTTTCAGTTGGCCGTAAGGTTGGTTTTTTAGCAACGTCATCCTGATCGAAGAGCTCTTCTAAAGGTATTAAACCTTTAGGAATAACATTATCTTTCAACTGCAACACCTCCATTTGATTGACTTGCACATCAGCTTCACCATCATCATATTCTACATCAATTGAGGTATCTTTGAACTTACCTTTGTTTTTCAAAAATTCATTAATCTCATCATCATCTTGGAAAACTTGCCAACATCTTTCATTATCCGGGACGGTAGGACGATGCTTCACATGGATTTTGAACCTATTACTTGAATTAATTTGGATCTTCAAATTACTTGCTGCCTTAGCAAGTGAATCTGCAATTCCATTTTGAATGCGAGGAATACAAGTCAAGGTATAATCTGAAAACAACTTCAAAATATCAAGAATAGCATTTCGGTAGGCACGCATCCGGGGATGTTTCGTTTGGTATTCACCCTTCACTTGCTTAATCACCAATTTAGAGTCACCATAGACTGCAATTCTCTTAGCATTCAACTTTCTAATAATTTTTAGGCCAGCAATCAGAGCTTCGTACTCAGCCTCATTGTTCGAACAATCGAATGCTAGCTTGTAAGAACATACCCGTACATTGCTCGGTACCTTTTTTGGAGTGGAAAAAGGACTACGTACCCAAATACAAATTCCAGCACCATCATTTCCCACTGCACCATCGAAATCCATGGTCCATAGACCCTCTTCATCATCTTCTAAGTGCTGAAATTGTACTAGCTCTTTTTTTTCTGCTTGATGTCCACTATCTTTAGCTGATTGCTCAATTATGCTTTCCGGTTTTTTCCTTTCTTTCTTCAAATTTCTCTGAAATTCTCAGTAATCTCTGGAATATATTCTACTTGAACTAACTGACTATCTACATCATTGAAACTATCGGCATACAAAACAAAAGACTCTAAATCTGTATGTACATAATTAATCGGATGATTAACCGGTTTCTCCTTGGTTGTAATCATGTACTTCATTTTTTGTTCCTGGTACAACTTTCTCATTTGGCCAAACACGGGAATCGTTGCATAGGAGAAATCTAATTGTAATGTCCCTTTCAATTTTTCTCCCCAAGATCTAGAAAGCAACATACCAAATCTGGGAGGAATGTCTGCCACAACTACGTCCATCAAAACATTCTTTGTTGGAATCTGATCCAAACTAACAACCAAGTCTTTAATGAGCCCAATACATCTCACTTTGCTAGAATCAAATGAATAAAGATCATGGTACTTCCTAGTGATGTCCAAACCCAACTTCTCCATGATTGCCTTCGGCATAAGATTATGGGAAGCACCGGACTCAAACATGGCATTATGCAATACAAACTCATGCAATCGAAGACTGATATAAAAAGGAGGCACTTCGCTATCTGGAGACTCACCATCCAAAACTGGTCTAAATATTAGTTCAGGTTGATCATCTTCAATATTTACCATATCAGACATAGGATCGAAATTCAAAATTTTAGAAACTTGACCTCTATAACTGCTGTTCTTCATTATTTCAATCAAGGGAATGGACACCTTTAATTTAGAAATCTGATTCTCCAAACTAAAGGCTGAAGTATTTTCGATCTCTTTGGTTGGAACATCTTTCTTTTTAGCCTTCTCCCTCGATGTAATTGGCTGATTTGATTTTTCTGCTGATGATGACTTGGTGGCAGCGGGATCAACTATCTCTTTTGCTTTCTTTTGTGCAACAGGTGAATCGTTTTTAGGTGTTGAAACTTCCTTTCTCTTTTGGATTGGGTTGAAAGGCACATCTATTTTTCTAAGAGAATATTTCTTTTGCTGGGCTGACAAGGAATTCATATAACCTCTCTGATACTCATCCGAATCTTCCTCAAGAGCTGCATCATTGGCCAAGATAAAATCCTCATCTCTTTGTACTACTGAACTTTCTGCATACTCCTCATATTCAGTGATATAAATGGGCAAATCATCAGGAGTAAAGAAGTGATTTTCCTCCCCTACTACATCATCTTCCTCATCCGAATCCTGACCAACAAAATTCTGCTGAAGTGGTGTCTTTACTTGCTGCTGGACTGCTAGTTCTTGTGCTCGCTGCTCTCGTTGTTTGATCCTGAATTGGGGCTGCTGCTGACCACGGAAATTGGGATTTTGGATCTGCGGTTCGGGCTTATCAAGTGTGAGCCTTTCGATCATATTTTCCACCTTGCAGAGTACTTGATCTGATGTAGAAGCTTCTTCCTTTATCACGACTTTCTTCTCGACTCTCAATCTAGCTCTTTTGTCATTCAAATTAGCTTCAACACTAACGGCAATATTTTGCATGTCCTCTAAGGTGGGAGGATCTCTTTCTCGTAATGAATAGGCCATGTCTGGATCAAAACCATCCTGGAATTTTAACAAAGCTGACGTCTTAGATGGCCTCAAATCATCAGGAATTGCATTATAAACCGCATTAAATCTGATAATATAGTCTTGGACAGACTCACCAGCATTGAGCTTGATCTTGGTATATTCAGAAGTGATTTGAAGTGGATCTTTCTTTATTTCCCACCGATCTAGAAACTGTCTCTGAAGCTCGGCCAATGTAGAAATACTTCTGGGCTGCAAAGCTCTGAACCACTTACGTACCTCACCTCCAAAAGTTTGCACAAACAATCTCATGGTGACATTCTCTTCATCAATTTCATGGAGATCAAAGAAATCTATCATTCTATCAATATGCTGCTGAGCGGGCACACTTTGAGGAGTGCCATCAAACAATGGGATTTTACTCTGATAATCAGCGGGCATGGCATCCAAGTTTGGAGGCAAGACAAGGGGTGTGAATCTAGCGGTCATTGCTCTTGGTGGATTTATAATATCTCTTGGAGAAACGGGTGGAGTAGGAGCAGTAGATGTACGAGGTGTATGTGGTGGAGATGGAGGAGGAACTACTACAGATTTCTGATCAGATATAGATGGTTGCACGGGAATGGTAGGAATGAAGGGAAGCTCGGTGTGAACTTGTGAATCAGAAGTAACTACTGATGGACCAAGAGTTTCAGAAGCAGATTCGATAAATTCAGGAATATTCGTTTCCACAATAGAGTTTTGAATGTTCAAGATGTAACTATCAATGGATCTATTAGCTTGTTCAATCTCAAGATACTTGATAAACTCGGGATTTATGATAGTAGAACCAGTAGCACTTTCAGATTTAGTTTCAAACAATGACAACTCAAATTGATCATCAAACTCAATATATTCAAGGAATTCAAATACAGTAGGGCATGAATGAGATTTAAACAAAGGGATCACGGGACATTCTCGATGGAGGATTCTTGAAATCAGATTGGGATTCTCATACACTGGAGGTGGATCAAGA
The DNA here is from genome assembly GCA_034641835.2 of Pinus albicaulis. Lineage (NCBI taxonomy): Eukaryota > Viridiplantae > Streptophyta > Pinopsida > Pinales > Pinaceae > Pinus > Pinus albicaulis. Next base: position 326,312,709 of record CM076575.1, on the reverse strand, counting down.
TCCGGATTTGCTCTTGTATGTATTCTGGAAGCCAGTGTGTTGATCTATTAAAAAATCAAAGGACAAAACCAACTTGTTTCAGCCTATCAAATTCTAGACTCAATCACCCAAAAGTCCAGAACGATGTAATATACTGGGGTAATTCACAAGTCAAGTGTCACGTTCACAAGCTAAACCGGAGATTGACTGAAGCAGCATTTATCTACTTCCGCTAATGCAAAGAAAAAGCGTTTCTAAGGCTACCTAGCATAACTTCAGGCTCCGTCTGTATCTTATGAAAAAAATAACACCAACAAGCAAACCATTTTCTTCTCCAGTATGGTCGCCACTATGTTATTGCCTAAATCTACCTCAGGCTGAAGGAAGGCAGAGACAGGATAACACCAAACCATGCTTAGTCTGGTAGCTAGCCCTACAAGAACATGAGAGGGCTCTCTCTTGGTCAATCTCAGCGAAAAGTATTCAATGGGGCTTGAGATGACTGTAAAAACAACTAATCTTAGGCTAGATATACAAATAGGAGGATTTGTTTTGATTTTTTGGGGTTTTTTTGGAAAAAAGGGAAAGGAAATTCGAGCTTGGGGTGTTGGAAATATTGTCATTGATGGCAAAGGAGGAAGCAAAGACAGAGACAGGCAAAGACAGCAGCATAGCAGCAAGATGTAGAGAGGGTCGAGCAGCAGAGACAGGGTCATTTAAAGAAGAGGTAGAGAAAGGAGAATGAAGGAAGCAAGGAGCAGCATTAGAGAAGAAGAAGAGAAAGAAACAGAGAGACAACATAAGCAGCAAAGAAACCAGCAATAGAGTGAGGTAGCAGAGAGGTAGCAGAGGCAGCAAAAAAAACTAAGTAAGGAGCAGAGGAAGAAAATTTCGAACAAGATTGAATATGTTGTGCGTTAATTGTAATATCGATCAGTCAGGGGTAAGCAGAATCATATAAGGTAACAGTGGAAGTGGTGTCTATTAATTAAACTATGCTGAGGAATTGCACAGCGAAGGAAATGGAGGCAGCAAAGACAGAGACAGGTCGAGCAGCAGAAGCAGGTAAGGCAAAGGCACAGGGAAGAACCTTTATCGAAAGACATGAACAGTAGAATACAGAGACACAGCTGTTATTGCAAAGACACAGCCGTTATTCCGAGAATCACTACCCAGCCGGGCGTTACATATAACATAAACACAAATTCCGGGAATCGCTACCCACGCAGGAGTATATGTGCAGCGCATCATATAATCAAAGGTCCAAAGCATATTTATGAAGTTATACGGAGCACATAATACAAAGTTTTATAAGGCGGGACCCGCAATATCGCAACTTCGCAACATTGCGCCATCGCACCATCGCAATATCGCAACTTCTCAACATTGCGCCATCGCACCATCGCAATATCGCAACTTCGCAACATTGCGCCATCGCACCATTGCAATATCGCAACTTCGCAACATTGCGCCATCACACCATTGCAATATCGCAACTTCGCAACATTGCGCCATCGCACCATCGCAATATCGCAACTTCGCAACATTGCGCCATCGCACTATCGCAATATCGCAACCATCACATTATCGCAACCATCGCAATATCGCAATACCGCAACCATCGCAATATCACAATATCGCAACCATCGCAATATCGCAATATCGCAACCATCGCAATATCGCAGTTGGTTGAAACTGCACAGCAACTATCGCAAATTAGAAATTTGCGATTGCGATCAATCGCATTTGAAAACGTGTCAGGTGGGCCCGAAAGGAGTTCTATATGTTTTAAAACAAGCTTTATTGTATGCGCCGAGAGTATGTTAAGGTGTATTAAAAGGGCAGATTATATGATTAAATCATCTTATAATTAAGCCAAGAGACAAAGTTGGGTTATATATATATATTAAAAGGCGCTGTCATATATATATATATATATATATATATATATATATAATGATGTTGCGATAAGCCGTATGGTCTGTAGACCCACGGGCCTCAGCTTAAGGGGAGGGCGATTATTAATGTAATACAATTGTGATATATGTATGTTCCAGCCTGCGGAATGTTCCACATCAACAAGACACTTGCTACAAGTCAGCAGTCACGTATTTTTCTAAAAGGCACTGATATAAAAGCATTGTTACATATATACAACAATTACACCACAGTAGAGGACAAAATAGAATACAGAGCAGAAAAGAGTTAAAACACAATCACAGAAAAAGACAAAACACAGTCAAAGAAAAGACAAATGCGCAGCTAGCCAAGAGGGTGAATGAGTGAGCTGGAATTCACTTTGTAATTCGAATGTAAATATTTTAATTGTTTTTTATTGTTTGTGATGCATTGGCAAGTCTCCGAGAGAGAAAAAATTCCCACTGTAATGTTAAATTGATACCTACAGTTATATTTTCTGAGTAAGCAGATAAAAGGAGTGAGAAGGAAGAAGGCAAAGAGACATGAATTTCCATTTCGAATTCCAAGTAGAATACAAATAGTCATGTGAGGAAATCTATAAATAATATCATCTTGATATGAAAAAAAAAAAGAGGAGAGAAAGAGAGTTAATCAAGAGAAGGCAGAATATAGAAGTGTGAGGCAGAGAAGATTAAGAAAAGAAGAATAGAAGGAGAAGCTACAAAATAGGGCTGATATCTGAGGTAAATCAGCAAAATTTCAGTTTGATAAATTGAGGAAGTTGGAGCTTCCCTATCAAGTTGCAGCTTGATAGCTGTCAGTTGTAGCTGACTGAGGTTGGAGCCTCCTGTAGGTTGGTGCCTGCAGAAAATTGAAGGGAGCTAGTGCTTCCTTGCAAGTTCTAGCTTGTAGAATTGAGGATAGAGCCTCCTGTAGGTTGGTGCCTGCAGAAAACAGTGGTGAGAAGAAGTTGGAGCTTGCCTTTGCATCACAAAAATAATAAGATGTGGTTTTCTCCCTTTATGGGTTTCCACTTACATCTGCTGTCTCTATGTGTGCTTCTTATGTGTTGAGGTGATTATTTCAATCTGCTTAATTGCTTGCTGCTTTCAACTTAAGTATGGTATCATAATAAATTAATATTGGCTGCAAATAAGATTTCTCACATATTAAGCTGTAAATAACTTTGGTGAAAATTTTAAAAGGCGAATGTATGTATTAAACTGATTCACCCCCCCCCCCCTCTCAGTTTAATTAAAGATTCAACAATTGGTATCAGAGCAGGTTTCCTTTGTACAAGTCTAACAACTGAAAGGAGATCCTAGGTTCCCAATATGGCTAGTAAAGAAGGATGCTCAACCAATAAAGCCCCTTTCTTCACTGGTGAAAATTATGCTTTCTGGAAAATCAGAATGAGGACATACATAATGTCTCTAGGAATAGAAGTCTAGGCTGCTGTGGAATTAGGATATGCCCTGAAGGCAACTGACATAGAAAAGGACTCAAAACAAGATTTTGTAGCTAATGCAAAAGCCATGAATGCCATCCTGAATGGATTATGTGAAGCAGAGTTTATTAAAGTAATGCACAAAGACACTGCCAAAAAAATATGGGATACTCTTGAAAACATACATGAGGGAGACCAGAAAGTAAAGACTGCCAAAATTCAAGTCTGTAGAGCCCAGTTTGAAAACTTAAAAATGAATGATGATGAAGACATTGCCAGTTTCTTCCTAAAAGCTGCAGAAATTATTAACAATATGAAAGCTCTTGGAGAAAAAATGCCAGAGAGTATAATTGTGCAAAAGATTCTAAGATCTCTTCCATCGAGATTTAATCCCAAGGTGTCTGCAATAGAAGAAACAGCTGATTGGGAGACCTTGACCATGAACCAGTTGCTTGGAAATCTAACAGCCTATGAAATGAGGCTCCCACAGAAAAATCCAAGTACAAGGGAAGCAGCCTTTAAAATAGAAAAGAAGAAAGAAGAAGAGGGAGACATATGCTCTTGCTCAGATGAAGAAGAGGCAAAGTTTGCCAAGAAATTGGATAGAGGCTCAGGTAAATACAAAGGTAAACTCCCCTTCAAATGCTTTAACTATGGAAGAGTGGGACACTATGCTGCTAAGTGTCCTCACAAGAAAGTAAGAAATCAAGCTCAAGAATCAGAGAGAGACACATCAAAGAACTGGCAGAAAGGAAAGAAATTCAACAGAAAATCCTTCTATGCTCAGCAAGACAGCAGTGCATCTGAAGACTCAGATGAATCCTCAGGAGAAGAGGGAACCTCTGAATTTTTACTGATGGCCATAGAAGATCTTGAAGGACTCTTGCTAGGAGAAGAAGAAGAAGGGGAATTCGACCTTGAGGGGGAGCTAAGAAGTGCACTGGAGGAGATTGACAGACTCAAACTAAAATGTAGAAAACAAAAAGAGATCCTGCTCAAATATGTGAAAGAAGAACAAAATTCAGAAGTCCTCATGCAGCTAAAGGTAGAGCTTGAAGAAGCCAAGAAGATAGAAGACATGTTACTTCAGCAAATCAAGGATAAAACCCGAGAACAAGAGAAACTGGAAGAAGAAGTAGTATGTCTCAGGAAGAAACTAGAAAGTGCTCAAAGGACAATGGTTATAAACTCTTCTCAAACAACAAGCTCTAGTAAGTTGAATGAAATCCTAGTTTCTCAAAGATCCCCAATGATAAAAACAGGAATAGGCTATGAAGGAGAATCGAGTAAAGGCAAAGAAAAGGAAAACAAAAGTATAATTTTTGTAAAAGCAAAGAAGACTGATGAAGAAGCCCAGACAATTTCTACAAAAGAAGAAACATGTAATAAGGATGACAGAGATCAGAAGAAATCCCTAGTAACAAAGAATATAATAAATACTAAGATGACAGAAAAAGAATCATATGCCCCTGAGTATGTCAAATTTGGAAGCCATCAGAGGAGATTCTTCCCTCCTAAGAAGAATGCCACCTGTTATGTCTGCCACAAGCCAGGACACATTGTTGCATATTGTTATGCAAGGAAGAGTAATTCAGACCTGCAAAAGATGCAAACAATGAAGAGACTGTCTCAAACAAACAAATGGAGAAAACAACCTTACATCAGGTATGCAAATAATTTCTATGGTTATTGTTTTTATTGTAAGGAATTTGGCCATAAAATTATTGAATGTAGAAAGTATGGACAAAGATTGATGTTCAACACCTCAAGGAGGTTGATGAATGAAAGAAATTTTGTTCATACTCACAATTCTGCAAAAACTATGATCAAATGATGTATATGCAATCAAATTGGACATACACCTTCCAAATGTCCTCTGAAAGGATGTGATTCATCAACTCACAAAAGATACCAAACAAAAGGATGCCTCTAGTGGATAAATAAGGAGAATAAGTGTGACTTAGCTTTAACTGCTCAAGATTTGAAGAGTCAATGGTATTTGGACAGTGGCTGCTCTAAACACATGACAGGAGACAAAAGCAAGTTTATAACTCTTGATGGAAAGAAATCTGGAAATGTTACCTTTGGCAATGATAAATCAGGAAAAATAAAAGGAAAAGGCTCAGTCAGCATAGACAATGGCAGAGGAAAGGCCCAATATGTACTATTTGTAGATGGGCTGAAAGCAAATTTACTAAGTGTCAGTCAGATGTGTGACAAAGGTTGTGAAGTTCTTTTTAGAGCACAAGATTGTGAAGTCAGATCCAGCACCATAGGTAAGACTCTGCTCAAAGGTATTCGAACAGAGAGTAATGTGTACATAGTGAAAGAGGAAGATGAAGCCTGCCACCTTAGCAAACTTGAGGAATCATGGTTATAGCATAGGAGATTGGGACATCTCAGCTTCGACCATATCATTAGACTGATCAAGAAGAAAGCAGTCAGAGATATGCCAGAAATAAAAAGGCCTTCAAATACCATATGCAAATCTTGTCAATTTGGGAAACAGACTCGCACATCCTTTAAATCTAAAGATGAGCTATCAACAAGAAGACCACTCCAACTTGTGCACATGGACCTGTGTGGACCTGCTAAAACTAAGAAACCAAGTGGAGAATCCTATTTCATGCTGATAATAGATGATTTCTCCAGAATGACATGGGTTGCTTTTCTCAAGAACAAATCAGAAGCACTAGAAAAGTTTAAGACATTCAAAGCATTGGCAGAAAATCAAACTGGATGCAAGCTAAAATGTATCAGATCAGATAGAGGAGGAGAATTCACTGATTATGACTTTGCAGACCTATGCAATGAACATGGCATAAAACAACAATTTACTATTGCAGGAACACCTCAGCAGAATGGAGTAGCAGAGACACAAAACAGATCTATTCAAAAAATTGCCAGAGCCATGATGCAAGAGAATAGTATTGCTCAAACCTTTTGGGCAGAAGCTGTACACACAGCAGTACATATTCTAAACAAATCTCATTTAAGACCTAACAGTGACAAGACACCTTATGAGCTATGGCATGGTAAACCTGCATCAATCAAGCACTTTAGAGTCTTTGGTAGCAAGTGCTACATAAATAACAATGATGAAAATCTCGGGAAGTTCAATGCAAGAGCAGATGAAGGGATATTTCTAGGATATGCATCCAAAAGTAAAGGATATAGATGCTACAACAAGACTCTTCGGAAAATTGTAGAAAGTATTGATGTAAGATTTGATGAAGAACTTCCAAACAAGACAAGAGATATAGATTGCAGCAGCCATCCTGAAAACCATGAAGAAGAGGACCAAGATGATGAAGAAACAAGAAAAACATCAGAAAATGTTGAACTGAACTCAAAAACCCCCTCAAGATACACTCAGAAGAATCATCCCGAAGATCAGATCATAGGAGACAAGAAAGCAGGGGTCTAGACAAGAAGGCAACTAACAGAACAAACTGAAGAGGTATACATAGCGATGTTGTCACAAATAGAGCCAAAGAAATTTGAAGAAGCCAACAAGGACAAGTCTTGGGTGAATGCAATGAATGAAGAATTGGATCAAATTGAGAAAAACAATACCTGGGAACTAGTTCCTAGACCCACTGAGAAAAATGTCATAGGATCAAAATGGGTATTCAAAAATAAAATGAATGATGAAGGATAGGTAATCAGGAATAAAGCCAGACTGGTCTGCAAAGGATATTCACAAATCGAAGGACTTGATTACGATGAAACATTTTCCCCTGTAGCCAGAATGGAAGCTATCAGAATGTTCCTGGCATTTGCATGCTACCAAAACTTCAAAGTATATCAAATGGATGTAAAATCTGCATTTCTGAATGGAGATTTAGACGAAGAAGTCTACATGGAACAACCAGAAGGCTTCTCCTTGTCAGACAAAGAAGACTATGTGTGCAGACTGAAGAAGGCTCTATATGGACTGAAACAGGCTCCTCGTGCTTGGTACTCAAGACTGGATAAATATTTGCAAAAACAGGGTTTTAAGAGAGGTGGAGTAGACATCAATCTATATATAAAAGCCCATGAAAATGAACTCCTAATTGTTGTAGTGTATGTTGATGATATTATGTTTGGAAGCAACAAAGATGAACTAGAAAAAGGGTTTGCTAACGAGATGAAAACAGAGTTTGAAATGTCTATGATTGGAGAACTCAGTTTCTACTTGGGACTGCAAATTCAGCAAAAGAACACAGGGACATTCATCTCTCAAGAAAAGTACTTAAAAGAAATGCTGAAAAGATTCAAAATGGAGGACTGCAAACCTGTGACTACCCCCATGATCACGGGATGCAAGCTGTGTGTTGATGATGGGTCTGCAGATGTAGACCAAAAAACTCTACAAATCCATGATAGGAAGCCTGCTGTATTTGACAGCATCTAGACCAGACATCATGCTAGCAGTAGGACTAGTGGCAAGATATCAAGAAGCACCTAAACAAAACTATCTTCTGGCAGTAAAAAGAATACTCAGATATCTACAAGGAACATCACAGTATGGACTTTGGTATCCTAAAAGCAAAAGCTTCACTTTAACAGCTTACACAGATGCAGATTGGGCCAGCTGTGTTGATGACAGGAAAAGTACAAGTGGAGGTGCTTTCTATCTAGGAGAAAGTCTGGTGGCATGGTTAAGCAAGAAACAAACATCCATCTCTATGTCTACAGCTGAAGCAGAATATATAGCAGCAGCAACATGTTGTACGCAAGACATGTGGATGAAGCAAACTCTTCAAGACATGAAGGTAAGCATTGATGAAACTATTTCAATCAAATGTGATAATACAAGTGCTATAAGTATATCTAAAAATCCCGTGCTTCATTCAAAAACTAGACATATTCCAATCAAGTATCATTTCCTCCGAGAACAAGTGGCTCAGAAAATAGTAAAACTGGAATATGTACCAACGAAAGAACAGACAGCTGATATATTTACTAAACGTCTTACTAGAGAACCATTTCAATATTTGAGAGATAGACTAGGGGTAGTATCTGCAGATGCTACTCTCTGATATAAAGAGAAAGCACAATTTCAGGGGGAGAACAAAAACGAAAATATCATTCCAGGGGGAGAACAGCCAGCAAGGAAAGCATAAAACAGGTCCACAGGATCAGTATTATCAGTAGTATCAACATTATCCATATTATCAGCATAATCTCAGTATTATCAGCATTCAGCATGGAAAAGCAACAAGGACCCTTCAATTGAAAAATGCATCATCTCTGTCTGCAATCTAACACAGATTACAGGCACTACAAATGAAACACAACTATAAAACATATTCCTCAAAATGTTCTCTCAACAAGTTTTATACATCACTCTGGAGCAGTATGGTACAAATTCAGCAGAAGAGGACCTAAACGTAACTCAGAGAAAGGAAATGAAAAAATAAACCCTTTGCCATTGATGTCAAAGGGGGAGGAAGAACAAACAAGAAAAGCAAGAGAAGGCAAACAGAGAAAAGTGGATTGCCATCAATGCCAAAGGGGGAGACTGTTGGAAATATTGTCATGGATGGAAAAGGAGGCAACAAAGACAGAGACATGCAAAGAGAGTAGCATAGCAGCAAGATGTAGAGAGGGTCGAGCAGCAGAGACAGGGTCATTTAAAGAAGAGGCAGCAAAAGGAGAATGAAGGAAGCAAGGAGCAGCATTAGACAAGAAGAAGAGAAAGAAACAGAGAGACAACAGAGCAACAAAGAAACCAGCAATAGAGCGAGGCAGCAGAGAGGTAGCAGAAGCAGCAAAAAAAACTAAGGAGCAGAGGAAGCAAATGTTGAACAAGATTGAATATGTTGTGCGTTAATTGTAATATCGATCAGTCAGGGGTAAGTGGAATCATATAAGGTAACAGTGGAAGTGGTTTCTATTAATTAAACTATGTTGAGGAATTGCACAGCGAAGGCAATGGAGGCAGCAAAGACAGAGACAGGTCGAGCAGCAGAAGCAGGTAAGGCAAAGGCACAGGGAAGAACCGTTATCGAAAGACAGGAGCAGTCGAATACAGAGACACAGCTGTTATTGCAAAGACACAACCGTTTGTCGAAATCACTACCCGGTACAGGCGTTACATATAACAACACAGAATGAGAATCGCTACACGGGGAAGTATGTGCGGCGCATCATGTAATCAAGGTCAAAAGCATATTTATGATTGTAGACACATAATACAAAGTTTTGTAAAGGCGGGACGCAATATTGCAACAACAACATTGCGCCATGCCATCACCAATATCGCAACTTCGCAACATTGCGCCATCGCACTGTACGCAATAGCAACCCGCATTGCGCCATCGCACCATCGCAATATCGCAACAAAACATTGCGCCATACTTTCATCGCAATAACCATACCATTATCGCAACCATCGCAATATCGCAGTATCGCAACCATCGCAATATACTTGTGTCGCAACGATCGCAATATCGCGGTTGGTTGGCTTCTTTGTTCTTCCTCGCAAATTGAAAATTTGCGATTGCGATCAATCGCATTTGAAAATGTGGGATGAGCTGAAAGGTTATGTGTTTTAAAACAAGCTTTATTGTATGCGAGAGTATGTTAAGGTGTGTTAAAAGAAAGGCGGTTAACAGTTAAATCATCTTTATAATTAGCCATAGACAAAAGTTGAGTTTATATATATATATATATATATATATTCGTGCTTTATCATATATATATAGATATATATATATATATATAATGCTGTTACGATAAAGCGTATGGTATGTAGACACGAGCATAGAAGCTTAAGGGGAGGGCGATTATTAATGTAATACAATTGTGATATGTGTTCGGCCTGCCCGGAATGTTCACATCAACAAGACACTTGCTACGAGTACGACGATCCACCATATTTTCTAAAAAACCTTTGATATAAAGCAACGCTCACATATATACATCAATTACACCCACACGATGAGGGACAAAAATAGAATACGAGAGCGAGAGAAAAAGAAGTTAAAAAACACAATCACGAAGAGAAAAGACAAAACACGATCAAAGAAAAGAACAAATACGCGGCTAACAAGAGGGTGAATGGTGAGGTGATTGCTTTGTAATTCGAATGTAAATATTTTTAATTGTTTTTTTATTGTTTTGTGATGCGATGGAGGAAAAGTCTCAAGAAGAGAACAAATTCCCAACTGTAATGTTAAATTGATACCTACGATTTATATTTTAAGGTAGCGAGATAAAAGGAGTGAGAAAGGTAGAGAGCAAAGAGACAACAGCTTTCCATTTCGAATTCAAGTAGAATACAAACGATTACGTGAGGAAATCTATAAATAATATCGGCGTCTTGATATGCAAAAAAAAAAGAGGAGAAAAGAGAGTTAATCGAAAGCGAATATAGAAGTGCCAGGCGGAGGAAGATTAAGAAAGAAGAACGGAAGGAGAAGGCTACGAAACTGATGCAGTATAAAGAATGCAAATCAACAAAAAATGGGTTTGATAAATTGAGGTTGGAGCTTCCTATCGGTTGCAGCTTGATAGTTTGTCGTTGGTAGGCGGGGTTGAAACCTCACAACAGGTTCGGTCACACTGTGAGAAAATTGAAGGGAGTTGGTGCTTGTGAAATTTAACTTGCGAATTGAAAATAGAGCCTCTGTGGGTTGGTCCTATGACTTGATGGTGAGATGAAGTTGGAGCTTGCCTTTGCATCACAACAATAATAAGATGTGGTTTTCTCCTTCCATAGGTTTCCCTTACCCATGCTGTCTCTATGTGTGCTTCTTGTGTGTTGAGGTGATTATTTCAATGCAGCAATTATTGCTTTCAACTTAAGTATGTTGTCAAAAAATAAATTAATATTGGTTGCCAAATAAGATTGCTCACATATTAAAGACGTAAATAACTTTGGTGAAAATTTTAAAAGGCGAATATGTATTAAAATGATTTCACCCCCCCTCTGGGTTTAATTAAAGATTCCAACATGGGGATGAGGCCAGAATTCTTGCAGAGTTCTAGTTAGGGCAATGAAAGCAACAGGTGCGATGTCTTAGATTAATTGAATGGATAGAAAATGTTGAGAGATGAAGATGGCAATAAGGTACAGAGATCCTCTTCAAATTGTGAAAACATATAAAACTAAACAAAATTTTAGGCGAGCACATTAAACTAATGGAATTCTACCTTGAATTTACTCAGTACAGGCAATTTAGGAAGCAAAGAGAAATAATACATAAGGCATTAATGAAACTTACGAGATACATGGATAAAAACATCATCAAAACTAGGAGCCATAAGGATCCCAACAAGTGTTGCAAAACTACTGTGGTCTTTCCTTTGCCAAAAAATCTTTGAAAATGAATATGCAATGAGGTGCCAAACTATTTGGTCAACCACAGAAAATGACTAAAATACATAACTACCAGCTAACCATATAAGGTCAGTCTCATCCTTCTAGGGGCTGTTTCAACAATTCTAAACTAGGAAGCTGAAATCTAAACAGTAAAACAACTTGCTCTATATGGTAGGCAGTTCATTCATTTTAATTTTCACCTTTGGTGAATGAATCCTCTAGAAAAATAAAAATATGCAAATTTACATCATGGTCAAGGTACATCAAGATAAGATCTGAGTTACATCAGAAAGTAAAACTGGTCAAAGGCGGGCGGAAATTCTAAGGGTACAAGAAATTGAAAAATAGGCCAAAATCCTCTGTGTATCGCGCTCAGTCTTAATATAACTGAGTTTGGAGCTGATTTTAAGGCAACCACTCAAGTCCAAATTAAGCTCGCAATGTCGTTAAATCCCCTTGCCTTGTCCATTTCCAATCCAAGTGGAATTTACGCATTTGGATGTCATTTGCCCAAAACACAATCTCCCAAAATTTGGTTCTGTGTGTACAAGGTGGCCCAGGCCATTTTCAGGTGTTTTTGCACCTTTGGGCCACCATAACTTGATGAAATCTTACCTCTGAGCATGCATAAATTTTCATAACAAATCCAAAAATGTCAATTTTCCTCGAGAAAATCTCTCAAACGTAAGCGCGCACCAAGGTGGCGCTATGCGTTGGGCGGAAAAGAGCGCCTGACTTTGTGACCAAAAAACTTTCAAAAATGACAAAATTTTCTCCAAGTTTTCTGAAATTTGGAGTGAAGGTCCCCAATGGTATCATGTCAATAAAGAAGCTTCGGCCAAGATTTGAAATGGATCGGGCCTTTTGCGCCTATAACGGTGCCCTTCTCGGCCTCGCTTTCGGATCTTCATTTCGCTTTGAGCAACCGTATGAACCCAATAGTGGTTCTTCATGTGTCGAGCATGTTCTTCTCTTTATTTAGTTTCTTTCTGAAGAGCTTCTCCAAATTTATGTTGACCCTTTAAAACCAAATCTCTCCGATCGGCCTCCAATCTCCCGCTCGATAGGTGTCTCCTAAGATGGGCTTCTTGAGCGACTTGCGATTTCTCTCGGATGTTTTGCAACTCCATAAGTGTCTGCTGATCCTCTGTTGCTTATTCCTGCTCTAGATAGTTAATGATCATTGTGCTCTATTGTAACCTTCTTACGATCAATGTCTTTGATCTCGGTTTGCTGTCTGAATGATTTCTCTCTCGGTTTGAGTTTGGAGAACTCACGCACATCAATCAATGTAAAATCAGCATCCTGACCTCCACAGAAGGCCTCCCTCACACGCAAGCCTCTTTCCTCTTGTCTTTTCCGTATGCTGTGCCTAATGTCAAAGGCAATACCCCCTTCCCACCCCAAGTGGAGATGGCCTCGTGACGCGACGATGTGGGGCCCCTTCCACCACCTGGTGGAATAATACTCATCGTGCTACGTAAATAAGGCTGCGGTGCCTCTGCGATGGGTAACACATCTTCAGAACAACGATAGCTCTTGTCTGGGTACCCTCAAACTGATGTGAGGGCTCACCTACCATGAATAATCTCTAGAGAGGGTGTAAGGTACTGGTACAACAAGAAGTCACGGAAATAAACTCTTCCCGAGTAATGCCTTTGTAATCCAAGGTACGATGTGCCACAGTCATCTTGTTGAGCGCATAATGATAAATGTTGTTGTCTTGCTGCTCGGGGTCTTCTTACGCACAAGAAATGATCATCCGCTCTATGTTGAAAAGATGAATATGGAATGTCATCATCCTCACTCTGCGTGAAAATGCATCGATAATCGAATACCAAGTAGCATAAATGCGCGAGAACTTAAGCCCTCACCAGTGCAAGTATACGGTAGTGAGTTTCATTAATGGTGCATGAGACTCTTTCAAGAATACGAAAGGAACACCTATTTGTTGCCTCATATGTGACGGATATTATGGCTCATAAAATGTCTTGTCTGTTGTTTCTTCTGCTCACCCACATTGGTATCCCGTGCTTTGTGAAATAGTTTAGTGTCAAAATAAATTTACCCGCAAGATTCATGACCATCATGCGAAATGTAATACGAACAAGCGAGCAACTCCAGTGGTAACCAACTCTAGCAATCATCTCACGGTATTGATAACATAGTGACTAACAGAAAAAAGATATTGCAAGTGGCGAGCTGACCTAGGTCAACGATGTGGGCTCTTACGCTTGTGTCTGCCCCTTTTAAAGGCCTTCTTGGTGCATTAGCTCGGTGGTTGAGTCTTGTTTTTCTCATATGATGAATACGTACGTAGCGTGCTGCAGTGTGTGTAGCCAGTATGTCTTTGCTATGTATGTGGTGAAAAACTAAGATTTTTGGTGTATTTGCCTCCAATTTCCAAATATCGGGTCAAAATATGAAGGAGCGCGAGTGAAAAAAATAGTGGGAAAAGTGGATTTTCAAGGAGAACTAGAATGCCATAACGGTCACTTGGTACATGTTGAGGGATGTGTGGTTTGGGAATCTAGGAATATTTTAAATGATATGCGGTGATGGTTGTAGAGAATAGTAGGGTTTGGGAATAGGGAAAATGGGACAAGTGATATGAGTGATTGTGGAACATAAGAAGATAAAAATAAATTTATCAGTGGTAGAGCGCGGAGAAAGGAAAATGTATTGCTTTATGACGAAGAGTTCGGCACCAAAACCCAATTTTTAAAACTTCAAATATAAACCCTGTAGAGCGACCTTTGTCAAAAAATGGGGTTTTATGTTTGCACACCATTCAAATTCTCCAACGAGGCTTTAGGCCACCAAACACCAGCAAGAGCGATTGTATAAGCTTACTTGAACAAATAGGAGCGAAAAGATTTGATTGTTTGAAAATTTGAAGACGATGATATAAATTTGGCATGTCGGCTACATGCGCCGCGCACGAACCAGGTGTGCCGCGCCTCACAGATGCGTACGCCGGTTGAAAATTGAACGGTGAAACTTGGCCCAATGCGCCCACGTGGCCTATGTGCGTAAGTACCCTCCTTCTGTGCGGCAACGCCCTCCTTCTTGTGCGTCGTGCAAGTATTTCGGAGACAATTAACTTCAAACCAACGGTTTCATTTTCTGGTAAGTAAACTTCCTGCAGTGCTTTTGAATACAAATGGCTTGATAAACACAAATATCTTTGTAAAGACATGTAAACAAAAAACCTTAAAAATTACATATTTATTACAAGAAACAAATTTGACGATTTCTTCTTGAAAACGAGTTTTGAAGAAGAATCATTCATTATTGATGATGAAAATTTTGGAATAGCTTATTAGAAACATCCTCATGTGCCTGTTTGAGAATTATTTGACATTTTGAACGGGAAACCTAGACCTAATAGTGAAAAGACTCTTTTCGGCAAAGACCATCCATGAGCGTAAAATTGACTTTGATGAATTTTGATGAACTTTGATGGAACACAAACCAACGGATATATGACATGAGAAAATGAAAGCAAGGAACAGCACGTAGGACAATACATAGCCTAATGGAATGCAGGCGGTTGGATGAATGAACCTATACGACCAAATACCTTCGAGTTTTGATCTACGGCGGAGGTACCCTTAGCCAAGCTCTGCGGCGTGATAGAGATGTCGATATTCTTGGGATGTCTAGTTCCGAATGATGATGCCATGACTCTTGGTTGATGCCAACTTATTGAAGATGTCAAGTCACGAAGAAGTCCAAACCACTAATAGAAGTAATCCATAAAAATACTTGATCTAATGCGTACGATTGATTATCTAGACCTTAATATTTGATGACATATGAAACTACACGTGATGACGATCACATGGTTAGAAAATTATATGATGACATGGAAAGATCCTTTGATAGTTGGAAGACTGTATCTTACTATCTTGGAACTATCCTAATGATGAATTTTCCTGTGTCATATCAACGAACTATGACATGAATACACATGATCCTATGATGAATGTATTATGAAAGCAATGAAAAAGCCAAAACCATGAAGAAGCCTATCTACCACCTCAAATTCTACACTAATTAATGACTGATCACTTTAAAAAATATTTTTACTAGTCATAATTTCACTGTAAACGCCTATGCCACCTTTTAGAGCATAATTTTAGCTTGCTGTGAGCTCTTACTTGACGAAAACTCGAGTGGTTTGGGATATGTTAATTTTTAAGTTAAAGAAATATATATTTTATGAGGCTTCGACCTATGATAAGTTACTCATGTTGGCCCCTTTGCAATCGACGAGTCTCTAAAACATTCAAACCACATAAATATAAAGTAAACTCATTCATTCATCATCAATTCGGTGAAAATTACAAAGGTACGAATTCGGAAAAGATCAGGAAGACACAAATGTAGACGGAAGCCAAGGATGACATAGAAATTTTTGTTTGTTGTTCTCTTTACGGTATTGGACTTTCATCTTCGGATCCGGGGGTGCAAAGCCGGATCTTCGGTCAGCATCACGAGAAAAAGGTCACTGCCGTTCTCTTCTCATGAACTAGAATAAAAATAAGTTGTGGGATTTGATTGGGTTTTAACATCACTGAACGATTATTTCTTGCCTCCAAACATTGAAGCATCACAAAAGCGTAATCATCGTACGAGTGTTTCATCCAATAAATCTTCTTTGATTGAACGAGTAATAACCTTGGTGCCTTCTTGTGAATAGAACCTTATGCAAATCTCTTGTGTCTAGGAAAATAACTTTCAATTATTCTTGTGATTGTAGTAGCTCGGTACATGAATTATTCTGAAATGTGCTTTGACTCGGACCTTGAAGAAAATACGATGGCTCAATATTATTACAACGGCTCAACATTATTGCGATGCTCGAATTTTGAAGAACTTACACAACCTCGGACCTGAAGCTTTGGTTTCTTATTTCTATACGGTGACTAGGATTTTTAGTGGCTTGGACTTTACATTCTGGAAGATTACTTGATTATTTAACTCATCCTCAAACTTGCTCTCTATGTTTGAAATTAGTACGATGTCTTTTAGATACTTTGGAACAATATTGTCCCTCAAATAAACCTCGGTCACAGAGCCCTTAGATTTTGAGCTATGGTTAAGGTATAAAGGATAGTCATAAGCTTGAGCTAGATTAAGTTACTGACCAATATCTTCATGTCTTGGGTGAAGAAGGTAAGTCACGGCCTGAAAAGGATAGACAGCATTTTTTGAAGATCTTCATTTGAACACTTTGATGACATCTTGGAGCATCTTGTGAAGACACTTTGAAAACGAACTTGGAAGATGTTATTGTATCGCAATGCATCATAAGCAGCATCGCGAGTCGAATTGAAGAAATTTTTTGGGTACGATGAACGTTGGTGACACCTTCTACGAAAAGGTTTTCAATGATGGTAACTTGTGGAGACTAAGTGAGGGGAAAACTAAAGAATGTGGGGCTCATTGAAAGAAGACAATGGGAGCCATAGAAAATGCTGTTGATATATCTTGACGGAAAATGATGTAGGAGGTTGGAGCCTCATAAAGACAAGGTTGGTGCTTTGGAGGAATAGGGTTTTGGAGCCCTTGAGGTTGGTGCCTTGGAAGATATGGTTGGAGCCCTAGAGGATAGGAGTCCTCGAGAGACTGGGTTGGGTCTTGGAAGTCCATTCGGTGCTTGGAAAATACGGAGTTTGGAGCCTAGGAGATTGAAGATTGATGTCTTCATCTAGGGTTGGAGCCCTACATATATTGTACTTGATTTATTGTAAAGAAGAATTAATAAAATAATTTATTCTTATTGTTCATTTGTGTTCTAAATATAAGTGATCTAACTAGAAAAAATTAACAGTTGAAAATAATCTTGATTCACCCCCTCTGGTATTTCCAACAATTGGTATCGAGCCGATTTCATTCACTTTAAACCTAACGACTTTAAGGTTGATCATTAGAACACAAATGGCAAAGCCAAGGAAGAAAAGTCTCCAATCCTCCTAAAGATGTTTTCTTCCTCAACCATTGAAATTAGAAGCAAATCAATTTCGCAGGCTCCATTATTCATTGGAAATTTTGATATGTGGGTGGAAAAGAATGAAAATTTATTGAAGACTCAAGGAATTGAAGTTTGAAATACGGTGATTACTAATAATACGATGGATGAAAGAATCAAAAAAGAATACAATACAAGAGCAATGAAGAAATTTTGAATGGGTTATGGAGAATTAACATGAAAGGCCAATTTTGGAAAATGTTCATAAACAAGAGTCATATCGGACCAAACTTCATGATATTCACTCCGAGAGCAATGCAAAATGGTCTCCGATCGGAAAGATGATGGAAAATAGGAAAGAAAGTCCAGAAATCCATCGAGGAAGGTGAAGAATAAGAGAGATGACAACAAAATGAAGACCTAGAAGATGAAAGAGAAAAAAGAAGAATTTGAAGATCTCCTGAATAAACATGGCTTCCATGGAAGAGATTAACGATTTGAAAAAGGAAAATGAGGAACTTAAGAAGAAAGTGCAAGATGGTAACCAAGACAATACAAGTAGGAATTTGACTTTGTTAAGCTTTAAAATGTGAAGAAAGATGAAGACTCATAAAAATTAAAGAGGAATTTCATCTAAGCAAAAAGCATCATGAAGAAAGTGTATATACTGACAAATCAATTGGATAAGGCAAAAGGAAGAAACTTTGTCAAGCCACCTTTAACAAAGACTTAAGAGCTTGAACAATCTTGAAGCGAGAGACTAGTCAATACGAGGAAGAGGTCTCTCTCTTAGATCCCAACTAGAAGAAACAGAAGCAAGCGCAAGGAGCGAGAAAATTGATGAAACTTTGGCATTCATATAAGGACAAGTTAATGAGCGGAAAAGGAGAGAAACACCATGATATGCCAACTGAAAAGGATGCAATTAAATCCCAGAAACTAAAATCAGATATCAATCTTCTCAAAGGCCAAAACATCGTGACTACGAAATAAAAAGAAAGAAAGAAATGGAGAGTAGTCTAGCAAAGGAGAATGAAAAGAGAAGTCTTCATAATGAAATCAAATATCATCTCATAAAGTAAAACACATGAAGCAACAAGGATGATGGAAGAAATGAAGAAGCAACTAGTTATGAAAGATGAATATTGTGAAAATTTGAAAGGAAAATTGTCTTTCTTAAAAAGGAAGTTGACTTGTTGAATAAGAACTTGAAAAGCTCTCAGCCCTAGATGACATCCTAAGTCATCAAAGGTCTCCTTGATAAATCGGTCTTAGCTATGCGGGTGAATCCTCAAGCAAGAATGATAATGCTTTAAACAACAAGGAATGTGGGGAACCTAGAAGAAATGTTGATGCTCCCCAATTCAAGGCAGGAGAAGGAATCAATACACAACAACAAGGAAGAAATTATATTCTCGGGAGACTTGCAAATGGATATGCAAGAATACAAAAATGAATATCCTTGAGATAATCCCAAGAGCAAAAATAGCCAGTACACATCAAGGAAAACTCCGTCTCCAAGGTACCAAAGTATGTTTTCTTGGTTATTTCTGTTCTTGTACAAACTTTGGGCACATGGAAAAATACGCCAGGGCATATCACAAAGACAAATATAATGGTTCTGTCAATACGCCTCGAAAACAATTTTGCAAGAAGAAGTCATGATTTCTTATTCATGAACAAAATAGAGTGGCAATTTTCATAATGTTGGACATGTGGCACGCGATTGTGTCGACTTGGGCCACCACTGGCTAGAACCATGCCAAAAAGAAGAAAGCTACACAAGCACGGAAAGAAACAAGTTGAATGCAGAGTCTCTTTAACACTCCAACGAACAACACATGTTTTTGACTGGTGAAGTCATCCTTGATATTCCAAATATCGACGGTGGAAACTCTTAACTAAAAAATACCATGCACATCTTTGTTAGGGGAGCCTATGATTCTTAAGAATTTTTGCAAAAGTTATCCATGATTGGGCCTTATGAAATCCTTGATAGGTCATATATGGACAATAATTTTTTGATAGATCATCTCTACGGAGCAACTCCATTAGAAGAACATAATCCCTTACTCCTTTGATGGACCATTGTGAAAGATGTCTCCCCTTGATCACAAGGCAAGCAATTTTTCTCAAAGGTTCAAAAGTTTTATGGGGGCAAGGAGTTGGTTCATCACATAAAAATTCTGTCTGTCATGGACCACATTTCCAAAAAGGAAGAGTACCATGAAAGGGTGAGCAACATACTTGGGAAAGAATTATTAAAATATGATGAAGAGAATCAGCTTGATAAGGGGGAGTGTGGGCACCCCATTTCATTGATGTCAAAAGGGGAAGAAATTAGAAGAAGGGCAAAAATATTGCCATCAATGACAAAGGGAAGTTGTTAATCAAAGGAGTTTTCATTGATGTCAATGTGGCATTAGCTTAAGATGTCAAATATTCTTGAGATGTCTGGTTCTAGATGATGATGCCATGACTCCAGGTTGATGCCAACAATAGGGTGTCAGGTCACGAAGAATTCAAACCACTAATGAAGAAGCCTAATAAATACTTGATCTAATGCCGCATGCAATTGATGATCTATACCTTAATCTTTGATGACATACGGAGAACTACCGTGATGATGATCACATGGTTAGAAAATTAGATGATAACATGGAAGATCTCATTTGATGGTTGGAAGACTATCTTACTATCTTGGAACTATCCTAATGATGAAGTTGCCTATGCCATATCATTTAACTACAAACATGAATGAATCTTTGTAGTGGGGTGTTAAACAATGAAAAATCCAAAACCATGAAGAAGCCTAACAAGAAGCCTATCTTCCTACCTCAAAAATTCTGCACTAATTAGCAGCCAGTCACATTCAAAAAATATTTTTTTACTACCTTAGAGCAGAATTTCACTATGGCTATATACCCTTTTAGAGCATAATTTTATCTTTATAACGAGCTCTTATTTGGTCGGAAAATACAAATGGTTTGGGAGATATTAATTTTAAGTTAAAGAAATATATATTTTATGGCAAGGCAAACCTATGATCGATTACTCATGTCGGCCCCCTTTACAAATGAATGGGTCTCTTCAAAACATTCAAACCACTATAAATATAAACTGAACTTATTCATTCATCATCCCGAATTCGGTGAAAATTCGGAAGGTACGGAATTCGAAAAGATCATAGGAAGACACGGATGAATGTGAAGTCGAGATAACGTAGACATTTTTGTTTGGGCTAATTCTCTTTACAATAGTGGACTGTCATCTTCGGATCAAAAATTTCGAGCTAGATCTTCGGTGATCATCACGGAAAAAAGGTATTATAGTTCTCTGCGTGAACTAGAATAAAAATAATTTGTTTAAGAGTTTGTTGATTGGGTTTTAACATCCTTTAAGACGGAAGATTGTTCTTGGCTCCAAACATTGAGAGCATCACGGAGCCGTGATCATCATGCAGTGCTGTCGACAATCTTGTTGATTGAACGGAAAGTAATAACCTTGGTGCCTTCTTATGAATAGAACCTTGTGCAAATATCTTCGTAGCTCAAAAAATAGCTCGAGGAGTACATTACGCGGTTACGGTGGCTCAAGCCTTGAATTATTCCTGCTGAAATGAGTGACTCGGAGCCTTGAACAAATACGGTGGCTCGGTATTATTACAACAACTCAAAATTAATGTAGTAGCTCGGAGAATTTTGAAGAACTTACAACCTCGGACCTAAAACTTTGGTTTCTTGTTGCTTGTACGGTGACTCAATTTTTTTGAGTGGCTTGGACTTTACATTACAATACTTTAGATTGTTACATCTCATCCTTGAACTTTCTCTGTTATTAACTAAATTAGTGCGATGTCTAGAAGGCTGACAGAGGACAATATTGTCCCTCAAATAAGCTTTGGTTTTGTGGAGCCCTTAGATTTTGAGCTATGAATTTAATTGTAAAATGGGTCATAAGCTTGGGCTGGATTACGGTTGCCGGCATTATTATCTTTAGATATTCATTGAAGAAGGTAAGTCACGGCACCAAGGATAGACAGCGTTTTGAGGTCTGTTTGGAGCACTTAGTGACATTTTGCATAGCATCTTTTGAAAGACACTGAAATAGAACTTGGAATATTGTTATCATGATACATCATGATGACATCATAAGGTGAATTGAAGAAATTGTTTGAGTACGATCAAGAGTAGTGGTGACACTGTCTCCAGAAAAGGTTGTCATTGATGAAGTGACTTGGAGACTAAGTGAGGGCGAAAAATGTCAAGGCTCATTGAAGAAGACATTAGGGCCATAAGTATAACCAATTGTATCTTGATGAAATGAAGCAAGAGGTTGGAGCCTCATAAAGACAAGGTTGGTGTACTGGAAGATAGGGTTGGAGCCCTTGAGGTTGGTGCCTCAAAATTGACAAGGTTGGTGCCTTGGAAGATAGGGTTGGAGCCTAGAGGATAAGAGTCCTCAAGAGACCAAGTTGGAGCCTATACCGAGATGAAGGGTTGGAGGCCCTTGAAGTTGGTGCCTCGAGGTGAAAAGGTTGGAGGCAACGGAAGTCCAAGTCGGTTCTTGGAAAATACGGTTGGAGCTGAGATATTGAAGCTTGGTGTCTTCATCTAGGGTTGAAACCCTACATATCTTGTACTTAAATTTATTGTAAATAAGTATTAAATCATTTGTTCTTATTGTTCATTTTTTGTGTTCTAAATATAAGTGATCTAGCTTCAGTAAAATTAACAATTGAAAAGAAAATAATGATTCACCCCCCTCTTAGTATTTCCAACGAGTTCGGGGGGTGGATACTATTTGCATGATTTTCCAAAACTTCGCCCCACTACCTTAGGGTCTCTTCTCAAGAAGACATGGGGGTTCCTTCTTCGAAGAATCGAGAAAGGGTCTCTTAATGATGAGAGCATTCTCCATTGATGAGAAGATGGAGAAAGACGAAGAAGATCCTCCCGGTGACGTGATAGCGGAGGAGATCCATTTGTTAGGAGAGATGGAGATGAAGCAATTGCTTCCACTAGAGAAGAGCTCTTGCATGTTTTCGAGGGGGTTCCTGAGATCTTCCATGTCGATACATAGGCGACGTGTGTCTGTGCCCCTGAAGACAATGAAGACGAACAAGGGAAGGGGTCACAAAACTATTGCTGTGATGATCCACTATTGCTAGGAGAAGAGAATAGAACAAATGCTCCAATCGGAGGGCGCTCTTGCATCACTAGTGGTCTCAGAACTGGCAAGACTTTACGCAAACAGAAATTGAACACGCGTTAGCGATGAGAACATGATTCCATCTATTATGCATGTGAGGATGGTCCTGAAACCTCACTTTCTTGTAGCAGGCTTGCCAGGAGGCCACTGATTCAGATTTTGTGGGAAGACCTCACAACTTGTTGCTCAGAAACTTAGATCCGGAGGATTGGAGACATGAAGACAAAGCTACGGTGCTGGAGAACGATGGCTCGAGAGGAGAAATATTCTTCCCCTATCATCATCACCCACTCTTTTCTAGATCTGCACTGGGAGAAAAAATGGAAGGAACGTCCTTCAACACACACAGCATGGGATATGTCAAGGAGAGGATCAAAAAACATGACGAGATACTTGTTGATGCATCATCAGTGACCATTGTTTGATAGGTGTGAATTTGTATTGAAGTCAACTCTTAGTGGTTATTCCAGATGTTCACACATGTATACTATGATGAGCAGCTGCATGAAGAGAGCTACTTATTTGCGAAGTTCATCTATCATCACTGATGAAATATTTTTGTCTGTAGCTTCTAGCTCCAAGCACTGGATACTACGAGAGCATACAAAGAGTTATGTTTCAGCCATATACATTCCATGAGGATCTGACATCATCATGAGGAGCTGATTGGGAAGGCTTGGGAAAGAACTACATCAGCATTTTCAAGAATGTGAGCTATGTGGAGTTGGAAGCCATGGGACTCTATGCAAAGAGTCATTTCAGCCATCTCTTCCTTCTTTTGAAAGGAGAAATATCCATTCACAACTCCATGTGCTCAGGAAGACATTTTTAGTAAAGGATATATTCATGCAAAAGTTTTATTTTCTGATTGTACATGCTGTTTCACCATTTTTATGTAAGCCATGGCTCCTAAAGGTAATGTCATGTAATCTGGCAAATGTTGGGCCACTGAAGTGCTGAACTTGCTTGCTCCTTGATGTGCAAAGGAATTTACTTTCATTATGGGTGCTTTCCAAAAGCACCAAACATATCTCACACTTTCAGCCATAGTGAGATGACATGTGCAGCACCACTTACACCTTGATATAATACCTTGATGCCTTTGTGACTGGTACCATATGTGGGACTATGACCCACTTCTCTTCTTTCATTCTATTTGTATATGTGGTGCCTTCCATACCTTGATGATATGGTTGTGCTTTTAGTGTGGAGGGAGGATGGGAAGCTTGTATGTGCCACATGGGATGGAGACTCTCTTTGTGTCTCATGCTACATGTTTGAAACCTTTGGTTTAGCCATGTTTGTTTCATTTGAGTTCTTGACTCCTTGTGGGATGGATTATGTACATCTCATAATGACTTTTGGAGGAACAATTCATGGAGGTTGGATTGGTGAACACATAACTGTAAACTTAACTTATGATGGTGTCACCAATGGAGGAGGAAAGTGTTTGACACACTCACTATTGGTACTTGAGGACCGGCCAGCCCAACATTTTGGAGGGTGTAATATTCCCCAGTGCTTAATTTATTGGGAATATACAATTTGTTTCATTTCTTATTCGAGAATAAATGTGTAAAGGACAATAAAAACTCTAAAAACGGTGAATAAATCAATACTTACATGTGAAAAAGGTTAAATGCAGTGTATCTTATTAAACACCATATGTGGAAGGGATTGAGATGTTGGTGGGTCAGCACGCGGCCAAATCAACAACATTGTCTATATGCAGTGAACGTCCTAGATGCATAGCACAATTTTAGATGGAGGCTACACATGTGAAAGGAGCTAAATCATTGAGATGGTTTAGGGTTTTATAGGAACTCTGTCTTATAAAAAGAAGATGAGGACAACGAGAGGAAGGTTGTTGATTTGAATTATATTTTTTAATATATTGTCTGTTTGAACATATATCATTCTCTTTCTGTTTAGCTAAGAATAGTGTTGTTTAACATGCTGAGTGTTCACACGATCGGGAGTCCCTCCTTCCTTGAGAGGCCTCTTGGAGAATCTTTCTGATCTTCATCCCTTTACTCGGGCATTTGGCCAAGCTTCACCTTACACCTACGACGTGATCCTATTGAGAGTTTAGGTTTTTTCCTTGAAGATTTACTAGTGGAGGCTAGATCTATTCAGATCTAGGCCATTCTAGTGCCTCTTTTAGGTGGGAGAGAGACTTCTGTCCCATTGGCAAGAGTGTGTTGGACCTTGAGAGCTGCATTTTCAGATCTTATCATCGAGCCAAACATGTTCTAAAGTCTCGGCCATTTTCCTTCAAAACTACGTTGTTTTCAAGTATACGATTTGCGGGGTGTTTTGGCATACTTTGGAGGGAGAAAGATCTCTGGTGTTGGGGTTCAGCCCTTCACTTTGATCCCATGGATTACAGATCTAATCCATGTCATGTTCATGTCTGATCTACTTGTTATTGTATTTACTCATAAATTTACCGAATATTCTTTTGCATGTCTACAACTTTGGATCTAAGTCTACTCTTTGTGTTCATGTTTTGTCAAAAACCCAAGGGGAATTTGTGAAGGAGCTCATCTAGTGTACAGATCTGATATGGTCTAATATTTTGTACATAGATCTTTCTAGATCTGAAGTGTAATATCATTAACTCCAACTCTTTAAAATATGTTGTCAAGCCTTGCTGAGTTTAATACATTGTTAACGACCTCTTTTTTGAGGTTTTCTTCATCGAAGTCTTCATTTTCCTCTTGTACGTTGTATGGAGCACATTGTAAATCTGATTTGCTGATGTACATGTAATTCTTGAGCCTCCATATATTGGTCTTCTGCACTTAATTTTCTGAAATGTATTTTTACGAGCAATATTGTTTAATATTGTTATTTGTTCCTATTTTTGGATATTGTCGACTGTGACCTTATGCCTATTGCGACTGCGACACAGTACCTATTATGACTTGTGACCTGTGTCATTTCCTTTATCGAGGGATAATTTGTGTGATGGAGAGGTATGGTGTGTCTATCTCTTGCTAATCCTTGGTACTTTTCCCAAGCCCCGATAGTCTACGACCTACGGGTGACCTAGAAGTGTCTCATAACCTGTGAAAACATTCAAGAGCGTCGAGGAGAAAAGTGCACCTCGTTATTGAGATTTGATTGGACAAGGAAGCCGGTTTGGTATATATCAAACTAGTGTGATGATGAACTAAATATTGTTTTCTGTCAGGCGAGGTCTGGGGAAGAAGCACTTGCCCTCGTTGATTACGAAATGTTTGAATCCTCTTGGGTCACCTCTTCCTTTGTTTTCTTAGTGTCTAATGCTCCCGAAGGGATATGATGTGTTTCGACCATTGAATCGATTCACCCAGTCGGTGTTCATAAAAAGACATCACCCTCTCCACATCCTTCACCGGTTGTCATCGGTTGCTTATCTTCATTCAAATGAGACTTTGTCATTGCGAGAACAAGTGATCCTTCGCCAGCGAGGTGTAAAGAGCACAGAGATATCTGTACGACCATTCCCGGCATGTTTTCCGAGGGCGAACAGAGCCTCCTTTGGTTATGCGGCTCTTCTTTTAGCTTCTTCTTGTGCTTTTAGCAATAGTGCCGGTATGTGCTTTATGTGAACATTTCCTCCTTGCTTGCTTCCTTATTAACCTCCAAGCCTTAACTCCCTTTGAATAGTGATTGGTAATTCATTGGCACTGCAGGCCGATTGTGAAATAAGCCTTTAGTTTCTTCTTCCGACATCTTCTTTTCTTGTTTAAGTGGCTTTGTCCAACAAAACACCGGAGCCTATTTTGTGAAGACAAAAATCTCTCTTGCTAGTGCCCTTTAACATTTTCTTGCAGCAGCTCTTGCCAAAGTAGGTCCTGTTGATGCGATCATGATCGGATTAGTCCTAGTATCTGAATATGTCCTTTTTTGTAGTAGCTGTGAGAGAACGGATTCCGTACGAGCATTTTCTTTTCTCTTGTTTGATTTTGTGTGTGAATTGATGTTAGCCTTGTGAATCTAGAATCTCATATTCTTGTTCCTGCGGGTGCCAAAGAATGAGAGAGAAGTCTTGCTAGTCTTGGGGTTGTTTGGGGCACATCAATGTGAGGTAATACCTCTGTTTTCTCTGTCTTTTGGGGTGGTATCACTTCACCACCACTTCTTGGAAGAAATCTTCCTGGCAATTTCTGGTTTTCTTCCTCCTTTCTTTTCTTTTCGGCCTATTGCTTTATCATGTTCCTCTTTATCATCGTTCAACCTCACTATTGTTCTTCTTCTTCCTTCTTCTTACGTTCCTCTTCCTCTTTTTCCTGCGGGCTTCTTGCCTTCTTTTTTCATTGTTCCTCCCTTTGTTGTTTTCATTGCTCTCAACACTTCTTTTCTTGTCTTCTTCTTCTTCTTTGTCATGTTAGGGCATATTAGGTTCTTTTGAAGTTCCTCTTCCTTTGCCTTCTTCTTGGCTTCTTGTTGTGTAGCCTCTATGTCTCTCTTTTCTTGTTGCTCTTCCGAAGAGACTACGCACATGTCAGTCCTTGCTTCTTGGTTTTGGAAGATGAGAGCTCCTCCTATCGGGTCTCTTTTTTTATCATGTCGGCCATTTCCTCCACGGTTTATCATCTTGTGATCGATTTGATCCTTTTGGATTAGCTTCTTTATTCAACAACATGCAGTTCCACATTTTCTCTTCAACGGAGCATTCTATGTGTGATAGTATTTCAATTAATTTGACACAGCTTCCCAGAATGCGCGAATGATCACTTTCGGGATCATATAGAGTACGTAGGTGAAAGGTCACGAAAATAAAACCCTTAATTTCCTCCCGTACGCTTCTGCCTCTTTGAAATATTTGGTCGCTGGCTTGTGAGTAGTGAGTGAGAGAGTAGGCCATAGTTCTTGCCATACTGAGACCTTGGAAAACTGCATGTCATGACCTTGCCATCTTAAAAGTATTTATTAATCGTGCGGCGAGAAATGGGTATGTGAGTGCAGCAAAACGAACAAAAGGCCACAGTAAAAGTAATTTCTATATTGGGAAACCATTTGTCCACTTCGGGTTATCGTTTCCATGGCTCACTATGGACATGCATGGGCGTCTTTGCTGGCTTGTCTTCACCCATGAAGTGTAGGAATGAGAGTATAAGTTGACTCTATGTCTTGTTTATATTTGAAGCCCAGCTTGTAAGTCTTTGCCAATTGGTTCTCCATACTTCACGTCTGGGTTAAATACTGTCAAACTGAAATCTCGCACTTTATTGTGTCAGAAGGTAGGAAGCCATGTAAATTTCAGATGCACACCTTCTTGGTGTGTTATTTGATATGTTTTGACTGAAACTACTATTAGGGTTATTTGATTGGTGGTACCACTGCTATTAGTGATAGCATACATGGGGAAAGGACCAAGTCATTGAAAGTGGTGGCATTTGGTAAGGCCTTCATCCTACACATCATTGTGACCACGAACTTGTATACTTTCACCAGGGCCACACATTTCACATTTCGGTCCTTTTTAACCTTAAACTTCTGGAGTCCTCACTTCATAAGATATAGTATCGGTGCTTCATGGGTGGTTTCCCAATCGGCATTAAACTTTTGTTGTCGGGTACAAAGTACATAGGCAAAATTGTGCATATTTCCCCATCGAGTTAACAAACATCTTCCCGGAGTGATCGCAGGTGACCCAAATCTCGTTCGACCTTGGAGGAATACATTCAATAACCTCCGCAAATGGGAATGTGGGTGGATGAGCACACTGCCACTGTTAGGTTGGATCTCTTCGCTTTGAATATGCACTTGTGGTCACGCAAAGATCACCCCCACAAGGAACTCAAGCTTTGTGAACTCACAATGCCGCCTGCCCGACTCATCTTCATCCTTTCTTCGAACACACGGTGGTGTCCCCATAGATAAAGGGTGGGGGGAAAAGAGGCATGCCTTCTTCTGAAATTTATACCTTTGGGCTCTTGTTTCTTTTTCGAACTGCGGGGCTTCCATATCTCTTCAGGGTTGAAGAACGGAGACACACTAAAACTTGTCTTCAATATTCAACGGCATGTCCATAAAGCAATCCCGATAAGACGGAAGGCATAATTGCAAATGTGTTTAAGTGGACGGCTATCGAGTTACGTCGCGACCCTTTTGACTATTATCTAAATAAGTGGCGAGCACGACTTAAGGGAATTTTCAACTAGGTCACAAGGTCACTAGGTAAATGTGTGTAAACTCTCAGAAACTGTGACTTTGTGACTTCGCTTTGACTTGTGATTATGTAGCAGGGTTGCTGGGTCGCACTAGCAGAAAGGTACGAACGAGAAATCGACTTTCGACGGGAAACGTGACTAGGTCACGGGGATTTCTAAGCGCAAGCGTGGTCAAGCGGTTGGTCAGCGATTGTCAACTTTGTGACTTAACGACTTGTAACCAAGTCGCAAAGGGTAAAGCAGTGACTGAATCACGGTCACACTAGGGATTTTGAAGAATTTAGGCGATTGTGACCTGCAAAGAGGCAGATAATGAAGTAGGAAAAAAAAACTCAAGGTGATTGATAAAGCTGACTTCAAGAGCTCGAGGGCGATCCAAGAAAAGGTGCTTGGGGCGGCCAGGCGGTGGGGTTCACAAAAGGAGGCGAGAGGGAGGTGAGCTTGAGGGTGTTGATTTCCCCATAATTTGATGAAGATTAGCAAAGACCAAGTATCGGGTAACATCAAGCAATGGGGTCAGGGACCCACTTCCTGAACTACGGAAGAGGATCTCTCTAGAATTTTTTAAAGGATGTGAACTTGATAGATTTTAGGGTTTGACTTTAAGCTAGTTATTAGGTTTAGGGTTTGTTTGTTTTGTTTGGTTGGTTGGTGGGTTGTTAAGTAATGATGAATGCATTGAGAGAGGCTGATTTAGCTATTGGGTACAACACGGTCTCTAAAGTCTTGAAAATTTTAACAATAGATCGGTAGTGTATCACAAAGGCAAGTCCTAACAAGGTAAATAGATTAAAGCTTTGTGTACCATGGAGTGAACATCAAATTGTGGACATAGTAGGTGTAAAAGGGAAGTTAAAGAATCATGCAAACACCTTAACAAGAATGGCCTTTAAGTCTACTAAGCATGTTGAAAATAATCAAATACGGTGAATACCAATAACTTCTTTGAGCTAATAGCGAAGCACGCATGAAGACAACAATCCGTTGAACTACGAGAGCGAAACTTTACATCAAATCTTCTGGTGATTTCATATTCAAGCTAAGAAAACATATAAGATAAACATATAACGAAGATCAAAGAAAGGGAACTCTAAATTCATTAATCAAGCTAAAGGCCTCCCAAAGCGACTTTTAAGATGAGGAAAAAGAGGAGCATGGCGAATCATAGACACTCTTTAGCTAAACCTAATCAGCAATGGCAAGTAAAGAGCCTTAAAAACAATGTTTAGCGATAGAAAAGAGTAGGGCTAACCATAAAACTAATTTTACATTTTTCATGTTCAATCATGTTTAACATATAAACAAACGCAAGTGGGTTTAGAGAGCAACTAAGAATTCTCTAAATGACTGGCAGAGAAAACATAAGGCAGATAGAAAATAAACAAAAGCTAAAATTGCATCTAAACATTTAACAGCTAAAACCTTTTCCCTCTTTGTGTTAGAAAAGATGGAACAAAATGATAACATAAGAAAACAAAAAACTAAATAAAGGAACACATCACCATTAGCTATGCTCATAGATGCTGTAAGTGAGCCTTCTCCATTTTTCAAAAGTCAAATACATCCCAAAAATAAAGCCAATTTCTCTCCAAATCTCAAATTATATGTATTACTCTCAATAATCATCCAACAAGTACAATAAGGCCCTATAAATACTATTTAACAAGAAAAAGGACCAAAACCTAACTAGGGTTCCAAAATATCATAAATACATCATAAATACTAAATTTGTCCATTAATACCATACGGACGAAACATAAATGTCTAATCGTAAAATGAAAAAATAACTTCTAACACTAAATTTTGGAGTGATTTGCCCAAAAAACAAAATATCTATTTTCCATAAATAAGTATCTTTGTTGAATTTTCGAGCAAGAGCGAATGAGAGGTCAGCGTGGTACTAAAAAAATGGGTCACATTAACGACTAGTTTTGAAGCCTTCCCGATGTCGGAATGAGTTTAGTGATGACTCGTTGAAATATTGTTGAGTATAATTTAAAAATTCCTTGGTTCCTGATTGGGCTTCCATTGCAACAAAAACAAATCTTTCACGGCTGCTAAGGGCAAGTGCCGTACACAATAGAAACAAAAAGGTAGGGTACATGTTTTTGGCCCTTTTAGGATAAATTTTATCGAATAGCGAAAATTGGTGGTGTGATGTCCTTGGCCTAAGGAACCCAAAAATGTAAATTTTTCCTTCAATGAATGCCCAGAAAAAAGTGCAGCTATAATATTCCTTCTTAGGAATTTCGGCAATATAGGCAATTAAAACGTTGTTATAAGAAAATTATGCTATATAATTGAAAGCAGGACTTAGATCCCTTATTTTATGCATTATAACCCTCGAGATAAAATGGGATGCTTAAATCCTCTAGCTATGTTAAACAAATCTCCCAACCCAATATGGCTCAAAAGCTTACCCAACCCATGACTTATAAAAAACGAAATTATGAGCATGCTGTTGATCGTTTATTCCATGAGGTTGAAAAATATGGAAAATAATAGATGCGGAAGTTATGTTATTCAAAAAACCGAAAATGAAATCACTCCACATACATACAATATGCAGAATAACCACGTGAGGTTTCATGAAAACCATGATGCCAAATGGTGAATCTACGGATCTAGATCTAAAATCATGCGATCTAATAAGCTATGTATTTATATGGCTAAATAATACATAAGATAAACTTAAAAATCCTTCTTAATAGCCTTGCAGGAGAGGAAAGCCCCTCCTCCCTAAAAAACTAACTCAAAATCAAGAGGTTTAACCCTTCAGCAACACTTTGAGAAAATGATGCGGTTCTACGGTACCATTGTAAGATGTTTGTTGACTAGCATTGGATCTGATGGTGGAAATATAGCCAGAATGTCCTCTTGAATCCCTTCATCAAGTTGAACCAGAAAGAGTATGGAACTCCCGCATGAGAATCCTTGCACACTAAAAGTGCGGCTGGGCTTCTGACCCTAGCATTGAAGCATGCAAGAAGTCATAAGACCCAAACATAAGCAGGTGCAGATATAAATACCTTGGATACCATCCCTTCATACTGATGTGGTGAGAAAAGCCTCCTCACCCCGGCCCTACCATTCAACGAGTTTCTTCATGAGAGAGTCCTCCATTAGCTGAAATTTGTCCCCATTAGTTTTTCTCCTCTTTTAACAACATTGTTGATTCCAGGTCAACATAGATCTAGTCCTCATGCGATTGCCTCATTTCACACCAAAAGAGTGGTTTATTTTCACTACCTAAGCTGATCCTTTCATTTAGAATTTTTGTATTCCTACTAAGAATGTAAGGTCTCCCTGCCCCATTTATTCTTCTATGTTGTAAAATAAAAAAACATAACCTTCCTTTATTAATATTAATTGGGGATATTACGGTCCTCCTCCCAAAAAGTTGTTTTGTCCTCAAAGCAACAGAAAGGATATTGTAAAATCTTCTCTCCTTCCCAAATAGCATCCTCATCGGAAGATTCCTCCGCCGAATCGGATATTATTTGATCACCACCATTCCTTAAGCTTCTCTTCCGTGTATCCCAGTTGCCTCCGGTTGCAAAACTAGATGGCCTTCATCATCGATAGGTGGGAGGTCATATTGTGGAAACTACATTTGTCCAATAGCCTTCTTGAGGCATGAGACATGAAAAGATGTTATGGATATTTCTCCTTAAGAGGAAAACTCCAACTCATATGCTACTTCCCCAACACGACGGATCACCTATGTGGCCCATAGGAAACGTGGTTTGGCTTCATTATATTTGAGTGTGGGTGTCTATAAGGCTGAAGTCGAAGATAGACCAAATCATCTACCTCAAACCATCTCTCTGTCAATCCATGATCGTATATACTTTTTGTTGGTTTTGTGCGGTGGCAATGTTGTCTTTAGAAGGCCAGTATGTCACAGTTCTCTTTCGTCCATTCCTTTCCACTGAGAGCCTTGCTCCAAACATGACATCAACAAATGATGCATCATACCCATAGAAACTCGAAAATGGCATACGATACGGGGGCATCGAGAACCTAGCCAGCAATGTGACGTCTTGGTCACATGTTGTAGCTAGTGGAATTAAAATAAAAACTTACGAATAGTTTAATAGTTTAATTATTAAATTTGTTATTTATTTTTAGAGAATTGTTAATTTATTTTATATTTAATTAAATTTGGCATAATAATATAAGTTGGTTTCTATCACTGCGTGGATGTGGAAACCAACATAGGGATAACTAAAAAATAGGAAGGTAGAAATTTATTGAAAGTCTGTTCTAAGAGAAGTAGTTTTATTTTCTCGGTATAAATAGTTAAAGAAGGATGGTAAAAGGGAACTTCAAGTTTTTGTTTTAATACGATATATGAATTCCCATAATTTTTGTAAAAATATGATCGATAGATTATTCATATTAGATGAACGTCTTATGGATCGGATTAACGGTACAATTTCATTGTACGTATACATCGCTAAGATTTTATGAGTGTAGGAGATTGAAAACGTTGTGGCTATGCATGAAGGCGGGTGAGATAGAGATTGTAAAATTCGAATCAATACATACATTTGTTACTATACTAACAGTCGAAGCGCTCTTTAATGACAGGGAACATAGTTGGATCGATTCTGCGTACGCAATCGAAACGCTAGTGAAAGTAGGATTGACTGTGTAAACATAGAGCTGTGTGACTGAAAGTCATGCGGAGTTTGACTCATGCATTGATGTGGTTTGAGAAAAATATCGGAGTTTGATGTGTGTTGTGAAGTATTGCATTACGTGCCATGATACATGAAGGGCCGATAATGATAATGTTACATGATACATATGTGCCATAGGATACGTTGTGAGTAATAGATGCACATGGGTGTATTTGAAATAAACATTCAAATGATGTGATGAGATCGATGATATTGAAAAATTAGTGACATTGCCGGAGGTGAATAACATATGGCTTTAACGGTTTTAAGATGTGGTTCCTGCCATAGGTAGCATTTACTGAATCTTTTTCAAACGTTTGTATGTATGTGG
Source organism: Pinus albicaulis (assembly GCA_034641835.2). Lineage (NCBI taxonomy): Eukaryota > Viridiplantae > Streptophyta > Pinopsida > Pinales > Pinaceae > Pinus > Pinus albicaulis. Next base: position 326,278,681 of record CM076575.1, on the reverse strand, counting down.
TAGGATAATTAACCATCATATGTGTTGGGATTCATTCAACTATTTTATATGTTGATTGGAAAATGTGTGTTCAAAATTCTTAATGAATTCAAATTTAAATGATCGATTATAAGCAAATAAATCTTCTAATGAGGTTTGAAAAAGAATATCATTCTAATAAAATAGATGGTATGTGGTCTCAAGGTGTTCATCATTGTGCGGGAAATTTGAGTCAATTTCGCTTTGTTGATTAAAATTGTAAAAATACGGTAAACAAGTTTGTTTAAGGGAAGTGTGGGCCTCGATGGTTAGACATTTTGCTACGGAAGGTAATTGATATGTAAGAATTGTGTATTGTTGTTCCTTCACCATTTTTGGTATCAAAAGCTTGTTAATTTGTTACGGAACGTGCAAAAAATGCTTCCCGAGAAGAAACCGGGGGATAGGTCGAGGGAGACTTATCGTAAACACAATTTTTCTAGATGAGATCCGGCATTTACGCACGAGAGGGCGGCTACGGTATAGAGCCCTCGAGAGGAGAGTAGCGGATGGTGGAATTTCCGGTCACGGGTGAGAGAAAGACCAGCGACAAAGACGAGAGGAATAAATCGAAGCGATTAAGAAGATTGTGAAAATGCTGTGAGTCGATGATCGACCAAGGTAGAGGTATCGTTATATGATGGAAGTCTTGGTGTGGAGGTGCTAATGGAGTGGATCGGTTCATTAGATAAATGAATGCCGACTGTAGAGTAGTCGACAGCGAAAGAAAGTGAATTTTGCGGCCACAACATTGAAAGGCCATCGACTGTGGTGGGACGAATTACGACTATACGAGGAGCGAAAATGGAAGCCCAAAAATCAAGCGATGGGGACGGATAGTGAAAGTAATTTCGAAGGGTAAGTTTTTGCCCGAGGAAGGATTACCCGATTGCGTCTGTTTGAACAATTGTAGTGCTTAAAACGAAAAGGGATGAAAAGTCAAGAATATCTTTGAAAAAATTTTATAAGTTGAGTATTAGATACATGCATGTTAGAATGATCTGAAAAAGGTAGCTAGATATGTAAATGGTTTGAGATATTAAATACGAGAGATGAGATCATATTCGTTAAAGAAGATGATTGAAGATACTTATCAAACGGCCTTGGTCGACAAGAAGAAAAGGTGTTGCGCAAAACAAAACTAGGCAAGGTAAAGGTCATCGAGAAGAACATTTCGAATACGATTTCCAACACTCTCGGGAGTAGGCGGGGAGTGCAGACGATAGATCACGAAAATAGGAGATTACTGACACGGAAGTTCGTACCCGGAGGCGGTGGGGAAGAGATGTACGATGCTGTGCATGTGGGGGAATGGGGACATGTAAATGGGATTGCCCTCATCGAGGAAGTGAAGCAACCCACGTAATGTAAATATTGCGAAGCCAGGAGGAGGTTCCTCAACCTAAAGCCAAAGAATAACCGCAGGAAAGCGGGAGAATCTGTTACTAAGAGGTATTTCTTAAAGCTAGGGAGGCAAAGAACATGCTCAAAGGAAAAATATGTTTGAGAAGCTGTGTGTAAGTCAAGGGAGGTAAGTGCTAAAAATTAGTAATTGATAGTGGTAATCTTGATAACCTTGTTTGCTACCAAAATAGTGAATAAGTGAAGTTGGAAAGAATAGTACACCCCACTCATGTATAAAGTATCATGGCTTGTGAAAAGGCCATGGTGTATATTTGAACAATATGAAGTTGACACAGTTGTTCTTATAAGGATGTTATTTTGTGTGATATAATGCCGATGGATGTGTGTCACATATTGCTTGGTAGACCTTGGCGGTTTAGTGACATACATACATGATCAGCGGAAAAAGCTTACTTATACTCTTGAAAAGGATGGGAACGAGCATACATTGCTACCATTGAAAGTTGAAGCTAATGAGGAAACACTGGAAACAGCAGTATGCTGATAAAATTAGGAGAGAACTTTGTTCTTGAGAAGTTGAGAAGAGCGAAATGCATTTTGCTGTTGTTAGGAGACCCAAGAGTTAATTTTCTTTATAATTACTCCCTCTAGGGACATTGTAAGACCTTTTTGGGGACTCCAAAAGGAAGACGATAAATACTATAGCATCGAATACATATTTGAAAATGAATAAAAATAGATGTGTTAGGTCCCTATATTACTAGTATATTCATATTGTTGTTAGTGTAGCCCCTTATTGTTATTATTTTACCATACATGCTTCATATTGTTATTATTGTGCCTTAAATTATTATTTCTAGGTCGCTAAGATACATTATTGTTACTAGGATTACATTTAAGCCCCATGGACTCCTATATGTAGAAAGGAGGTTTTGTAGTTGAATAATCCAAGAATTGTTCATTTATGTAATGTGTTAGGGTTTTCCTCAAGTGGCTTATTTCTAAGGCATTGATATCTCTTTCTTTCCTTCTCTTTTTGGAGACGGTTTCACGACATTAGGTATCGAGCTTTGAGATTCAGGGTTTCGCTGTCCAACAAGGTCCTTGGAATTTTAACTATAACTATTTTCTGAAAAGGTTAGAATCTAAGACCACCAGAAGTGTGAAGCAAAAATCCTGAGAACGTTGTCGAAAACATTTTCGAGCTTGGTTCACAATATTTTCTGAGATATGATGCGTACGGTTAGGTCATTTTGCGAGCTCCTGAATTTAACCTAAACGAGTCCTTCGTGGTATTTTCGTAATAATTTTTTATACGAAGGTTTAGAAGCTGAAATTTTTAGGTGAAAAGCCACAATCACAAGGAACATCATCAAAAAATTTCAGATGTTAGTTTCGCAACATTTTTGAGAATGTAATCTGTGTGGAAGTTATGGATTTTGAGGGCTTTTGAATTTCATCTCAAAGAGGTGATCATGAGAAAAATCTTCATAGCTATCTCTCTAAAGATAAGATTGGAATTTTGTAAAAGTGGCGGCAAGTGCACTGCTGGCAATTTTTTCCAATCTATCAATTTCGAGCAAAAGGAGGAAAAAGTGACCCATGGCAAGTCATACAGGATTCGCTCTCACCTAAGAACGGGTCCAAAATTGGTTCATTGTGGGAGTGCATATAAATTTTCTTGATCCAAATCAGACCCTAGGGCATTTGAAAGAAGCTTGGAAAGGCTACAAAGACTGGTTACAGGATATTGAGGATGCTGCAATTATGTAGATAATTCAATTTTAATATCGAAACTCGAAAAAGAAAGTAAAATGTATTGTATTTTCCGAATTGCATAAGTCTTGTTTGAAGAGAGAGAATCAGTTTGAATTGATTCAAGAAGCATGTTGTAAAGATAGATATCGGTATTGGTTAAAATGGTCTTAAAACATTCAACACCATTAAGCCTTTAAGCTCTACTATGACAGCTCATGTGAAGATGAAGAATGGGGCTTGTGACATATCAAATTACAAGAGCAAGTGCAACAAATTTTGTACTCTGCGCAAAAGAAAACAAAAATGACATGCAAGTTTTGAAAGAAAAGGCAATGGAAACTAAGATGGATGGTTTGAAGAAACAATGGAATATAATATGGATGGTTTGAAAAATGACATGGAATCTAAGATATAGATGGCATGGGCAGCATGGAATCTAAAATGGAAAGCTTGTAAAGAATGATCTAAAAAACGGAACATGGAAGGTTTAGAAGCAAAATTGATACAAAAATGTTTTCTAATGGTGAAAATATGGTAAGAGAAACTCATGATGAGAACAAAAATAAATGTTAATCATGATTTCATAAAAATCTAATGTTAGCGGGAGAAGAACCACCATATTCAAAAATGGATATGAGGAAGTTTGATGGAGAGGATCACGTAACATGGATACTACGGAAGTAGACAATATTTGATCTCATAATGTGAAAAACACACAGTACGTATTTGTTTACATTTAAAACAAAAATACATTTGTATGGTATCAATAGCTTTAACTCCATAAAAAAAATTTCATTTGGTCGATTTTACGGAGGAAATGATAGCACATTGTGCGGATACAAAAAGCAACACCTTCTTTGACGAACCCAGTAAATCTCAAGCACAAGGGTTTAATAGGGATACGGTATGAGACTTCCCAAAAAATTGAACATGAGGTGGCCGTGTTCTAGAGGAGAACACATGATTGATCTATTCATAGGTGCTTTAAAGGATAACATCCAACATGAAGTTTGCATTTTGGAACACAGTTCATTGGAGAAGGCATTAGGGTTGGCAAGAAAAATTGAATGTAAAATTAGCGACGAGGGGCTTCACTCACTTCTATAAGAAAGTATTTATACTCCTAGATTTCCCACAGCACTACAGAGTTGACACCACAAAAATTGGAAGAAAAATGAGCAAAAGGGCTTCCTCTGATTATGATAGCAAATAAACTAAAGGTCATAAGTGTCTTTAAGGAAAATTATTTTACATAGATTGTGAAGAGGAAGAAGAAAATGAACAAGAAGAGGATATACCCCAGGAACCAACCCAGAAGGAAGGAAGCAAGTCCAAACCATATCATGTAATGGTGGCGGGGATACCGATCCTCAAACTCAAAGATAGAAGAACATATCAAGAAGAAAAAGGTAATAGTATTTGATTGATTAGGGTAGTACCATAATTTTGTTCATTGTAAGGTAGCCGAAAATTGAATTGTTTCCTATACAGTACAAATGTCAAGTGATGGTTGCAAATGGAGGAACTATCGGTTATACGGAAAAATGTATAATATCAAGCTAACCATGAGGAATACGTATTGAATAGTCCAATGCTTTCCATTCCTGTAAGGTCTTTGACGTTGTACTAGGAGTACAACATTAGTTTACAATCTTTAGGGATGGTAGCTTTTTAATTTTCAAAAATTTTTTTCTTGAAATTTTGTTCGAGAAGGAAAGGAAGTCGAATTACGAAGTGTGGGGAAAATTTGAGAAAGATAATAAGCTCTAATTTCATGACAAAGCTTTTAAAGAAAGAACAACAAGGCATAATTTCACAATTGTGCTCACTAGAGATTCAACATCAAAAATCATCTATTTACTGAGATCTCCAAAAAGTCTTGGACAATCATTCCAAGGTGTTTGAAAATCCCAAAAGGACTCCCACACCTTCGTGATCATGATCATGCTATTCATTGATTAGAAGTTTCCTCCAAACATCGAGCCTTATAGATATCCTTATGTCAAAAGAAGCGAGGTGAACGTATGATTGCGGAAATCTTGAGGTGGGTATAATTCAACCTAGTCAAAGTTCTTTCTCTACTCTTGTAGTGACGGTACACAAGAAGGATGGATCATAGCACATGTTTCCGGATTATAGGGAGGGTACCGAATAAGGTCACCATTAAAGATAAATTTATCATTCACGCGAAGTTGATGAATTGTTGGGTGAATTACGCAGAGGAATTTATTTTACCAAATTGGATCTTCGTTAGGGTATCATCAAATTAGAATGAAGACTAAAGATATTCTGAAAACAACATTTTGAACTCATGAGGGTCATTATGAATTTTGAGTGTGCCTTTTGGCCTTACCAATACTACACATTTCAAGGGTTGATGAATTAAATTTTTTTAAACCTTCCTTAGAAAATTGTGCTAGTATTTTTGATGATATACTAATCTACAATAGGTCTTGGAAGGATCATGTTACGACATGTTGACGAGTGCTCCAAACTATTTAGGAGAAACAATTATGTGAAAAAACATCCAAATGTTTCTTTAGGTCTGAAGGTGAATATCGGGTCTGTTATTGTCTCACAAGGGTATTGGGTGAGCCTAACAAAATTAAAGCCATTAAGCAATGAGAAGTCCCCAAAATCATAAAGCGATTGCAAGGACTGTAGATTAACGAGGTATTATCGAAGGATTTGTTAGAATTATGGGAGAAATAGCATCACCTCTAACAACATTATTGAAAGATGCTGTTTTCAGACTCTGAGGCAATTAGAGCCTTTGAACATCTTAAAGAGAAATATTACCTAGCACAGTCTGCATTACCACTAGACTTCACAAAAACCTTTGTTGTGGAGATGTGTTGCCTCGGGAAATGGAATTGGTGTTGTTTTAATGCCAGAAAAACCATTCTTTTGAAAGTCATCCATTCAAGGGAAAGTATTTACAAAAACCTATTTGTAGAAAGAAATGTAGCAATACGCATGCACTAAAGAAATGGAGAACTTACTAATGGAAAACCTTCAAGGTAAAAAATGATCATGATAGTCTTAAACACTTTTGGAACAAAGACTATCTTCCGAGCTAGCCCAGAATGGGTCACAAAGATGTTGGGTTAAACTTTGAAATAATATACAAAAGCTAAATGTTGTTACTGAGATGCACTCTCAAGAAAGAATGAAAATTGGAAGCATTGCTTTGTGCCATTTCTATTGTCCAAATTAGATTGGATAACTGACAAAGATGAATAGAAGAGATGAAGAAGTATGGACACTCATTCAATTCTTGACCAAAGATCCTAGTACATACGATACATTTAGTTGGAAAAATAGATCTTTATGGTAAAAATATCGCTTATATCTTTGTAAAAAATTCCTAACTAAAATAAATATTCTTTTGGTGCACTTCTCCTTTAGGAGGGACATAAGGTTTTTAAATACTTATGGGAGTGAAAGAAAGAATTTTTTTGGGATGGCCTTAAATCTGAAAATCAAAATTTTGACGGCGGAATATTTGGTTTCGGGGAGAATAAAGTTGAGACAATTAAGACCCCGAGTCTTCTACAACCTTTATCCATTCCAAGTCCAATGTTGAGATATTTCAATAGTTTATCCTTTGGTTTACCTAGAAAGTCGAAGGAAAAGTGTCATCATGGTAGTAGTTGATAGACTGATATACACTTTTGTGAAGTATCTCATCCATATAAAGCAAGTACGATTGCTACTACATTTGTGGACACAATTAAAAAGCTACATGGAAACCCAAGGGTTATTGTGAGCGATAGAGATCCCATTTTCTTGAAAATTTTGGATGGGTATTTTCTTGTTTGGGTACTTAATTAGCTACATAGCTCATCTTATCATCCTCGATACGATGGTATTTGAGATAGTAAATAAATGTTTGGAAGGATATCTTCGTTGTTTTGTATCGATAAACAAACACGATGGGTCAAGTGGTTGTCTCATTTGAATGGTTGTATAACGGTTCCTTCCATCTTAAACCAAAAGCCAATAATGACTGGGAGCACTTTATCGATGTCATCCATCCATCACATCATCTTTAAGAGAAAATTTGAAGGTTCAAACGTTGGAAGATCACATCGAGCATCAACAAGAAGTTCTCAAACTCTTAAGAGACAACTGGTGTACAAAATTGAATGAAACAACGGAAGATCAACATCGCAGGCGAGAAAGTTTTTGATGTAGGAGACTAGGTATTTTTACAGCTATTATACAAACAAATGTCCCTCAATACGAAGCTAAGAAGGATATTAAAATATCGCCAAAGTACTATGGTCCTTACAAGGTGTTGCAAAATATTGGTACCTGGCACTGAGTGGAGCTTCCACCAGCCCCAACACGTGTGCATCCAATTTTCCATGTTTCATGCTTAAAGAAGGTTATGGAAGTGAAAATCTTCTAGTTCCAAACAATATTGCAGAACTTGATGAGGAAGGAAAAATCATATTGGAACTTTGAGCTTGATCACGGAAACAAAAAAACTTGAAAAGCCGACTACGGAATCAATCAATTTCAGAATATCTCATCAAGTGGAAGAACTTACCTTTGAAGATTCTACATGGGAGGATGAGAATTTTATACGGAAAGCCGTATTGAAGATATCCCAAGCATTGAGGACAACACTTTTTTGAGAGGGGCGTATTGGGTCCTATATTACTAGTATGGTCCCTTATTGTTGTTAGTGTAACAATTCTTATTGTTATTATTGTGCCCTTGTAACTTCATATTTTTATTATTGTGCTTGTCAATTATGACTGATTTGGCTAGGATTACATTGTGGCCCCACTAAGTTTAGTGTGGCCCCCGCTGGAATCCTATGTAGAAAGGAGATTTTTAATTTGAATCATCCAAAGAAATTGTTCATTCATGTAATGTATTGGAGGTTGCCCCCTCGAAGTGGCTTATTTATAAGGCATTGATACCTCTTTCCTTCTCTTTTTGGAGATGGTTTCACAGCAGAATGTTTGAGGTTCCACTATGGATACGGTAAGGACTTATGTGTGCTAGCATTATGAATATTATATCTCATGAGATTTGTTATATTTTATAATTGATTAGTCTTTGTTTATTCTCATATACCGTTTATCGTTTACTATTATAGAAGTGTTAATGGTATGAGAATATTTAATTAAGAGAGTTATTAATAGATTCATTATTAATATCGCCCATCTTTTGAAAAAAATACTTAAGGAAATTGAAAGGTGTTTAAACCATAGAGCTGACTGTTACCTTAGTCCAAGTTTTTGTAAACATGACCCTAATGATATTATTGCTAACAACATTTCCTTTAGCTACATGCTTCGAAACTCTCTTTGTTATTTGTAATGTTTCATTTGGGAGAATCATCAACCATTTGTCTCGTATCAATCAAATAACCGTGTATTCCTAAGTACGAAGGCTCATTCTCCATTCAAGAAAAGGTATGTTTAGCGGTAGCCAGACCTGAGATGAGATCCCTATGCAAATGTCCCAAGTCTAGTTGGGACTTTTCTTTAGGAGATCCTCTTGTTGGTACAGGCGTTTCTTCAAAAAAATCAACATAAAACAAGAAGAACTATTATACCTTTGTATTATTAATCTTGGAAACTCTTATAAGAAAGCCTTAACGGCCTAGTATGGCTTATATCCAAAGAGAATCTTTAAGAAGAAACATCCTAAAAATAATGGTCTAAAAGAAAACGAGGTTCTTAAGCAATATTTTCCACAACTGAAAAATCAACTCAAAAAATTGATAAGGAAAATAAAAAAGGGAAGAAGAGCAGATGAACATTGCAGATTTTGTAATCGCAGTGGCCACATAGGGTCAAATTTTTTTAGGAATATGGAAGCCTTCGACGACAGCAGAAAAAGCACGACATTCATTTGGAGAACTCTTCAACTTCATCTTCGAGATAGCGCTTTATTGCATGTGGTTGTCGAGAATCAAGATCTGGGTATGCAATGAATGTATCTTCTTCTTCTTATTCTCATGAGTGGCTCATTGATTCTAGAGCCTCTTTACATAGCCAAAAATAAAGCCATGTTTTCTTCTTTAAATGATTGTAGCACCAAAAATATTCATGTTGGTAATGATGAATCTCTTAGTATTGTAGGGTATGGAATGGTCATCTAGATAATGGTTGGTTTAATGATGTATTATGTGTTCTACCTTGTCCTACAACCTTTTATGTTTGTCAGATAACTCATTAGGGTTAAGGAAAAGCGCTTAAATTCTCACTCATGATGTTTGTAATTAAGGATACGAGATATTGTCTGTCTTTAGCTACTGGATTCTTGGTGATTCACAAGGTTGTATAATTTTTACAACTTTGGGTCATCATGTCTTCCTCTTGTTTTTGTTTCTCACTTAATGATGAAGTAGAAAAATTTGTCATGAGCGGTTGCTCATAAACTATCGCTCTTCCTTTGCAAACTCTGTATAAAGAAAATATGGTGATAGTTATTCCTGTGGTATCTTGCCAAGATGGTGTTTGTTCCGGTTGTGTACTCGAAAAACATCGTCGGGACAATTTTGACAAACGTGCCTCTTGGCATGAATTTCAACCCTTTGTGACTTGTGCATAGTGATTTATATGGTCCCACTTCGATTGTTTCTTTCTACTGATTACAAGTTCTTCTTAACTTTCATTCATGATTTTCCAGATGTGCTTGGGTATACTTGTCCAGCTCAAGAGTAGAATTTTTTAACATGTTCTTGGCCTTTAAGGTCTTTTGAGAAACAATTTGGACATCACATTCTTGGTAAATATCGACAATGCAAGAAATATGTTAACAAAAAATTTATCAACTTTTTCACTAATCATGGCATTCAATTGCAACATATTGTTCGTATATCACAACAAAATGGTGTAGCTGAAAGGAAGAATCACAATCTAAAAGAAATGGTGAATTGTGTACTTAAATCTAAAGGAATTAGTCTTAATTTTTTGGTAGATACGATTAGTTGTGCCAATTACATAGTAAATCGCACTCCTACTAAGGTTTTAAGGAATATCACTCTAGAAAGAGCACGGAGCTCAATCAAGCAGGATCTAAGTCATTTTCATGTTTTGGAATTGAAGCTTGGGCCCCATATCCTTGATGAGAAACATAAAGCCTTAGAACCTAAGTGTGAAAAATGGATTTTGTTGGATATCTTGAAGATGTCAAAGGATATAGACTTCTTCAACCCAAATCAAAATTTAATCATTAGAAGAGATCATTCCAATGAAAATATATGGGCCCACAAGCCTAATTCGTAGTGTGCCACCTTTGACCTACGAGCACGATTAAACCATATGTGTCATTTCTCTCTATCTCTTCTACTTCTTGGAAAAATTCATCACTTGAATGATGAAATCAGAATAAAAATCCTCCTCCTCCTCCTAAGATATTCACTCAGCTCCACAACTTCAAAATGGGTCCAATCTACTTGGGATATAGCGAGTTCTCTTGCAGGTGACCACGAATCAACGTCGTACATGTTCTCAGTTCGACAAAGCCTCTTCCTTATTGTAGCTCCAAGTTCCAATCATGATCTGAGATACCTTTGAGGAAGTTTGGTCATCAGTTGGGATGTAGTTGTAGATGAAGAATATCATTCCTTATTGGCAAATGATACTTGGGATCTTGTTTCTCTTCCAAAGGAAGAAAACTTGTCGGACCACAAATGGGTTTATAGAACAAAGTTTGGACCGAGATGGAAAAGTGGATAAACATAAAACTCGTCTTGTTGTTAAACGATTTTCACAAGTTGAAGGCATTGAATATCTTGAGGCACTATAAAGTGTTTCCCAGAAAATGAATTCTATCTTCCTTGTTCTTTCCTTACCTCCTTAAAATGGGAAGTCCAAAGCCAGGATGGATGTTAAATCTGCCTTCTTACATGGGGACTTATATGAATAAATATACATGGAACAAGCACATGGCTTTATCCAAAGACTCTGGCCTTGTTTTCACACTTAGTAAGTCTCTCTGTAGTGCAAAACAAGCCCCTGGGGCTTGGTATGGAAAAATGGATATATTTCTCTTAGATAATGACTTTTCTAGATATGTCATTCCGACAACACCCCTATCTACACGAAGGTGGGTAGGTCCTTAATAATCCTTGTTATTTTATTTTGATGATATTATCATGTTGGTAGTGATCCCAGCCATATAAACCATGTGAGTATAGACTCAAAAATAAGTTTGAAATATTAGGACTTATGACATTATTCAGTAGTCTTCAAGTCTTCCAATCCCAAGAAGGTATTACCTTTCTCGGTCAGTATACCTATGATATTCTACGCCACTTTCATGAAGGTAACAATAACCCTTCTACGCATGGGTGCGGAAGTCCAAGCTTTTAGTCACTTGTAATTCACAGAAGTTGATGCCTTATCTTGTGGGTGTTGGTAAGGTATGTATCTAACCATACCCATCACACAAAACCTTTCCTTTACCATTGGTATTGTTGCTCAATTTGTACTGAAAGCCTCATTAAATTCATTGGAAATCAATAGAAAAAAATACTTCGATATATTCGGTGGTCCAATTCAAGATTCATTGTAGTGCCGAGGAACATATCCATTGTTTGTTGGTTTGTTGATTAAGTTGGGTAGTGACTCAATGATCAAAATTCTCTGCGAGTCCGTATTCACTCTTGGTTCGGGACCTATTACATGGTATTATGAAAACAAAAGTACCATGTCTCTTTCTTTTGCATAAGAAAAGTATTGTGGTGCTATTGAAAGATAACAAGGAATCCCTACGGCTTTGTCAAATCCTATATGAATTTGGTCTTCATTAGCATCATTGACCTACACTTTGGTGTGATAATGAAGTCCATTCAACTATGCAAAGATCCGGTTCAACATCGGGGCATGAAACACATTGAGCTACATATACACTTCATTAGAAATCTCATTCATGATTGTGTTCTTGGGGGGTACTTTTATTCAACCAATGATCAAGTTGTTGATATCTTTACAAAGGTTCTCAACGAATTTTACCAAATTCGATCTATGCTCAGAGTTTAGGAAAGTTATCATTAAAGAGATAAACTCTAATACTGCTTCGTACTCTTGTTGTGTCACCTTTTCAAATCCTTCAATCCTATCCCAAGTTGTTCTTGGGGGGATGTTAGGATATTCGACACATGAAAATAGTTAAGTATAACTTGGTCTAACGTAGATTTAGGTAAAGTGTGTTTCTTTACTGTAATTTTATGACTTATCATACAACGATTATGATATGTAGTGATCCAATAGTTCATTCTCTCCACTGATGTGCAAACACTTGATCCATGGCTTAACACCTAATGGTCCATGATCTATATTTAAAGAGCATGGAGGGTCCGTTGTCCAATGACTATTTATCGGGAGAATCTTATGTAATTTTTTATTTTTATTTATGTTAATAAATTTCTGAGTAGCGTGTTGGCTCAATATGGTACAGTTCCTCTTTGAGGGTTTTAACCACGTCAAATACTAATGTAATTATCTATGATTTGTTTGTGACGGTGACCTTTGGTGTTTGATCTAAGGAACTTGTGTAATTCCTATAATGTGAATTCATCGATATATTTAATGGAAAATTTAGTTTTAATGGAAGCCTAACTTCCTTATACGCAAGATGCAGTAGCCGGTGGAAGGTTATGGTATGGTGTGAGGTGGCTTAGGTGAGAACTCATTATATTGAAAAGTATTCATGTTGATGATTTTGGGAAGTAATGGTGGTATGTGTTTGCAAGGGCAAGTGGTGGCCGTGATTTGGAGTCGTAGAGGGGAAGATACTGTCCCAAACTATACACATTTGGGATCACGGAATATTAACTACTGGGTGAGTTTTTCGACACAATTCACCGAGTACGTTGATGGGTGTGATGACAGAATCTTAGCGGTGCATGCACACTTGAGTTTTGGACTGACTATGTGGGATTGAGAGTAAATCTACACGAACATTCCTTGTTATTTTTTTCTTCAATTCAAATCCGTGGTGGAGATAGCACTATCTTGTGAGGATTGGTCTTGAGAGGTACAGGGTTTGGAGGTAGAGATTGGTGGGTTGTGGTGGTGTAGAGACTACGGGTATGGAGGTTAGAGAGATGACATGGAGTAATTCAATGTTTGAAATATAGGACTTCCACAGATTACTCATAAGTATGTGAAATAGAGCCTTGGACTATTTTGGGACGAGGGTGGGAAGGGGTGTTTTGGGAAGATTGGGTCTTGAGAGTGGTTGGTTTCATTGTGGTGTGATGTTTGGAGGTGTGGCGTACCATGGTTTCAGGATGGAACTTTGGCTAGATGATTTTATTAGGAAAAAAACCAGCCATGCTAAGAAATTCGCTTGAGAGAGGGTGACCAATGAGGGCGGTGGATAGCCATAATGGGAAGCGTGGCCTTAGGTAAGCCATGGATCTTACGACCACGGCGTTTCTAGGTTATTTTGAGTTTCACATTCACTAACGGACCATTTCGAGGGGAAATTAATGATGCAAGATGGATCGATGAAGTCTTAAAAATCTGCTGTTGGTTTAAAACGTGAATCTTGTCTCCCTAAATCACTTGCCAGATAGCTCCAGCCAGGTATCATATGCTCTTTGATATTGCGTTGTGATTGTTTTCTAAAAACCTAAATAAATTGTAGTTGAGTGCAAGTATGATGATTGTGAAGTTTGCATGCTGAATGGGAAGGTTGGGTGTGTTCTGAGACGATGGCATGCAACGAGTATCATTGGTTCATTGTTCTTGTGATTTTATTGGTTGATTGTTGTGCTATGGTCCAATGAATGGAGGCCACATGGGCCAATGGAGAGCAGCCACGTGGCCTACCAAAAATGTTGTAATTTTGTGTGACCAAAGAAACCTCATGGAGCATCGAATACCTGACCACAGAGTGGAAACATGGCACCTTACCACCATGCCATTGTAGAACTTAACCTATATAGGCACAAATGTCAATTTCGCAAATTTAATGGTATGGAGGTTGGGGGACAAGTTGGGGTTAATCCTTCATATACATACCCCACAGGGGCGCATGGAAAGGGAAGATAGGGGCTCCGACAACACGGCCCAAACCCGCGGTTAATGCAAAACGGTGCCGATTGGGAGTGGAGTTTAGTACACCCCCAATTAAAAACATAAATGATCATTGCAACGCAAGGTTGAATAAACACGGAACCAAAAAACTCAACTGATAGATACAAGTTATACGAAGGTTTGATGGTTTTGAGCGCGGGTTTACAGAAACTCAACCACGGTGGCCATGAAAAAAAACCTCGGTTGGAGCATAGTTCACATCGATTGAAGGTGACCCATATCCAACGACGAGAAATCATGCATGTGGCCCAATCTTATCCGTTTATGAGGTCATTGAGAATTTAAAACATATGACATTTTGCACCCATTTTAGCACGAATATCAACGACATTAAGGGAATTTTTCACTCGATGATTTGAAAAATGGTGGATTCATAGGATGGTGACGGTGGTCTTGATTTGTGAATCGATTACTTATTTCTTTTCTAAGTGCCATGCGGTTTTTGGCCAAATTGAGCCCAACAAGAGTCCAACTTGGGGTTTTTGAGCATTCTGAAGCCATTGAGACATTGTTTCATTACGAGTATGAAAATCCATGTAATCACATATTTGGTAACTTAATGAAAGAGGCCCAACATTTGGAAGCTAGCTTTGGGTTGTAGCCCGGAGGGTGAGCTCCTTCATCATTTGATTTCTTCGGTTACTATATATGGTATTATTATCTTTGTTTTATTCTACAAAGCCAGAGTTAAAAATCATTAATTTATGTGTGCCAGAACTTTCCTAATTTCTAAAGACATAAAAATTTACTTACACAATTCATCGAAACCTTTAAGTTTTAGAATACGGATAAACATGTGAAGATTTGGTTGTTGTTTGGTTGTTTTGAAGGTTTAATTATGTTGCAAAGTTTTCTTATGCTTACAAGGTTGAGCTCAAAAGAGAAGAAATCTTGTGGGAACAGGTCCTCAAGCTAGTTCAAGGAGAGCATTTTCTGAAAGTTTCACCTCGGTTGCTTAGCCTCACCAGTCATTGGACATGAAGGAGGCCACAGAAAATATGTTTCGGGGATGAGAATAATTTCAGAAAATAATTCTTTGGAATAGCGAGATGGTGAAAGTTCTTTGTAAGGAGAAAGGAACTCAAAGGTTCCCGAGGAGAGAGCTCAAATCCTCAAAGAGAGAAGTAGACAAACACTCAAAAGGGGATGGATGGAAATGGTGACAAACCACCTCTACCTCACCTTTCTCTTCACGTTAATATTCACCTCATCTTCTTCTACATCAGCAGCCACAAACACCTCCACATTATCCAATAGAACGCAAGTAAAAATACATCAACTTTGAATTTCCTATGTGTAATGGAGAATAAATGCGGTGGAATATTGGGTTAAATGGGCAAGTGTATTGAAAGGGTACAAAGGATCAAATATGATGAGACCAAGATTCAAATTTTGATTCTCTAAGGTTGAAAAGTGCAACACTCATTTGTTGGGAAGCCAAAACTCAAGATGATCTCATGAAAATAGGTAAGACCATAACTGCCAGAAGCAGTTTTGTGGTTGCATTAAGAAAAAATTTTATTCTTTAGCATTCATGCAAAAAGCTATAATGGAATGGAAAAAATTTAGGCGAGCCAAGGGTCGAGTGTGCAAATTGTACCCAAAATTTTTAGAAAAGAAGGGGCATTGATTTTGGGTGTATATTTATCCTCTCAAGCTACTCTGTAAATATGTTGGAGGTTTATAGAAAACAATTACTTGAGACATAAAATTATCATGTTTAACCCTACAAATATATTAAGAGTTTGTGTCTGTGCAATAGTTTAAACAAGAGGAAGAATGTTCCCAAAGAGGGCAGAGAAAAAAAATCCATTCAAGGGTAGACGAAGGAAAGGAAATTCAAAGGAAAATGGAAAAATAATGCTTCAGAAAAAAAGGAGAAAAACTCACATGAAAACACTATTCAAAGAAAGGCCATGATGAAGACCATTGTTGGAGGAAACTTCATCCTAATATGAAACAAAAATATTTACAACAAAGGAAGAAAATGCCGCAACTACCAAAAATGATTTAGTATGTTATTTTGGAGATGAAACAAATGTCACAACCATGGGATTGAAAAGGTAATGAATCTATTGCAAGTACTAGTTCTCCTAGTAACCTCGATGAAACTCAAAATGATAAGAAGAATAGAGCTTTTACATATTAGATTTATCTCAAAACATAACAAAATAGACACTTTGTTTGATAAGTGGATCACAAGAAAATCTCATTTTAGAAACCATTGTCAAGAAACTAGATTTGAAATCATTCCTCATTCCTAAACATTATCCTTTGGAGTAGGGTATGTGACAATGCAAAATTTCAAGTGACAAGAAAATGCAAACTGAAAATTCAACATCTTTTGAAAAACTTCATTGATGAAAGGTAGAAATTGATGTAGTTCAATTAACATATGTGATGTTGTTTTGGAATCCCATATATTGCTGTTTATTAGGAAATCCATCCTCATTTGCCATGAGAACAAGTATCATTTGTTTAAAGATATTTATTGCATATAATTTCTGACACATCACATGTGAAATTAAAATTGTCTCTTGTGAATACTAGAAAAAAATGAAGAGAGCTTGTTAATTCTACCAAGAATTTTGTGCTGATGATTAAGGCGAAAAATGATGTTGAGAATAAACCTCTCAAGGTTGTGATGCCAAGGTTAAAATCTAATTTGATTGAGGTTGTTAACAACCAACGATGAGATGTTCGGGAGCTAAAGGACTACCTCTAAAGAGGAATCCCACATGAGGTCAATTCAACAAAGATATTCCTCTTCCAAACATTGGCATGTATGGGGATATTGGTTATAGAAAATACCCAAGAAAATCAAGAAACAAATCAAGTTTAACCAATCAAAGGGGTCATCACACCAAGCACATCTCCATGCGGGTCACCTATTGTTTTAGTGCCAAAGAAGAATGGCTCTTATGGCGCATGTGTGTGGACTTTAGGGTGAAAAAAATTGCGGTGGGCAATTACCATCTTCCTGGAATTGACGATTTAGCAGTCAATTGAAAGATGCTATTTATTTCACTAATTTGGACTCGGTAGCTATCATCGGTTAAGTTGCTGAATGAGCCACATTTTGAAGACAACCTTCAAGGCAAAAAATAAGGTTTGTTTGAGTAGTTGGTTATACCATTTGGGATTTAATACTCATGCTACATTCATACGAGTTATGAACGATTTTTTAAGGCATTTTATTGATGATTTTGTGATGGTCTACTTAGATGACATATTGATTTTCAAGCTATTGAAGAAACATGTCGAAGCATGTTAGCGATTTCTAGATGTCTTAAAGTAAGAAAAGTTGTTTTTAAAGATGTCTAAAATAACGAATTTGGAAAAATTTCTTTAGTATAATTGGTTCATATTGTTGAATGGGGTGAGTTGAAGATAGATCCCTCAAAGGTAAGATTCATTTTAGAATTGGCCAAAACCCAAATGTGACAAAAGGTTAGAAGTTCTTGGGGAGAAACCCAATATTGGAGAAAATTCATTTTCTAAATTTTCTTCATTGCGGCTCCATTACATGCATTGAAAAGTGTGAAACAAGTTTTTTAGTGATGGGTAAAAAATAGAAAGCCTTTGATGCATTGAAAGAGAGAATCGATTCAACACCAGGTTCTTTCTCTTTGAAATTTAGAGCAATCATTTGAGATAAAAACTGGTCACAGTGAATATTCCATGGAGAAAGTCTTGATGCAACATGGCCATTATGTATTTCATTCAGAAACTTTTAATGGTGCAATGATTAACTATCCTAAATATGAAAAAGAATTGTACTTTGGTGCAAAGTGTGAAAAAAAATGGAAACATTATTTGATGGGTAAGAAACTATCATTCACACTAAACATCCTTGGTTGTTATCTTGAAAATACAAACAGATATAACAAACGAGAACTTCATGTGGATGAGTTGGTTACAACATTCCACTTAGTGATAAGGTATCGAAATCTATCTATGTAAAGGTTATTTGATATGCTATCCTGAACCAATTTTAATTGCATCCATTATTCTTAAACAATTCTATGTTAGCAGGAGCTGTGTTAAAAGTAGTTTGGAGAAGTAGAGTTTTAAAGGATGTATATGCAACTTTGTGTCAAGGTAACAAGTAGATAGTCAGTTAAAAGTGCATGATAAATTATATAGTATCATGTTGGAAAGATTTGTATTCCACAAGGAGAAAAAGTCAACATCATAAGGGAAGCATACTTCTCTTATTGGTCATTTTTGTGTAAATGAAGACAATGACACAATTACAAAGGTATTGTTACTAGTCTCGTATGATTGAAGGTGTATCTGCGATTTGTAAGAGGGATATTCTTTGTGTGCTGTTAAGTAAGCCTAGCAATAGAAAGTTGGGATTTTATGTCACTTCTTGTACCTTCCATCATTGGGAAAGTGTTTCTATGGACTTTGTGGGAGGTTTACTATGTCTCGGAAAGGTCATGTATTTTTTATGTAGTTGTGGATCGTTTCAACAAAATGTGTATTTTGATGCCTTGTAATAAACGGTTATACTGAACAAATTGCCTGGGTTGTTCTTTCAAAATGTATGGGTACATTTTCGGGTTTCCCATCCATTATTTACGATCGAATTGTCAATATGGAAATTTTGAGTCGGCTTATGGGAACTTGTTAGGGAAACAAATTGAAAAAAAAAGAAAAAAACATTCACGTACGCAAGCAAGATGGCCAAAAATAAGTTGTGAACAAAACGTTAATACATATTCTTCGTGGTTGTTGGAAATAAAGGTTCCTAACAAAATGCAAAATAGATCCATTTGAATATTTTTCATTATATTAGCCTAGTGGAGGGTTTTGGGTGGGTCGAAGCACGAACGCATTGTAATGAATCAAAAGGGTAAGCAGAAGATGCAAAAGAAAACCATGAGTTTAGGTGTAGGAAAATCGAGTTAGATTTTTATAAATAGAGATGCCTTTTGTATTGTAAAGGATGAAAGCAATCATTTATTGATGTGATACGTAGTTTAAGCTATCTGTTTGGGTTTGAGACGAGACTCCTGACCGTTTTGTGTGCGCGGAATCCTAGTCCGGTACATGTACGAACTTTCTTCTTGTGTGCATAGGTTGGGAAGAAATTGTAAGGAAAGATTGATAGTGACCCCGAATGAATACGAAAGTTGTTAGAGAACTAAATCTCGTCTGTAGGTACTTTTATGTGAACTACGTGGTTGTTGTATTATGTGTTTTACATCCTTAATTTGTGAAGATATATATACATTCTTGGATCTAGATCTTTATATTGTATTTATGTCTTTTCTTTATGTTGATGTTCTTAAGCATATAATTATAGATCTAGTGCACGTGGATACGAATAGGAAATATAATTAACCACTGCGTGAGAACAAGGTAATATGGGGTCGAAACATGATGCAGATTTTCTTGCCATCGCTTTTGAGATACAGAAACACAGTTCGCACCCTGTCTCGTCGGGTAGAACTACGCTGTACAACGAATTCTTGTAAAACCGATGGCCTGGGGTTTGTTGGCAAACCTTGCTTACCGAACCTAGGTCGAGTTCTCTCGAGCCAACAAATAAGTTCCATTCTTTGAGACGAAAAGAAAGTACGGGGGGATCAGGCAGCAACAAGAGAATATTTGAAACACAAAAGAAAAGAGATCGAAGAATTGGTTCGAAGGTAGATCCGGGGAGTTCGCGATGCTTAGTGAGAAATTAACGGTGAAAAGGTGGAAAAATGATACATCTATGTGAAAACTCTGAAATATTCTTTGTAACATTTTGCGATTGAACTCCAGAGTGGGCAGCTGAGCTTGTGGAATTCCGGAAGTTCTAGAAGAGACAGCGAGCCACTCGATGGACACCGAGCTGCTTGACGACTAGAAAAAGTAAATAATACTATCACACACACGGTGGATCAACGGGTGGATAGTGTCTTCGGGAGGATTTGTGATGGAATTTTCCATTGATCGGTTTGCTGTCATATAAGGAGCCGACGATAATTCTTCAAGAGATTCCAGGCAAATTCCGAGAGACATTGCGTTGTTGATTAAGAAATTACGTAACGAAGAACGTTCGGTGTAGTCATACTAGCCCGAATGACCTCGGATCTAGATAGACGCGAGCCGTAGTGGTAAATACTGTGAGACCAACCTTGATGGAGGGAGATCGCCTACAGTAAGTTGCGAGGTTCGAGCTAGCAAGATCCCCCGAGTACATTTTACCTAGGTCGCACAAGGTAATAAGGTGCGCCTATATACTTTACCCTGAATAGTGATATGGTTGTGCATTTGAAACTACCCACCTTCCAAGGGGTGAAGATGAGGATTGTGGACCGATTTTGGTTTTTTGCGGACTCTATATGGACTACGCGGTGTGGCGGTGATACGGTAAAAAGACGCATTTGTAATTTGACGCTTCGAGGATAGGGCCCTAGACTAGTATATGCGATGTATTGCCCGGAGAATGGGGAGCACATCTGTTAAATATATCAAGACGCTTTGGGCTTTGACTTAGGAAGCAAAATATTATTCCCGATTGGTAAGCAGTAAAGGACTTCAAACAAGGTGCGTATGAGTCGGTATGAAATTTGATCAACGATTGAAGAAAGAAATCGGGGAAGAAGTTCCAAATGTGATGATAGACAACATACGGAATGGTTCATCGCTATGTTGTTACCTCACCACACATGCAATGAGTCATTAGACCTTTGAGTTGCGAGGAGAATACTGTGGAAGTCGCTATGAAACCAAGTTCTCCCCGAGAGGATACGTCGGCGAAGGTGCAACAAATCTAGGAACAACTTGGGGATATGCATGTGGAGATGAGGAACCTACGAAAAAAGAGCGAGAAAGGACGTTTGTACGGATCTCGCACATCGATGGTGGGTGTCTTGCCATACGAAGGATCGATTCCCTGCGCACAATGGATTACATGTGCGTGGAAGGGACCTGGTCCAGTACGCCCGAGGGCAAGTAGCGAGGAGCCGGAAATCCTACTGCTTGACCGAGTTCGAGAGTGAACTGCACTGGTGTGATGATTTTGTGGTAAGATGCATGATCCCGAACCATTTGCCCTCGGCTAGGTGCGTGTGTCCCGGAAGCCCAAGAAACAATGGTGTCGATTGTGTCCAATCGGTGGGACACGATGAGCAAAACTGTCGTACTTGTGACTGATGGATCGTAGGAACTTGTAGGGTACAATCGGACCTGAAATGCGAAGACTTCCTGGCACTTGCAGGATGCGGTCCCGGCGAGAGGGGGTCGGGGAGGAAGCACGGATGCGGACGTGGGCAGCTAGTCTGTGTGTAAGCTGTGGGAAATAGGGCACTTTGCCAAAGTACCCCAAATCCACCCGAGCCATCCTTCACAAATATTGCTGACCGGTTGGACCATGAGGTAGAGAGCGCGATTTTAATAGCCAAGATGTGGGGACGACCCACCCTACGCCGACGTGCAAAAGTTGAATCCGAGCTAAAGAAAGGCGAGATCCACCAGCACGTAAAAATAATGACATGCGGTGGCTGGTCACCCGAGGAGCAAAAGGGGCTTGCCTCCCGGAAGGGTTCTGTCAACAACACCAACGGTCCCCAAACATACACCAACAAAACCTTGGATAGAGAGGGGTTGAGCCCTTTTAAAGCATGTACGGAAAATTTGTTGTGAAATACGCGAGGATATGGGGAAATCTCCAAGAACTACCACACGCACGGTTCAGACAATTTGATCAACGAAAGCACTAAGGATGTGCACAAACTGTATAGCTATAAGAAAGCGCCTTTCGGAAGAAATGCGATTGTTGTACGGTGGTGACTACAAGATGGATCGGAGTTATCTTAGATACGAGGTCGGATACGAATGTATTTACCAAATAAGACATGGCAGCAGATAGAGAACCTGAAATTAGAATGGTCCACCATCTAGCTGTGAATGGCCAATCAACAAAAAATCATCCCTCTAGGAAGATGCAAAAATTCACTGGTTGACATTAGGGGGTAAGGGTCCTAGTACAGCTTTGAAGTCATAGAAATTGTGGAAGATGCGGATCCCACCGCCTGTGATCCTTGGTACGGGTGAGCAATTGAGATAGGAGGTGTCATCAATCTCAGCGCATCGTAGTGTTTAACGAAAACGAAAATACGCGTGTCATTATACCACTGAATCCGGTAGAAAATTATGGGTATATGGGCCAAGCCTATGAAGAGGAGAATTAGATTACATTTACAAATTAACTACACGGAGGATGAAGATCGAGTTAACCCCACGGATGAAGAATGCTACTGTGAGAAAAAGGACATTGAATGTTTTACGGCTCTATTGAGAGCGGAAAATTAGCGAGCTGATTGCCCGCAATTTCGGCACTTCGATGTACTTGAGACCTTCGGGGAGGTGCAGCTCATCTCTACCACAAGGTGCACGGAGGCTGAAGTAATCTGAAGATGGTTGAACCTAAGATTCCCATGGAACGTGACCAAGGGCTTTTATCACTAACATTGAGAGCACCATTGAGGACCGGTATTCTTCCTCGGAAAGTATTGAAAGAGTGATTCTGTGGCATGGGGACTGATTGCAGGATGGAATCCAAGGTCGTTAAACCTACGCGGACACTTGCGACATACAAAGTGTGTGATCAAGCCTTGCACGAACGAGCTTGCGGGGAGTCTTTCGCCTAAACCTGAACGTACGTCGGGTCCTAAACTGCCGGAGCACGTGTAATTTGAAGAATTTGGGACGCATCAAGAAATAAATGGCATGAGGAATAGTGACGCAACCCTTTAGTACAGGGCCGTTCCGACCAGGGGCCAAGCACATGGTTCCAAAAAATATTGATGGCCAACTCGCCGACACACCGCCGACCTTCATTCGAGGTACGCCAGCGACATACGAGGCGTCATCCGCCAGTACCGAAATTAACGACGGATACAACCTCCAAGCACGGAATGACGGTCGCGCTCCTAATTTATTAAAAAAAGGTCTTACAAGTACACACAATCGGCAGCAGTCATTAATGTAGCCATTTTATTAAAGATTGATCTACTGATCGATGTTCAGTCTCCTGGGCAAACTACTCCACCATTAAATAGCTACGGTGGGTGTACGGATAGTAGATAATTACCCACCAGTTGTTCTTCACCTACAACATGCTCCTACTATTTACATGTACGGTTTTATGTTCATTAGCATTCTCGAGTTTTCCGCTTTCGTGTTGTCGAGATGGACCCAACTAGAAAGGCGAGAATACGAGTTCGACCAACGCTGAGGTGAGCACGAGATCCGTGAGAAACAATTGTCTACGGGCCACACACGGATGGAGTCTTTGCGATACGGGGACATCTCTGTGGCTCTCAAGAAATTCCAGTCCACTTCGACTGAAGCAACGTGTGTTCCTCCCTCGAATTTCTCGCTACGATGTCCAGAGTCAACTCAGGACCTACAAATTGATTTAGCATAACTATCTCGCATGAAACTACGGACTAAACACCGGTGTTGCGCGAAGTACGATCACCGTGGATTCAGGCTAGGTGACAACAATATGGCCTTACCTCGGAAAAACGGAGACCAGCGGATTCACCGCCAGTACATCGCGACAATGCATATTATTCAAGAAGCGGTGGCCCGAAGTACTGGTGGTGAGCGAGATACCTTTATGGACGGTCATCCAACACCATTCACGCTTCGCATATCTAGGTGGAATTGCGGTGGCGGAAGGTGATACGAGTCCCGGTCGGGCCTCACCTCCCGAAGTCTCGCGTTGTCTGGCCATCTTGGATAGGATTGAGACCCTTCACCACAACAAGCGTGTCGTTCGAAAATAGTTGGAACCATGGTGCCGCACCACACTTCAGCTCACCGAAAATGATCGAGTCTTAGGTGCGTGCCTCCCGCTTCGAATTGATGGAACGGGTCGCCATGACTCCCGGACGGCCACCTCCCTAACACTGGTCAACATTGTAGCAGTTACTGACCAGTGGTGTCCCACTCCGCCTCGCGCTGCCTTGCGCGCAAGGGTGAAGCTGCACCACTACGGTCGGCTAAGGACGAGTCACGGGGTTGTGTTGAGGGGCTGTTGGAACGGTCTCCTAACAAGCTCTGAGAAACAGTCCATTGAATATTTTCATTATATTTAGCCTAGCGCGGGGCAAAATAATCTTAGGGCTTGTTGTAATGAGTCGAAGGGTAAACTAGGAGTCTGAAAAATGGTAGATTTGCGGACCATAGGAAAGAGAAAATAAAGCTAGATTATTATAAATGAGAATGCATTTCCTTGTTATGAGATAAGAAATGATGAGCTATTGATACGGTTAATGATTTTAAACTATCTGTTTGGGTTTTGGGGAATGGACTCCTATTTCGAGTGTGTGTGCGGAATCCTAGTCAGTGTGTGTGGACCTATACATGTGTGTAGGTTGGGAAGAGATTGTGAGAAAGATTGATGAATGAATGAATGAGAAGGATTGTTAGGCCCAGATACGAATCTATGAGTAATTTTATGTGAACTACGATAATTATTTGTGTGTGTGTTTTTTGTCCTTGAGTTAGAATCTATATCTTTGCATTCTTGGATCTAGATCTGTTGTGTTACCATTTTATGTCTTTGTTTGTGTTGATGTTTAACAGCATATAATTATCGATACAGTGCACGTGGATGTGAATAAACATAATTAACCCTGGCAGAACAAGGTAGTATGGGAATTACGAACGAACGTAGCTACGCGCCTTACCATCCTTTCTTAGGGTGCTTGAAACACGGTTCGACACCCACCATACTACTTCGGGTGAGACTGCGACCTACGCGAGCGAGTCCTTGCTGAAAGAACTTGGTGGTGTAGGGATTTTTGTCGACCTTGCCCACCGAACACAGGTCGAGACCCCTCGAGCCAACATTGGTTATTCAGCGAGAAAACATCCTAGGGTGTGGGATGAAAATTTGCAACATTCAACATGCTTACAACCGGGCCAAATATTCATTGACTCAAACATATCCATTTGAGGCATACTTGGAGATGCTGCAAATTCTCCTACGTAACTTTTATCTTTGGGAAATTTATTTTGTTTATGGACATAGAGACATAGATAAAGGCCAAGAGATTCATTGAACAAGTTCCAAATGGTGCATAAGATGGTTCAAGAACATTTGGAAAAGAGTCAAAGCCAAGTATAAGACAAGGCATGAGAAGCATCGTGTTGATCACAATTTTCAAGTGGAGATGGTGGCTTCACATTGGCAAGGAAAAGACTTTGAGATGAGTGAGAAACTTAAGAAAATCAGATATAGGCCATTTCAACAATTTAGAAAAGATTGGTAATAATGTCTTTACGATTAGATTTGCCTCCATATGTGAAAATATATACGATTTGTTAATATTGAAAGAATTTGAGATTGTATGACCTCCTTTAATTGAATATCAGTAGGATAATATTTAGATTCCTTCTGATTGAAGATTTCTCTCACGAATATCTTGAATAGTCTTTTGACCAAAGATACCATCATCGACGGGGAAAAGCAAGGAAGTGCAAAACAGGAACGTGGAGAGTACCTTGCGTGGGGCTCAAAGGTACAAGTCCAAGCAAAGCCAAATGGTTGAGATTGGAAGGGTGAGGAACTATACCCTCATATGTTTGTTGAATGAAAATGATATTTTGGAGGTATAAAATATTCCGTTAGGGAAGAATGATACAGTGGATTAGTAAAGTGCTCAAAATTAAGAGTATTTCAAAAGTTCTTGAAACTAGTGCCAAAGCGTAGACCTTGTTTCCATAGATCTAACTTGAATCCGCTCAAAACCAATATCATATCTGGAAATGTCGCGTTATGATCGTTTTCCTAAAAAACTAAAAAATTTACCGGAAGTTGGGTGCATGTATGTTGACTCTGGGTCCATCTGTTTGAATAGGTGAGGTAGTCGGGTAGGTTGACTATGTTCTAGGACATGGCATGCGACAAGTGTCCTCTACGAATTTGTTAGGTATACTGTGATTTGATTGGTTGATTGTTGTGTTATGTGGTCCAATGGAGGGTAGCCATGTGGCCTCCCATGATGTTTTAAATTTTTTTTATGTCGTCATGAGCCTCACGGAAGATTGAACACACAACCTTTGGGTGAAACACGATGCATTTCCACCATGCCATCGTTAAATTTAACCTATATAAGCGTGAATTCCTATTTAAAAATTTAATGGTATGGCGGTCGGGGGGACGGTGAGGTTAATCCTGGTCCTGGAGTCTTTACCCATGAGACTATAGGAAAGGGCACTAGCGGTAACGGAAGCTTAACCTCGGTCCAAATCACGGTTAATACAAAACAACCGCGATTTGGAGTGGGGTTTTGTACACCAGTTACAGACACCCAAACACGGTGTAGCATGGGTTAGAATAAACCACGGAACAAAACTCACTTCACTTGAATGTGGGATTTATGGGAAAAGGTGGTACAGGTGTGGATTTTGAGCTTTCATTATGGTGACCATAAGAGCAAACCACACTCGAGTGCGGTTAAACAATTGGCACCAAACTCCGGATCCCAATGATAGGAAATCGAGCCGTGGCCCAATATTATCGCTCATGGGGGGTCATTGGGCATTTAAAACATGCGATATTTTGCCCAATCCAACGTAAGAATATTTTCGGTCTTTGGGTGAATTTATCGTTCATTGTTCTAAAAATAGCGGATTGTAAGATGGTTAGTAGGTCGGTGCGGTTTGTAGATGGGTTAGCAACAAAACTTCTCTGAAGTGTAACTTCTTCGGTTTTTGACCAGAATTAGACCCAAAGAGCCCAACTTGGGGTTTGACTATTATGGAGCCATTGAGGTTTATAATTGTGTGTAAATCTAAAAATTCAATCCATGTAATCACTATGTTTATTTGCTTAATGAAAGAGGCCCAACATTTGGAGGTTAATTTAGGGGATGTAGCCCATGAGGGTGAACTCCTTCATAATTTTTATGTCTTGCATTAATGTATATGGTATTATTGTTTCTATTTTTGTGCTACCAAAATAATTAAAAAATTGTTAATTTATGTACTTTTTCAACTTACCTAATTTCTTAAAATGCATAAAATTTTACTTACACAATTCATCAAACCTTCAGGATGCACAAATATAAATCAATTATTGCAAGTAATTACCCTATTGGAGCAACTAAGTGATGGTAGACATTAGGATAGGAAAACCATCATAGAATTCATGAGGTGTTGTAGAATCATTAATGGAGGATGATAGGCAATATACATACGGCCGGATTTAGAGGAAAAAAAAGACTTGTGGAAAAAATAGATGGATGGAAACTCATTTAACGCACTTGAAACTCATGTCTTAATGCTCATTGACCACACTCCTATACTTTTAATAATATGCTTTTCAGGGTCTTCTCTGTTCATGGGATATTGGATGATAATCAATTGTTTCTTGGTGTTGTACGGTTTTACGAACAACATTGCTTTTTCTGTGTCTTGGATGTGTTAGGATTTTTACATATGTTTTGGTTTCTTTCTCCACATTAAAAAATATGGTAGGGTAGAGGCAGGAAAAAATTTCAAAAATATGTGCCCAACAATGTAATATTTTCTGTGAATTAATAGAAGCATTTAGACTTGTTGTCTCTGCGTAATTTCCAAGGTTGTGAAATAAACCATGAAATAACCACAAAATAACACAGGTTTAGGATCTAGCCTTCTAAAATGGGAGAGGATCTCTCTTTGTTAGATTTAGCTTTTGTTGTGTTAAGTGATTTTAAGCTAGTTATTGATGCATAGTTTTTTCTTGATTGTTTGTGATTTTGTTTTAATTGGTTTGGTTGATTTAATGCCTAAAATTCCATTGGGCTATGGATTCTGCAAACTAACATGGAATCTATCTCATATTTTCAAAGGAGTTTCATAGGCGAGGTAGGTGAATTAATTGGATATTTGGACTTAAAGTTAAATGTAATAGAATAAAAGAAATAGATTCAATTGAAGCTAAAGAAAATTAAAATTCTTTGTGATATTTAGAGAGGAAGACATTTAAATTACCCACAACAGCAGTCGAAAGTGTATGTTTCAACAAATTATGTTCATAACTGTGAAAGTAATTCGGTTAGGAAGGCCATAAGTATGGAAACAAGAAAATAATCATAGAAAATGAGAAAACACATCATAAATAGTCCAACACATGAATCTGTGAAAATGTCCTTTTCCCCAATCATAAGTCGACACTTCAAATGAATAAGTACAATAGCTTCCACCAATGGCAAAAATCAACCCTCAATATACGAACAATGAAGTTTTTATACAGAAATATTTGCAAAAATATTGTCATAGTTGATCGAGTATATTATAGGTAAATCTAAAATGAAATTGTATCTGTTAATGCAAACCAATAGGGAAGCGGAAGTTGGAACTTCATCAAAATGTAGCTAATTTGAAGGAATTGTTCTTACGGTGTATGGGTTTGGTCCTTGTTCTTGTTATGATTTCTCTGTTGTGAAGATTGAGTTAGTCACTTAATATAGTAAATCACACAAGTTCTCCCATGTTTATTCATTCTTAATTGACAATTTAGTCACCCTCTTATGATCTCATCTACTTCATTGTGCTTGAAAAAAGTAGGTTTAGTAGAAAGGTACCATTTACCTCATCTTTGTATAGTTTAAATCATTCTCCATTACCTCCAGAAAATATTTCTCTTTATGTTACCTTGTATACACCACCAAAAATTTGAGTTGTTCTGGCCACACCTCTCAATTTATTTTTGTAGTCGTGTTTGTGCCGCAAACAACCCAAATTTATTTGAATATACTATTAAATTGTGAATAATAAATGGGGACCATTAAAAAACAAATAGATTTTAGGAAACATTACTTCACTCTTTCATACCAAAAACTTTAGCAATAAAGGGCATAAGCCCAACACTGCTTTGATTTCATTGCACTTTGGGAAAATACTTAAAACTACACAAAATAAAAAAGTTGGAACACATTCTAACAAAGTCTTAATTGAAATGACGCTGAACATTTTAAGTTATATGAAATTTCCCATTAAAAGGTGAAAAAACCCTCGAAATACAAGCAAATAGCGATATCATTGAAAAAGGAAAATACGATGAGGTCGGACTCGATAGAATAATAAAAAAACATTGAAACATGCTGAAAAATTTGATAAAGCGCAATTCTTTATTACGGATTTTAAACGCATGTCACATCATAACTTCCTCATCCCGAATAGAATTGTGTACACCTTCGATAAAGTGTGATATGCGATTTGTGCGGTTAACATCTATGTACACTCACGGTCAAAATACATATGGATGTTTGTAAAATATACGATTTGTGATATAACCTTATTACCAAAGTGCTTGAAGTGATACTTTATTGGAAAAATAATGAGGGGGGGGTGAATCAATATTCCTTTCCAATTAGTATTATTATTAATCTTTTAGATAATTAGTTAATCTTCAATTATATCGGTGTTTGTATAATGATACAAAGGTAAACAAAATGAACACAATGCACATAGTGTTTAAGGTGGAAGCCCTCTACGATTATCAGCAAAAAAATGAAGCATCATTTTGACAAGGGTTAAATAGGTTTATGTGTCAAAAATTAGGTTGTAGGATTCATGTTTTTCTTTCTTGGTCGGGGGAAATATTAATTTTTTTAGAAGTTGTAAAGTTAAACCACTCATTTTAAAGTCCTCATGTCACATCATTGTCATTTTCTGACTTATTTTAATTTCCAAGGTTTTTTGTACCAAAGCGTCAAATTATTGACACGATTTCATAGCGAAATAAGCATGAAATCACTTTTCGCCTGTGAAACTACTAATAACTTAAAATGGCAAAAATAGTCAAATTAACACTACAAATACTACGAAAGCACAATTTTTTGTCATCCTTGTCGGTCAGGCACATTAGGTGTCGAGAAAATCATTGGGGAATGAGTAGGTTAAATGACATTTAGTCATGGAGGATAAATCAAGGTACATGCTCGAGTTTGTAGTCATCATGATACGGTTTAGGTAAACTATGAGAGTTTTCACATTTGAGTCATGAGAAGACATCAAAACTTCAAAATCCTTTCCTAATTTAGTCATTCTCATTTCTAATTCCTCCTTGCATAATATTTGAGCTATGAGAAACTGTTATACTAAGCCAAAGTAGCAGCTGGTTATTTTCAAATGTTTACTGCGAACATCATCAAGCGATCTTCAAATTCATCGAGGAGAGGTTGAACATCATGACAGTGCGCGCAAATCTTGGAAATCATGGCGAGAGAAAAGAAGGACTATGAGGGTGAGCGATTGAAATGTGAACATGGAGACATGAATTTGATCTATGAAGAACCAACAATAGTGAAGCCTTCGGAAGAGAAGGTTGCCTGCAATTTTGTGAAAGTCTGAGGTTTTTCTACACGGTGTCCAAGGAGTTTGTTTTGAATTTTAGTGGAACAACCACTAAGTGGGAATGTTAGAATTTTCCATCACACCGGAGAGTTGTTACTCTTTGCTACATAGATTCCAAAGGTCGAGCTAGTTTCAAAGGTTTCAAGTTTAACATGAGCGATTGAGAGTTCATTGAGCTTGAGCATGCTAAAATGGATCTCACCAATGCCATTCTGATTACATAAAGATAGTTATTCAAAATTGTTGCTCATCATCCAAAAGTACTTTATACGTGAAGGAGAATGTCTTAAAGTGTACTCATATCATTTCAAATTAACCACTTTATTGGTAATATTTCCTTGATATGCTGTTGTCACTAAGTAATTCCTAGGGTTGTGGGATTGGGATTTTGTAGTTAAGAAAACCGAGGGAGTAACCAAGAAATCGCTTTGGGAATTGAGATCACTTCTTTGAGTACGAGAGATGTCTATAAATATTTAGCTTTGTTTGGTAAAGGTTTTAGGCTAGATATGAGTGAGCAATAGGATTGATTTTAGAAGTGTGGTAGGAATAAAAAAAATGTTCAAAGGTTCAAACCGGAGGATACTGTCGAACATTGGGCATTGGAGTCAACTCTCTAAGCGGTAGGAAATAAGACTTAAAGATGAAAATGTACTAAGGGCGGGATAGATGAACTTCTAAGGCTTTGAATAGATTTTGTTGATGGAATGGGTGGGAAATCTAGAAAAAGGAGCACTTAAGAATCCTTAAGTTACGAGAAGAGGATTGAATGAGATCAAAGAAGCTGGGACCTAGAGAAATTAAGAATTCTATGGTGCGAAGATGTGACGAGAGAAAACATAAAAATGCCAACTAGTTTAAAACATGGAGCTTATTATCACTAATCCTATTTAGTTGCTCCTTGGTTGATCATTCCCAGGTAAAACAAATAAAATGAATGTATGTAAACTTTTTAAATAATAACACTAAAAACGGGAAAAAATACGAGACTTATCTTGTCACCCGAGAATCCTTAGTTGTGATGTCTCCTAATCTTGTTCCAATTTTACCCTTCGCTAATGACTCACACCAACTTCAATATATGTCTAGCAAAATGACTATAGTAGTCTTAGAAAATTTTATTCCTATGAATACTTCGAATTATGAAGTATTTATACATAATTATTTCGAAAATATACGATTTGAGATAATGTTTTAAGGAAAAATAGAAATGCAACATAAGAAAGAGGATAACCAGCAGCTTGAAGTTTGCAAGGCTGTCCTCTTTTCTGAGAAGCTAGAACTATTTATCTTATCTAAACTAATTTTTGATGTGTCTTTGTGAGCATAGGCTGGCATAAGTGCATATTCTTGTGGAAGATGACTTGCCCAGGAATACTCTTCCTTTTTCACCTTCTATTTTGATGTCTTTATCTCTACTTTCACTATTTCAACACTGCCCCGAGTAATTGAAAAAATGACTAGCGGTAACAATTTGATTTCTTTGATACCACTTTGACCCTGATACCCTTTGACATTGATTTTTTCACCATAAGGTAACAGTAGAATATGATTTTTTTATATGATTTTCTTGCTCTTTTCCTGTCAAATTCACATCAGATCTGTGAATTCTTGCCACTCTTCAGCAGTGGGGATATTCATATTCTTTAGTTTCCTGTAACTTTCATCAGCCTCTGTATATTTAGAAAAGTTTGGCTTTACTGTGAACATATGCTTGATTTCATTTTCCAAAAAGAACAAATTTTCAAAATATTGAAGTAGTACTTTGCCACTTGGAGATCCTTGAGGCAAAGGTTGTTTAGCTTGCTCCTTAGCATGAGCTCTGATTTTCTGATCATAATCCTTCTGTGGCATTAAATTTTCATTTAATGCATGAATGTTTGGTAAAACTGCTTCTGATAATACTTTGTATTTGGCCCAAAATCTTGTGATGGCCAAGTTCATATATTTACATCTGTCATCCAAATTATTCATCATGTTTCTCTTATTTAGGACTTTCTTAATTTGAGGGATGGCCTCTATTCTGTCAGCAATTTTCAACTCTTCTAATTCTTCCCTGTTTTTTCTGTTAAAAAATGCTATGAGTTGAACTGCTTGTGGTGGCTTATTTTCAATTTCTTTTTTGGTTTTATCAATTTCTGCATTTGCAGCCTGTAGCAATTCTTTCTGCTCATATATTATCTGAATGGAAGGCCATTGTGAGTGAATGCCTGCAATGATTTTTGTCCATAAATGATTTTTTATGTATGCAACTTCATCTGTAAGATCCACCTGCTGTTGAATAATTTTTACTTGTTCTTGTAGTTTGTTAGCCCTCTGTTCATGACTTTTGGAAGTAATTAAGGCATCTCTTTTAGATGTTTCTAGATTTTTAATGGTGCCTTTTAAACTGAGTATTTATTTATCTTTTATTGACATATCTTCCATGGCTCTGATTATTGCAGCTTTTTCCTCTACTGTGTTTATCTATGAGGTTGATGAAGAAGAGGCAGAGATGTCATGAGAAGTGATTGGCACTGTAGTTGCCAATACTCCTTGCGGTGCCAAGTGTTCTACCAATGTAGATGGAACAGTTGTACTTACAGTTGGGATCACTGTAGGAATGAAAACCTGTTGAGCTTTCTTCATATTTTCATTTTCTTGCAGGAAAGCTTCTATTTGGTTTTCCATTTTGTTTATCTAGGCTGTCATTTTAAGAACAAGTTGTTTTAGTTCATCATTTTCTGTGTTCTGCTGAAGGATTTCTTTTGCCTGGGGGTTTTCACTTTGAGGAAATTTTAGTTGCTATCTGAAAGCAGCTATGTCTTCATTTTTCTGTTTGATTATAACCTTTGCTCCTTCAATGTTTGCTGGGTCAACTCCTACTTCAATAATTATATCCTCCAATGCTTTGATTCTTAAGTTATTGGCATATAATGAGGCTTCATCAAATTTCATTTTAGTTTGAAGGTTTATCAATGTTTTCTCAAGCCTGATAGAATTCGTAGTCTTATTGACTATTTTAGACTATAGCGTCTCAGTATTGCTCCTATGAAATTCTATTTGGTCCAATTCATGGACAACATCTGCATCAACTTCAAGGTCTGTCTTCAAATAATCTACAATTTTTTTTGGATCAGCCACTGTGGGCTTGAGAAATGACATAACAAATATTTTTGAAGAATAATCAAAAGCTAAAAGGAGTCTATCTTTATTTGCAGGCTTTTCTTTAAGGAACTTGGAATATGCTTCAATTTTGATTTCTTCACTCTTTTCTTTGATTTCTCTGAACCTGATTTGAATATCTGACTCTATGTTGTTAGGTTCTTTAGAAGAAGAAGGCATATCAACCTTTGTTTGTTTATCCACCATGACTGTGTCCTTTTGCTGTGTTCCAAGTTGGACATTTTGAAGCTCTTTTAGTGTTTAAATTACTATCCTTGTTGCTTCATCATCAGTTTCATGACCATTGTTATCTTCAACATTGATAGCTTTATCCCTTTCTTCATTAGTCAATTTACTTTTCTTATTGTAGGGAATTTTGAATCTTTTATCTTGAATAGTTTCAGCAGTGAAACTATCTTCCTTTCTGCTTCTTTTATGAAGAATTTCAGATTCTTTGTTCACTGTAACCACCTATGTTTGATCAACTTGTTTATCCTTTCCATTGTTTTTCCGCATGCCCTGTGAATCATCATCAAATAAAGTATTTGGCTCCCATTCAAGTTTATTGGCATATTTTTCATTTTGGGGCTTGGGATCATGCAAGAAGGCAAACAACTTAAATTTCAATCTTATCATGCTTAAAATACTCTGAGGATCATAATTCCACATAAAGTTGTATGGGAATTTATATTCTTTCAATTTGAAATTAATTTCATTTGTTGCTTCTCTGTTATTCACAATAAATGGCCCAACTTGATTTTTCAGTTTGAACTGATTCTTTTTTCTAGAAGCTATGAAATTGACTTCATCTGCATTCAATAACTGCCTCAAATATTCTAAAGCAAATATCCTTGTTGTCACAAATCTTGACAATTTATATGGGGCCAAGAGTGCACCATATACTCTAATCTCTATGTAATTCTTGTATAAGTACCAATCCCCTGTTTTACAGCTCTTTGATAGCTGTAAGATCCTCTTTGTTTCTTGATTAATTCTAGGGGTTTGTTCTTTATTCAGTAAATTCATAGCAGGTACTAAAAACAAGTCATTAAAGTCTGCAAAGTTGTATTCCCTGTTCCATTTTCTCAGAATTGATGACCAAAACACAACTGAAAGTACATTCCCTTCTAGATCTATCTTTTGAAACTCAATAGGAAACTTGTCTTCTTGATAATACAAAAAGAGATGAAGTAGATATGAGGTGTATCTAAAGACTCCTTCTTATGACAATCTGGACAATTGATAATGCATGTTTTCTCCAATGAACTTGGCAAAATTGTACACAATGGATGGAGATTGGCCAAGACTCAGAGTAGATAGAAAACCTAGGATAGCAAGATCAGTGAATTCATCACTGTTATATCCTAGTATGAATGATAGCATGGAGACAATCTGTTTGGTTTTATTTGGAAAATCAAAAGTATAAAATGGAGGATTGAGCTTAGGGATATCAACCTATTTGGGACAAAAAGTCTGGAAGACTTTGAACTTAGAAGAAAAATCAAGGTCTAAGTAAAGCTGAGTTAAATCCTCTATTGACAATGAAGCAGCATTGGGGTTAGGATTTAGTTGCAGCATAGAGTTTATGGATTTTGCATTGATGTAAAATATGACCTCTCTGTCTTTATTGACAATGCACCTTTGGTCTGGAAGATAATAGGACTGACACAATCTAACAAAATCAGGGGCTGAATGAGTAAGAGGGACAATGTAATTTGGCAGATTGGAATCCCAGACTGGTATATCTTTGTCATATTTCTCTACAGATTTACCAAAACACCAGTTATAGACATCAAGTAAATTGAACTCTACTGAAGGGTCCAATATTTTGTAGTCAAGGTCAACCAGAGGACTATTTTCTTGTGAAGTAATTGGAGGTTGGATAGGCCTGACAACTTCTGTGGAATCAGCAGTGAGTGCAGGGCTAGGTTTATCAAGTTTAGAAGACTCAAGCTAAGGGATTTTAGTATAGGATTTCTTTTGAGGTTTTGGACCTCCTGATTTGGGGGTTACTTGTTTCTTTGTCATTTTTTAATTGAACAGAGCAAGCTTAGACTGTTTGTTGAGTTCTTTTGTTTGAAACAAGGGATTTTTGGAGAATATCTCTGGTAAAATAGGTTTCTGAGCAAAGTTTTAGATGAAAAGAGGGTTTTAATGCTCAGAAGAAAGGTTATGATCAATTCCAGCAGTGAAATTGACTAGGGTATGGACAAAACTTGCAAAAATGGAAATGAGGAATACAGGGGAAAATTTGACAAATTTTCCCCTGTACTTTATATGTTTTTTGCAATTTCTGTGTGGATAATTAAGATAATTACATGAAATAATTGAAAATTGGTGCTTTTTCTTTTGGAAATTGAAGCTTTTCTGGTTAATTTTGATGAAAAATACCTTTAAAAGGTATAATTGTGGTCGAAGACATTTCACGTGCGTAGTCTTCAATTCTGCTGAATTGGTTTATCAGAGGGTACTTTGGCTCTTCGTGGTTGAATTGCAAGGAAAATGGCTTGAAAATGGCGCTGGTAGGTTTGAAAATGCTGAAAAGGGCTCTGCACAGGCTCTCAAAAGTGTAATGGCGCACAATGGTGAAAATTAGATGAAAATAGGCTCTGTGGATGATTCACAGGTTAAAAGCGCGAATAGGTGAAATGTTATGAAAACATTGGGTTTTAACGTATTAAACCATAGTTTAAACTATAGTTAAATTACATTAAATAAAGGTTATCTGGGAGAGGTTTCGGAATACCACTCGGTGGTATTCGTGCAACTCCAGAGAGGTAAGCGGTAAATCACTTTTCGAACACGATCCAATCATATCAGGACACGTCGACACAGAGTGGTTTTGGAAAACAACCCATATCGCGTGAATTTTCAAAAACATCAGCCGATTACTTTATGGGCGCGAAAATGAATCGGCGCCATCGGATATGGTTTCAACAAGCAAATGGTCACGATCAAAAGGAAAGGTGTGGGGAAAGGTAAGTCATCAGGTTCATTTTGGGCCATAGGATCTTGGAAATAAAAGAAGATCAGATGGTTGTTATTTTACGTGATGGGGGAGGGATGGAGATGTATTAGACTATCGCGTTGATTTTCAACCATTGGATTAAATGGGATTTGGAGATCGGAGGGTTGAAATTCAATTCGATGGAGAAAGGGATATGGTTAAGTTTTATATACAAACAGACTTTGTATATAGGAAACATGGTCGGGAGGGGTATAAAAGGGTTTTAACCCAGGTTAACAATTGGGATATGGGATATGTATCAGGGAGAAAAGGGTT
Organism: Pinus albicaulis; assembly: GCA_034641835.2. Taxonomy (NCBI): domain Eukaryota; kingdom Viridiplantae; phylum Streptophyta; class Pinopsida; order Pinales; family Pinaceae; genus Pinus; species Pinus albicaulis. The sequence goes on along the minus strand of CM076575.1, from coordinate 326,241,679 downwards.
AGGTTAGGGTTTAACCTTGGGTTAGATGAGTTGGGTAAGGGAAAATGAAAAAATGAATGGGTTTTTTGCTTTGAAGTTTAGTTTAAATGAAACTTCGATATTTTTGCTTAAAACATATATAAAACATGTTTTAAAGGTTTTTTCATATATTTTTATTATATGGTTAATTAAACCAAGGTGATTTAATTACCATAGAGGCAGGACACTATATAAAGATATATTTTAGCCAAAAGGGGTTATAATGTGGGTTTTTATTAAACATGTGGGAATTATAAACTTCGGCTAAAATTATAATAAGTGGGTTTTTTGGTTTATTATATAAAAAGGAGTTATGTATAATAGGAGAAAGTTATTTTTATAGGGAATTAATACATAAGTTAAAGTTAATATGAAAATAGGACAAGGTATACTCAAAACACATAAACATAACAAGTAAAGTGAGGTTTCAAAACATAATTTGCATTGATCTTATTACTTAACTTATGATATAATGTTATTTTGAGGGCTTAATGTTTTCAAATGATGTAGGAAGTTAATTAAATGGGAATTATAATGCCTTTAAGTAAAAATGAAGTTTTACTTAGGATTTTTTAAGGGAATGAATGCATGAATGGTAAATGATGTGAATTTAGGGATTAATATAGATATTTTACACTTTCAACTGATCAGTCATAGAGCCTTGGGTCCGGTCCCAACAAAAGTCAAGATAATGCCTTGAGCCTTTATGACTGATAGTTTTAGAATGTTTCATGACTATGGGAAGGGGAAGTTAGTTATTTTGCAGTCCATGATGAATGATATTTACATTGAGACTTTCACCTTCTTCTACCTACCCAGCTTACCATGCTAAAAAAATTTCTTCCTTTGTAGTAAGGTGCATTTAAGCTAGCAACCTTCACAACATTTATTCTTTCTGAAAGAAAGTAAAACTATCTAATTCTACACTTATTTCATCCATGAATCCAGATTAAACTGTTGGATTCATTTTATTTCTCTACCTAACTACTAAATTTTCATGATTAAAAAATATGACAACTCATTATTCTCTATCCACAACAAGTGAAATTGAAAAATGACAAGTTAAGATTAAACTGTTTAACTCATCATGAACTATGGCATTTATTGACACTCTGCCGCAGTTAAAAAGTAAAAAGTAGTGGCATTTATGCTTGCACACATTCATGTTTTATTTATTTTTCTTTTGGGGTCTTTTATTTTTTCTAAGTCCTTTGATTATTCTTTTAGGACTTTTACCCTCTTTTTGATTTTTTGATTTTTTTGATTTTTTTACAAAATATGTGAATACAACTTGCAGAAGGAAAAGTATGTACATATTTACAAGATGATCAATAGTCAAGTCAAAATTATGACCCCTATATTATAGGTTGCTAACATCGGCTTCACTTGGGGATGGCTTTTCCTTGTGAAATCTCAAGAACTCTGAGATCAGTAGCCTTATCTATTGACCTGGGTGATTCTGTAAATGTCTTCTGTTTTCTGCAACAATCATATTTATGATATCTTATACTGCAAAGCTTAGGGCCTTCTCTTCGGGCTTCAACTTTGTAGATAATATATCCAATACAATCTACACTCTAACTATGAATATTTACAATGATAAAGTAAATAAATCTAAGTGTTAAGTGACTTGTGAGGAATACTAATGTTTCAACATCCTTCCATATACTGGTCCTTCTTGAAGCTCAGTTCCATCCAAATTCCTGATGAAAAAGGAATTATTGCCTCTATAACCATATATTACATAGGGTCCCTGCCATAGAAAGTCAAACTTCTCATGTTTACCTTTATCCTCTCTTCTTGCATCCCATCTTAAAACTTGATCTCCTATGAAAAAGTCATCTTCCTTAACTCTTTTATCAAAAATATTTTTGATCTTGTCCTGTAAAACTTGTGACTTTTCATAAACTTCATCTCTGGTTTGTTCAAGGTGTATTGTTTCATTGATTCTTCTTTGAATGTCATTAGTTTCTACCAGTGATTCCTGGATAATCTTCATGACTGAGATACCCAAGGAAGAAGGAAAAACTGCATCTGTACAATAAACAATCTGATATTGTGAAGTCGCTATAGAATTTTTTGTAGTAAGTCTATCAACCCAAAGGGCATAGACCAGCTTCTTATTCCATGTCTTTTTATTATCTTGGAGTAGATTTTTGATGATGTTGACTAAAATTTTATTTGAGGATTCAGCCAGACCATTACCTTAGGGATAATATGATGTGGAATGACCTAAGGTAATATGGTATTTATGGAAGAAAGCAATCATCTTCTTATATTTGAAAGTAGCAGCATTGTCTGTGATAATTTTGTGTGGACATCCAAATATAGACAAAATATTACTTTCTATGAATGAGATAATAACTGAGTCTGTAGCTTGCCTAGTGGGAATTGCTTCAATCCACTTAGTAAAGTAATCAATAGAAGTTAGAATCCATTTGTGTTGACCTGAAGATGGAGGATGAATTTCACCTATGAATTCTAACCCCCATAGTTGAAATGGTTTTTTAGTGGATATTGGTTTCATAGGTAATGGTAACAGTTTCTTTTTACCTTTGAAAATTTGGCATTGATGGCAAGAGGTAACAAACTTTTTAACATTTGAAAATAAAGATGGCCAGTAAAAACTAGCTCTGAGTATTTTATCAGTTGTGATCTTCTAGTATAGATGGCCTCCACAGTCACTTGCATGAAATTCCTCAAGGATCTTGTCAGCCTCAGATTTCAATAGACAATTAAGAAAAATTCCAGTACTTTCTCTCCAATACAGTGCATTATTTAAGATACAGAACCTCATTGCCTTTTGCTTGATGAATCTTGCCTTGGTTTTTTTTAGTCTAGGAGGAGCTTGTAATTTTGTTAGTACAAAGATTATATCAGAGTACCATGGTGAGTCTTGATAGGCCTCGCTGATCGATGGAGTCTCCATATCCTCCTGTTCATCTACTTGTGCAATGAAATTAATATCTAAGGAATTGCAATTTGATTCAGCCATCAATCTGGCTAAACCCTGTCCTTTAATGAGTTTAGTTGGTTTAATTTCCAGATCATATTCAAGGATTGTGGCTATCCACTTTCCTTTCCTACTATCTGGTCCATCTTGAGTCAAAATTTCTTTAACTACTGCATTAGGGACATATGAAATGATGTGTGAATGAAATATATACAATCTGAAATCTTTGATAGCTTTAACTAGAGCCAAAGCATGTTTTTCTATTATGTTGTATTTCAGTGGTGCATCTCTGAGAGATTTACTAAAAAATGAAATGGGTTGTTCAAAGCCTTGATCGTTTTTATGTAGAAGAACTGCATCTATGGTGTGTTTAGATGCAAAGGAAAAGATTATGAAATCTTTTGTGTAATCTAGACTGATAAAGACTGGTGCTTTAGTTAAGGCCTGCTTGATAGATTCAAAAGATTGTTTGGCCTTTATTATCCATTTAATTGAGGAGTCATTTTTAAGCATGTTATTAAGATCTTTTATAATCTCAGCCAGATTTGATATGAATCTTCTTATAAAATTGATCTTTCCCAAGAATGCTTGGAGTTCTTTAATGTTCCTTGGTGGTTGAATGTTTAGAATTGCTTCAATTCTTGCAGGGTCTATTCTTATGCCTTATTTTGAAATGATATAACCTAGGAATTTTCCTTCTTCTAGCCCAGAAAGAGTCTTTTTAGGATTAAGAGATATACCATATTTTCTACATTTAATAAAAAATTGTCTCAGATGATCCAAGTGATCATCATTTGTTTTAGAAAAAATAGTAATATCATCCAAATAAATGACTAAAAACTCATGGATCTCCTTGGCAAAGGCAATATCCATGGCCCTTTGAAATGTAGCTCTGGCATTTTTTAACCCAAAAGGCATTTTCACATACATGAAAGTTCCCCATGGAGTAGTAAATGTAGTTTTGGTTTGGTCATCTTTGTGAACTAGAATCTGATTGTAACCAGAGAAACCATCTAATAAAGAGATTCTAGAAGAACCTGCTACCCTCTGTAAAATATGGTCCATTTTTGGCAATGGATAGTTATCCTTCAAGGATGCTTTATTAAGATTCCTAAATTCTATGCATAATCTAATTTCTCCTGTCTTTTTCCTGGTTGGCACTAAATTCAATACCCAGTCAGAAAATCTGACTGGTGCAATTATTTGTGCATCAAACATTCTTTTGACTTCTTTTTCGATTAATGGTAACAAAACTGGATTAATTCTTATGAGTTTCTGTTGAAAAGGTTTTTGATTTTCTTTTAAAGGAATTTTATGTTTGATAATGTCTATGTTGTAAGTTTCTAAGTCTTCATAGCTCCATGCAAAAACATCTTGAAATTCTTTTAAAAGTTCAATGTATTTAGCCCTTTCATCTGATGATAAGGATTTGGATAATTTGATTATTCTTTGTTTTTCATCTGTCCCTAAGTTATACGCTTCTATGTCAGACTTAACTGGCTCCATTTTTGGCCTTATGGGCACATCATTGGAGTCAAATAAATCTTCTAGAGGAGTTAAACCTCTGGGTAAAATGTTATTCTTTAAATCAATCAAATCTATTTCATCTTCAATCAATTCCTCTATGTCTACTTTTTCCATTTCATCAATGTCACTTTGAGTAAAAATAGTAAGCTTTTCAAACTTATGTACATCTAAATTATCTAAATCATCTATTTGACAAAAAATTAAATCTATATCACAAGGTGAATCTATGTTACAGTCGTTATCGATTTGACAATTTTGAAATTCATGCTCATTATTTAAAAAGTGATAAATTTGCTGATCCTCTGAAAAAATTTGCCAATATTTCACATTATCAGGAACAATAGTCCTATGTTTAATCTCAGCAGTGTCTTTTTGCAATGGTGAAAAAGGAAATTTACAACTGCTGGCAAAATTTGCTAAGCAATGGGCCTGTATGTTCTGATCTCGAGGGATGATAGAAAAATTACCTTTTAACAATTCTTCAAGAAATTCCAATACTTTTTCTCTGTATCTTGCAAGTCTAGGGTTGTGAACTGAATAATCTACGTTTATTTTCTTTATAACTAGTTCAGAATCACCCATAACCATTATTCTTTTTCCTCCCTTTTTTCTAATAATTTGCAGGCCTAATATTAAAGCTTTGTATTCAGCCATATTATTGGTGCATTTGAAGTTTAATCTAAAGGCATGTCCTTCAGAATGGTTTTTTTCAATGTTTGTAATCCAAACACCAGCTCCAACTCCAAATTTATTAACAGATCCATCAAAATATAAATGCCACAAAACTTCATGACCAATATAATCATCCATGATTTTAATTTTTTTATCAGTAAGTTCAGTTGGATTTTCATTTTGATCAGAGTTACTGAGAATAAAAGAATCAAGATCAGTGGGAGTAGCATAAATTGGATAATTTGTAGGTCTGTCTGCAGTACTGATCATGTACTTGATCAAGGTTTCTCTATAAAGCTTTTTAGGCTGTCCAAATACCGAGATAGTAGCATAACTCATATCCAGTTGTAGAGATCCCTGCAAATTTTCTCCCCATGAGCGAGAAAGAAGCATGCCATACTTTGGCGGGATGTCAGCTACTACAACATCCATGATCATACTCTTACAAGGATATTGGACTAGGTTAACACACAGATCTTTAATCAAACCAATACATTGGACTTTGGATGAATCAAATGAGAACAAGTCCTTATAGGGTCTGGTTATGTCTAGATTCAGGGTTTCCATTATAGCTCTAGGCATTAAGTTGTGGGAAGCTCCAGTATCTAGCTTAGTATTATGTAATATTTGGTCATGTATAGTAAGACTTAAATAAAATGGGGGTACCGACCCATCTGAATTCTTTCCATCTACATTGGGACCAAAAATCAATTCAGGCCTATCTTCATTCATGTTGATTGTATCTTCATTCTCATTCACATTCAATGCATCAGAAATCATAGATCTATACAAATCATTTTTAGCTAGTTCTACTAAGGGAACAATTATTTTTAACTTGGATATTTCAGACTGCATATTAAATGTTGGCTGAGATATAATGGTTTGAATCACTTCTTCTTTTAGAACTGTGGTTTGTGATGACTTTTCTTGAGTTTCTACTATTTTTTCTTTGTTTTGAGCTCTTCTCTTGTCTTTTTTCTGAGTTTCTTGGTTTCTGCTATCCTTAACTGTTTTTTCAGGAATATTTTGAGGGTTAGCAGAAGTTTTATTAGTTTTAGGATTCTCAATAGAAGGTTTAGGATCTGATATTTTAAAGTCAGTAGGATTCTTTCTTGGCTCAATGACTTTTTTTGAATTGGTGGCTTTGGGAGAATTAGCTTTTGAAACATCTTTAGAATATTGAGCCACCTTGTTAGTAATATCTACAATCTTTGGGCCTTGCTGCTTTTTAGGACTGGTTGGGTTTGAACTCTGTTTGCTATTTCTAGGAAGAATCTGCAAGAATTTTGATTTTGAAGTATCAGTCTTTTTTTTTTTTGTTCTTGTTGGTTTGGAGCATTATTCTTTATGACAGGTTCATTGGTTTTCTTGCTCCTAAGGTTGTATTGACTGTGAATTTCGTTTATTGCAAAATCATAACCTTGTTTATAATCATAGGATTCTCCATATTCTACTTTTAACTGTTGAAGTTCAAAGAGTTCCTGGTCCTCCTGGGTGAGGAAAATGGTATTGCTTTCATCAATCCCCATAACAATGTTGATGTCTTCCTCCTCGTCAACACTGTTTTGTGAACTTTATGAAAAGTTTTCTTGGAATGGGGTTCTTATATTTTGATCAGGGGAAGGTTCCTTACCTTTCCCGGGGTTGTTGTTTTTTCTGTAATTGGGATTCTGAATCTGGGATTGATTGTCCCATTGTGGTTTCTTTTCAATTTAATCCAGTCTATCTGCTAATTTTTCTAGTGCTTTAGTAATGAAATCAAAATTACCATCTAAGTGAGATGCTTCTTCTTTAATAGTAACCCTTCTTTCGTTTCTCAGTCTGGCCTTCTTTGCAAGTATGTTGATTTCTACACCTACAGCGTTTTGTTGCATTTGTTCTAAAGTATTTGCATCCCTTTCCCTAAGTTGGTAAGCCATGTCTACGTCAAATCAATCAGGGAATTTGAGTAGCACGGAATATGGAGTGGGTTTAAGGTCTGCAGGAATGGCATTGTAAACACTGTTATATCTTGTGCAGAAGTCTTGGACAGACTCATTTGGGGCTCTCTTGACAACATCAAACTCAGATAGAATTTTCATAGGGTTCTTCTTTTTCTCCCATTTATTTAGGAAGGCTCTATGGAATGCAACTAGGTCTGCTACACTACCAGCTCCTAAAATTTTAAACCATGTTTTTACTTCTCCAATTAAGCTTTGAGAAAATAACCTCATTTGGACATCAGATTCATCTATCTCATAGACTTCCCAAAAATCATTCATTCTAGTAATATGTTTTTGTGCAACAATCTGTGAAAGATTATCAAACAGTGGAATATATTTTTGATAGTTCTGGGGCATGTCATGTAGATTTTGAGGTAGGACCAAGGGAGCATATCGGGCTGCCATGGCTTGGATTTTAGCTGAACTGTGAGGTACAGTTGTAGTAGTAGGGATAGTGCTGGTTACTGCAATGGATGTACTTGAAGAGCTTGGTAATGGGGATGAAAAATAAGTAGTATGGCTAATGGTAGTTGTAATGGGTTGGGTAAATGATGGATATACAACTTTGGGTTGCAAGGGCAACTCAGGGATAAATGGATCAGTTGATGAAATAGCAGTGGATTGTGGATATGATGAGTATATGATTCTATGGGGCAGAGGCAACACAGGGCTTATAGGCTCTTGAGGTGAACTGACAACAGAATCAGTAAATGATGTGGCAGCATACAGAGTAGAATCTGATGCTAGAAAGACTGTTGTATATAGCTCAGAAACTGGGGGTTTAAATTTAGACAAAAAAATTTCTAACTTAACAGCTTCTTCAATGTCTTTAATTTTTGTGACACTTACCCTTTTAATTGGAATTTTACTTTCAGTTTTATCTGATTTAGTAGGAACATAAATAATTTTGTGTTTTTCACTCACATAGGAAGTAAAAACTAGATCTAAAACAATGTATTTTAAATCCGATTTAGATTTTGTTCTAAATAAATATTTATCAAACTTTAAGTCAAAATAAATGTCTGATAAGCTTACCAATTCTTTGGGTAAAGAATCAGCTCTTCTCAGAGGTATCTCAGTTTCAGAACTATCAATTTGTTTTTTCTTCTTTTTTCCTATCTGGTCCGAATTGTCTATTATCTCTGGAGGATTAGGATTGGGGTTGGATCTAGTGTAGTAGACTTTTTTGGGAGCCAGAATTTTTATTGGGTAAAATACCCACAACCTTTAAACTCAATCTCGAAGTAGAAAAGATAAAATTAAAAATCTTCCTTCAAGATTAAACTTAAAACTAGAGAGTGGTTAGTTCCCCAATTGAGTTGCTAGTATGTTATCACCCTAGTAATTCTCAGGTTGTGGGATGAGGATTTTTGTAGTTAAGAAAACCAAGGGTAACCAAGAACCACTTTGGGAATTCAGGATCTAGCCTTCCTGAGCTCCGGAGAGGGATCTCTCCTAAAGATTTAGCTTTGTTTTGGTAAAGGGTTTTAGGCTAGCTATGAGTGAGAAATAGGACTGATTTTAGAAGTGTGGTAGGAATAAAAAGTATTTCAAGGTAAACCAGAGGGATCTACCAGAACATTGGGCAATGGAGTCAACTCTCTAGGGAAGTAGAACTAGGAAACAAGACTTAAAGACGCAAATATACTAAGGGCGGGATAGATGACCTTCTAAGGCTTTGAATAGGTTTTCTTGACGGAATGGGTGAAATCTGAACAAAAGGGAACTTAAGAATCCTTAAGTTACAGAAAAGAGGATTGAAGGAGGGGATCAAACTACGACCTAGAGCAATTAAGAATTCTATGGTCTGGTCATCAAGCAGAAAACATAAAAATGCGAACTAGTTTAAAACAGGGAGCTTATTATCACTAATCTTGTTTAATTTCTCCTTAGTTGATCATTACAGAATAGAAACACATCAAATGAATGTATGTAAAATTTTAAAGAATAACACTGAAAACAGGAAAAAATTAGGAGACTTATCTTGTCACCATGAGAATCCTTAGTTATGATGTCTCTAATCTTGTTTCCAGTCTGCTACTTCGCTAATTGACTCACACCAACTTCAATATGTCTAGAAAAATGACTATAGTAGTCTTGAGAAATTTTATTCCACTCTGAATACTTTGAATTATGAAGTATTTATACACATAAATTTTTTACAAAATATCTCATAGTTTGAGATAATGTTTTAAAGAAAAACAGAAAATGTAACATAAGAAGAGGGACAACAGCAAAACAGTTTGCAAGCTGTCTTCTTTTACAAGGAAAAATAGAACTAATTATTCTAATTAATAAAGCTTTATGATGTGTTGTAAGCATTGTTGGCAAGTGAAACTTTATCTCGTGGAAGATGACTTGTAGAATACTCTTCCTTTTCACCTTCTGTTCTGATACTCTTTATCTCTACTTTTCACTGTTTCACTACTGCAATTGGAAAATGACCAGCAACAACAATTTGATTTTACTGATACACTTTGACCCTGATACATTTTGGAACTGATTTTTTCACCATAAGGTAAAAGTAAAATATGATTTTTCATGTGATTTTCTTGTACTTTACCTGTCAAATTCACATCAGATCTGTGAATTCTTGCCACTGTTCAGCAGTGGGGATATTCATATTCTTCAATTTCCTGTAACTTTCATCATCCTTTTTATATTTAGCAAAGTTTGGTTTTACTGTGAACATATGCTTGATTTCATTTTCAAAAAAGAATAAATTTTCAGAATATTGAAGTAATTCTTTTCCATTTGGAGATCCTTGTGGCAAAGGCTGTTTAGTTTTCCCCTTAGCATGAGCTCTCATTTTCTAATCATAATCCTTCTGTGGCATTAATTTTTCATTCAATGCATGAATGTCTGGTAAACCTGCTTCTGATAATACTTTGTATTTGGCCCAAAATCTTGTGATGGCCAAGTTCATATCTTTACACTTGTCTTCCAAATTATTCATCATGTTTCTCTTATTCAAGACTTTTTTAATTTGAAGGATCGCCTCTGTTCTCTCACTAATTTTCAACTCTTCTAATTCTTCCCCATTTTTGCTGTTCAAAAATGCTATGATTTGAACTGCTTGTGGTGGCTTATTTTCAGTTTCTTTCTTGGTTTTATCAATTTCTGCATTTGCAGCCTGTAGCAACTCTTTCTGCTCATAAATTATCTGAATAGAAGGCCATTGTGAGTGAATGCCTTCAATGATTTTTGTCCATAAATGATTTTTTATGTATGCAACCTGATCTGTAATATTCACGTGTTGTTGAAGAATTTTTACTTGTTCTTGTAATCTATCAGCCCGTTGTTCATGCCCTTTGGAAGTAATTAAGGTATCTCTTTTAGAATTTTCTAGATTTTTAATGATGCCTTTCAAACTGAGTATTTCTTTATCTTTTAAAGACATATCTTCCATGGCTCTGATTATTGTAGCTTTGTCCTCTACTGTGTTTATCTGTGAGGTTGATGAAGAAGAGGTAGAGATGTCATGAGAAGTGATTAGCATTGTAGTTTCCAATGCTCCTTGTGGTGCCAAGTGTTCTGCCAATGTAGATGGAACAACTTTACTTACAGTTGGGATCACTATAGGAATGAAAACCTATTGAGCTTTCTTCAGATTTTCATTTTCTTCCATGAAAGCTTCTATTTGTATTTCCATCTCCTTTATCTGGGTTGTCATTTTTAGAGCAAGTTGTTTTAGTTCATCATTTTCTATCTTCTGCTAAAGGATTTCTTTTGCCTGAGGATTTTCACTTTGAGGCAATTTTAGTTGTTTTCTGAGGGTAGCTATATCTTCATTTTTCTATTTGATTAAAGCCTGTGCAACTTCAATATTAGCTGGATCAGCTCCTGCTTCAATCACCAAGTCTTCTAATGCTTTGATCTTCAAGTTATTGGCATATAATGAGGCTTTATCCAATTTCATTTGAGTTTGAAGGTTTATCAATGTTTTCTCAAGCTTGATAAAATTCATAGTCTTATTGACTATTTTAGAATATAGCATTTCTGTATTGCTCCTATGAAATTATATTTGGTCCAATTCATGGACAATATCTGCATCAACTTCAAGGTCTGTCTTTGAATAATCTGCAATTGTTTTTGGATCAGCCACTATGGGCTTGAGAAATGACATAACCAATTTGTTTGAAGAATAATCAAAAGTTGAAAGGAGTCTATCTTTGTTCCCAGGCTTTTCTTTAAGGAACTTGGAATATGCTTCACTTTTGATTTCTTCATTCTTTTCTTTGATTTGTCTGAACCTAATTTGAATATATGACTCTATGTTGTCAGGTTCTTTAGAAGAAGAAGGCATATCAACCTTTGTTTGTTTATCCACCATGACTGTGTCCTTTTGTTGTGTTCCAAGTTGGACATTTTGAAGCTCTTTGAGTGTTTCAATTACTATCCTTGTTGCTTCATCATCAGTTTCATGACCATTGTTATGTTCAACATTGATAGCCTTATCCCTTTCTTCATTAGTCAATTTACTTTTCTTATTGTAGGGAATTTTGAATCTTTTATCTTGAATAGTTTCAGCAGTGAAACTATCTTCCTTTATGCTTCTTTTATGAAGAATTTCATATTCTTTGTTCACTGTAACCACCTATGTTTGATCAACCTGTTTATCCTTTCCATTGTTTTTCTGCATGCCCTGTGAATCATCATCAAATAAAGTATTTGGCTCCCATTCAATTTTATTGGCATATTTTTCAATTTGGGGCTTGGGATCATGAAAGAAGGCAGACAACTTGCATTTAAATCTTATCATGCTTAAAATACCCTAAGGATCATAATTCCACTTAAAGCTGTATGGGAATTAATATTCTTTCAATTTGACATTAATTTAATTTGCTGCTTCTTTGTTATTCACAATAAATAGCCCAACTTGATTTTTCAGTTTGAACTGAGTCTTTTTTCTAGAAGCTATGAAATTGACTTCATCTGCATTCAAGAGCTGCCTCAAATATTCTAAAGCAAATATCCTTGTTGCCACAAATCTTGGCAATTTATATGGGGCCAAGAGTGCACCATATACTCTGATCTCTATGTAATTCTTGTATAAGTACCAATCCCCTGTTTTACAGCTCTCAGATAGCTGTAAGATCCTCTTTGTTTCTTCATTAATTCTAGGGGTTTGTTCTTAATTCAGTAAATTCATAGCAGGTACTAAAAACAAGTCATTAAAGTCTGCAAAGTTGTATTCCCTGTTCCATTTTCTTAGAATTGATGACCAAAACACAACTGAAAGTATATTCCCTTCTGGATCTATCTTTTGAAACTCAATAGGTAACTTGTCTGCTTGATAATACAAAAAGAGATGAAGTAGATATGAGGTATATCTAAAGACTCATTCTTCTGACAATCTAGACAATTGATAGTGCATGTTTTCTGCAATGAACTTGGAAAAATTGTACACAATGGATGGAGACTGGCCAAGACTCAGAGTAGACAGAAAACCTAGGATAGCAACATCAGTGAATTCATCACTGTTATATCCCAGTATGAATGATAGCATGGAGACAATATGTCTGGTTTTATTTGGAAAATCAAAAGTATAAAATGGAGGATTGAGCTTAGGGATATCAACCTGTTTGGGACAAAAAGTCTGGAAGACTTTGAACTTAGAAGCAAAATCAAGGTCTAAGTAAAGCTGATTTAAATCCTCTATTGACAATGAAGCAACATTGGGGTCAGGATTTACTTGCAGCATAGAGTTTATGGATTCTGCATTGATGTAGAATATGACCTCTTTGTCTTTATTGACAATGCACCTTTGGTATGGAAGATAATAGGATTGACACAATCTGACAAAATCAGGGGCTGAATGAGTAAGAGGGACAATGTACTTTCGCAGATTGGAATCCCAGACTGGTATATATTTATCATCTTTCTCTATAGATTTTCCAAAACACCAGTTATAGACATCAAGTAAATTGAAATCAACTGAAGGGTCCAATATTCTTTAGTCAAGGTCAAATAAAGGACTATTTTCTTGTGAAGTAACTGGAGGTTGGACATTCCTGACAACTTCTGTGGAATCAGAAGTGAGTGTAGGGGTAGGTTTATTAAGTTTAGAAGACTCAGGCTGAGGAATTTTAGCAGAGGCTTTATTTTGAGGTTTTGGACCTCCTAATTTGGAGCTTACTTGTTTCTTTGTCATTTTTTAATTGAACAGAGCAAGCTTAGACTGTTTGCTGAGTTCTTTTGTTTGAAACAAGGGATTTTTGGAGAATATCTCTGGTAAAATAGGGTTCTGAGCAAAGTTTCAGATGAAAAGAGGGTTTTAAAGCTCAGAATAAAGGTTATGATCAATTCCAGCAGTGAAAATGACCAGGGTATGGATAAAACTTGAAAAAACGGAAATGAGGAATTCTGGGGAAAATTTGACAGAGTTTCCCCTATACTTTATATGTTTTTTTCAATTTCTGTTTGGATAATTAAGATAATTACAGGCAATAATTGAAAATTGGTGCTTTTTCTTTTGGAAATTGAAGCTTTTCTGGTTAAGTTTGACGAAAAATACCTTTAAAAGGTATAATTGTGGTCGAAGACGTTTCATGTTTGCGCGCAGTCTTCAATTCTCATGAATTGGTCTATCAGAGGGTACTTTGGCTCTTCGTGGTTGAATTGCAAGGAAACTGGCTTGAAAATGGCACTGGTAGGTTTGAAAGTGGTGAAAAGGGCTCTGCACAGGCTCTCAAAGGTGTAATGGCGCACAATGGTGAAAATTAGATGAAAATAGGCTCTGCGGAGGTTTCACAGTTTAAAAGCGCGAATAGGTGAAATGTTATGAAAACGTTGGGTTTTAACGTATTAAACCATATTTTAAACTATAGTTAAATTACATTAAATAAAGGTTAGGCGGGAGTGGTTTTGGAATACCACTAGGTGGTATTCATGCAGCTCTAGAGCGGTAAGTGGTAAATCACTTTTCGAACGTGATCCAATCATATCAAGACATGTCGACACAGGGTGGTTTCGAAAAACAGCCCATATCGCGCGACTTTTCAAAAACATCAGTCGATTACTTTATGGGTGTGAAAATGAACTGGCACCGTCGGATCTGGTTTCAACAAGTGAACAGTCACGATCAAAAGGAAAGGTGTGGGGTAAGGTAAGTCATCGGGTTCATTTTGGGCCATAAGATCTTGGAAATAAAAGAAGATCGGACGGTTGTTATTTTACGCGATGGGGGAGGGATGGAGATGTATTAGACTGTTGTGTTGATTTTCAACCATTGGATTAAATGGGATTTGGAGATCGGAGGGTTGAAATTCAATCTGATGGAGAAAGGGATATGGTTAAGTTTTATATACAAATAGACTTTGTATATAGGAAACATGGTGGGAGGGGTATAAAAGGGCTTTAACCCAGGTTAGAAATTGGGATATGGGATATGTATCAGGGAGAAAAGGGTTAGGTTAGGGTTTAACCTTGGGTTAGATGAGTTGGGTAAGGGAAAATGAACAAATGAATGGGTTTTTTGCTTTGAAGTTTATTTTAAATGAAACTTCGATATTTTTGCTTAAAACATATACAAAACATGTTTTAAAGGTTTTTTCATATATTTTTATTATATGGTTAATTAAACCAAGGTGATTTAATTACCATAGGGGTGGGACACTATATAAAGATATATTTTAGCCAAAGGGGGTTATAATTTGTGTTTTTATTAAACATGTGGGAATTATAAACTTCGGCTAAAATTATAATAAGTGGGTTTTTGGGTTTATTATATAAAAAGGAGTTATATATAATAGGAGAAGGTTATTTTTATAGGGAATTAATACATAAGTTAAAGTTAATATGAAAATAGGACAAGGTATACTCAAAACACATAAACATAACAAGTAAAGTGAGGTTTCAAAAGATAATTTGCATTGATCTTATCACTTAACTTATGATATAATTTTATTTTGAGGGCTTAATGTTTTCAAATGATGTAGGAAGTTAATTAAATGGGAATTATTATGTCTTTAAGTAAAAATGGAGTTTTACTTAGGATTTTTTAGGGGAATGAATGCATGAATGGTAAATGATGTGATTTTAGGGATTAATATAGACATTTTACACTTTCAAGTAATCAGTCATAGAGCCTTAGGTCCGGTACCAACAAAAGTCAAGGAAATGCCTTGAGCCTTTCTGACTGATAGTTTTAGAATTTTTCATGACTATGGGAAGGGGAAGTTAGCTATTTTGCATTCCATGATGAATGATATTTACATTGAGACTTTTCACCTTCTTCTACCTACCCAGCTTACCATGCTAACATTTTTTCTTCCTTTGTAGTAAGGTGCATTTAAGCTAGCAACCTTCACATCATTTATTCTTTCTGAAAGCAAGTAAAACTATCTAATTCTACACTTATTTCATCCATGAATCCAGATTAAACTGTTGGATTCATTTTATTTCTCTACCTAACTACTGAATTGTCATGATTAAACAGTATGACAACTCATTATTCTCTATCCACAACAAGTGAAATTGAAAAATGACAAGTTAAGATTAAATTGTTTAACTCATCATGAACTATGGCAATTATTAACACTCTGCCACAGTTAAAAAGTAAAAAGTAGTGGCATTTATGCTTGCACACTTTCATGTTTTATTCATTTTTCTTTTAGGGTCTTTTATTTTTTTTAATTCCTTTGATTATTCTTTTAGGAATTTTACCCTCTTTTTGATTTTTTGATTTTTTTGATTTTTTTACAAAATATGTGAATACAACTCGCAGAAGGCAAAGTATGTACAGATTTACAAGATGATCAATAGTCAAGTCAAAATTATAACCCCTATATTATAGGTTGCTAACAGTTGTCATGCAGAGGAGCCATTTCTGGAGGTCGTGGCCATAGTCTTCTTCTTGCCCTGGGGGTGGATCATCAGGAAAAAAAATTTCCTGGTTTGGGAAATGAGCTTACTACATTGTTTTGTAGTAACCAAAGAGATAGTGGTAGGCGGTGGTACCTCTGGTATCCTCTACATCTTATTTCCCAAGGTAACTATAACAATGCGAGGTCGTGACTTATACATAGCATGTCACTTCCACAAGTATGGTTGGCCTAATGATACATCAGCAACATAAAGAGGAGCAATGTCACATAATACCTCATCTGTAAAGGGCTTGATGCTATAGGGAAGGCGACATTGTTGGCTGACATAGAGATCCCGTCCTTGGTGAAGCCACCCGATGGTGTATGGTTGTGGGTGCGTTGTGGTTGGCAAGCCCAACTGCTTCACGACATCTTCTGAAATGGGGTTATTTTGGCTGCCATTGTCGAAAATGGATTGTAGCGAGGAACCCTTTACCCACATCTGGGAGTGGAAGAGACGTTCTGCCTCCTCTGGATCTTCCGATTCCTCCTTTTGGATCTTCGCAGTGGAAACAATGACGTTGAGATCCGCATCAATAATTTGTTTCCCTTTTTCATTCCCCTTGTCAGGTTCTGATTCAGATTCGGAGCATGCATATGATTCAGAAGCCCTCATCTCATCCATGAGCGACTGCTTGGCGCAACACTCACTTGTATTGTGAGTGGATCTCTTATGGAACTCACACCACTTTCTCGTGTCCTACTTTGGCTTCGTGGTGTTGTTATTTGCTTGTGGCTTTGGCAGGTTGTCTTGGGCTGCCATGCCTTGGCTTTGTCCTTTGTTCTACGGTTTGGGGTAACCTTTCCCTTGCTTTTTATTCGCATATCCAAAGTCTCACTTCTTCTGCTTGAATTTCTGCTCAATCTTGGTAGCATATCGGTATGCCGTACCAAGCAGGAGATGTCGAGGAACTCCATTTCCTCCTGAATGTATCCACCTGGATCATTAGCCTATGAAATAATTGATTTTTTTCTTTACATGCTTTGAAATGTTTCTTAGATTAAATTTCCAGTCGACTATGTAAATTTGTGCTCATTAAATCATCTCAAGAAAGTGGTTTCTATCATTTTCCAATTGGATTGGATTTGGGCATAGAGATATACATCAACGCTTTTTACTTGTCTTGATTTCAATACAGCAATCCTAGATTAAAATTTCAATTCTCGCAAGTGTGTAGATTAAGATTTCAATTCCTGCAAGTGTGATTGCACGCGCTATATTTTCTTTTGAATTTGTTTTCTTTCTTTTCGTTATTTAATTTCATAGATTAGTTGAATTTGTCTTCTTTATTTGCATTACTTGATTTCATAGGTTAGTTGAATTTCATTTTCATTACTTGATTTCAAAGATTAGATGAATTGGTTTTGTTATTTTATAGTTAGATTGATCTAAACTGAAAGTTAATTTCTAGAATATACAGTCCATACATGCTTCACAAGTTTACGAAACCCCCGGATTGACAATTAAATGATAGGCAATTATTTTTCCCCAACAGAAACTCCTGCCAAAAGGATAGTTGATATTGCTTCAAAAACTACTCAAACAGATATCCCAACCACTAGTCAGCAAAAAGAGCATATCCCAAAAGATGTTGTTGATAAATCAGATTTCCTAAACATGAGTAAGGCTTAGACCTTCGATATTTATAATGATTTAGAAAAACTCAAAATTCCTATTCCTCTAACAAATTTAATGAACAAAAATATGTACAGATCTCAGGTAATGAAAGCTCTAAATATAGGGGAAAATACAGATACTGTCAATTTTATTGATTACCAACCTGAACTTTTATTTGGACCAGAAGTATATGGAAAACCTCAGGAAGGAGGGGTGCCTCCATTCTATGTTAGCCTAAATGTTCATGACAAAATCCTGCATAATGCTATGCTAGATTTAGGTGCTTCACGTAATTTAATGCATAAGGCTATCATGGAGAAATTATGACTTGACATTACTAGATCATATAAGGATTTATATTCTTTTAATTCTAGTAAAGTAAGATGCTTAGGTATTATCAAATATCCGTGTGTTACTTTGGCTTAAATTCTAGTTTGGAGATGGATATAGTGGTTGCAGATATACCCCCTAAGTATGGCATGTTGTTGTCATGCTGATGGGGAGAAAAGTTGCAAGGAACCCTATAGATGGATATGAATTTTGCTACCATAATAGTTTTTGGTCAGCAAAGGAGATTATATAGGAATTCCTTGAGGAAATTCATGTTGAGTATTCAAGATAAGCCACACAACTATCCTCTTTATTCTTTCCATTCAGATTGAGACTCTTTCATTCTTTATAATGATGGAGACATCAACACTCAGGTTGCTAATTTAGAAATTGATATTTGTGAAATATATGAAAACCAAACAAAAATAGTTGAACAGGACATTCAGCTTGAAACTCTTTGGAACATGGACTTTGATGGATATTGTAGCAAAGAGGGTTTTTGGAAAGTGTGTGGATTTCAAATACAGGAAATAATCATGCTAAAGGACATTCATACATGCTTAATTTTCAATGCACAAATAATATAGTCAAGTATGAAGCACTTATACCAGGAATACATTTATTGAAAAAATTGGGTGCTAAAATAAATTCCATTCATGGGGATTCTGAGCTAATCACAAAAAAAATAAAAGGAGAATACTCTGCAAAAAACCCTAGATTAAGAGCATACAGAAATGTTGTACTGTATTTTCTAGAGAGTTTTGTAGAATATGACCTTTCTGCAATTCCTAGAAATCAAAATATCCTTGCTAATAGTCTTGCTTTTTCTGCCAGTACTTATAAATTTCCCCATCCAAATCAACAATATACAGTGGAAATGAAACACCAACCAATTGTTCCAAACAATGTTAGGTATTGGCAAGTGTTTGGAAATGATAAACAAACTGAAAATTTTCTGCAATCTAAGGATGAGTTTGAAGAAGATAGTATAGATGTAGAGTGTGATTTAGAAGATAAATTAGTTGTAAATTTTGATTTAGAAAAAAATTTAGACAACACAAATGTAAATGAACATGTAGATAATTTCGCAAATAAAGTATAATTGCTTGAAATATATCAAGAGAAAGAAGAATTTGAAATACTTCAATTAAAGGATAATGTTTTACCTAGAGGTTTGGTTCCATTAGAAGAATTGTTTGACTTCAATGATGTAGTTAAGAAACCTAAAATTGAGCCCACAAGGGCAGATGTAGAAGAATGCAACATAGGTAGTGAAAAAGACCCAAAAATGATAAAATTGTCTAAGTCATTCCCACCTGCTAAAAAGAAGAAATAATTGCTCTGTTCAAATAATTTACTGATGTCTTTGCCTAGAACTATGAAGATATTAAATCTTATGACACTAGTATTATAAAACATAAAATTCCAATTAAAGAGGATCGAAACCCCTTTAAGAAAAAAATTCTAATAACAAATCTAGTATTGATGCCTTTAATTGAGAAAGAAATCAAGAAAATGTATGATGCTGAGATCATAGTTCCTCTTAGGTACCCTAAATGGGTTTCCAATATAGTACCAACAAGGAAGAAAACAAGTGAAATAATATTTTGCATAGATTTTAGAACCTTAATAAAGTATCACTAAAGGACAACTACCCTTTACCTAATATGGATCACATTTTACAAAAGGTAGTTGGATCTAGTAGGATTTATTTGTTAGATGGTTTCTCAGGCTACAATCAGGTTTTGGTTCACCTTGATGATCGGGATAACGCATATTTTACTACTCCATGGGGTATCTCCATGTATGTGAATATGCCTTTTGGGTTAATGAATGATGGAGCCACATTTCATAGAGCAATGGATATTGATTTTGCTGATAAAATTCACATATTTATTGTTATATATCTAGATAACATCACTGTTTATTCCAAAACTGAGGAAGAAAATTTGTTACATTTGAGAAGAGTTTTTGAGAAATGTAGGAGGTTTGGAATTTCACTTAATCCTAAGAAAACACTTTTGGCCTTGAAGAAGGAAAACTTCTAGGTGATATCATTTCCAAAGAAGGTATTAGGATTGATCCTAGTAGGATTGAAACCATCTTGAAAATCAATCATCCTAGAAACATTAAATAAATTCAATCATTTATTGGCAAGATAAACTTCCTAAGAAGGTTCATTCCCAACCTTACAAAGCTTCTCATAAAAATAAAAAACATGCTAAAAATATATTCAGAAACAAGATGGAACATCGAAGCTAGGAAATCATTTGATCAAGTAAAGAAAGCACTGACAAACGCACCAGTCCTGATTAGTCTATATTTTACAAAAGATTTCATAATCTTTTTATTTGCATCTAAACATACTGTTGCAGTTTTTCTTTTAGATAAACAATGAGGGGTATGAGAAACCCATTGCATTCTTTAGTAAGGCTTTAAATAATGCTACATTAGAATATAACATAATGGATAAATAAGCCTTTGCACTAATAAAAGAAATCAAATATTTCAGAGTATATATTCTCCACTCTCACATAATTTCTTATGTACCTAATTATGTTGTTAATGATTTCTTCACTCAAAATGGACCAGATGGTAAAAGAGGTAAATGGATTTCCATTATTCTTCAATATGACATAGAAATCAAACCCACCAAGCTTATCAAAGGACAGAGACTAGCCAAATTGATGGTTGAGTCTATTTTTCATGCATTGGATATCAAATTTGTAGCTGCATTAGATGATCAAGAGGAGAAGGCAACTCCACAAATTTATGAGGTTTTTATAACCTCACCCTGGTATGCAGACCTTATTTTTGTTTTATTCAATTTAGAGAAAATGGATTTCATTTGGATGTTTGTTTCTATATATCCTTAGGATACTAGGGAGATCGTTTTTGTCCACAAGAAGGATTTATCGGGATAACAAAATGGCAACTCCGTTGGGGGATAGAACTTAGTTTTCCTTTTTGTTTTTCAGTTTGAATTTTAAGAGTCTTCTGATTTTGATTAGTCTTAAAACTAGGTTGGATAGATAACTTATCAGAATCCCTAAAAATAAAAACTGAATTTTTGTTTTTTTTGTATTTTTCCTGGCCTCTGCAGTTTTTATTTAAAGATAGTGCGGTAGCCTCCACAGTTTTTAGTTCAAAATAATGTGGTACCGCACTGTTCTCCATTGAAACCTGCAGACTTGTGAAATTTTTTTGAAAAATTAAGAATTCTCTTTTTAGGAGCCAGATTACCAGATTTTCTATGTTTGCCCCAATTTTTCTTGACAATCAAAGTCTTATGTGTGAGTTTCTTTCAGCAAATTTTGTGTTAGTCTCTGTTAAGTTGATTGGGTGTTTTGAGTCTCTCTTTTGAGAAACTCTTAATTTGATTTCCTTTGGTCATTACTTTGAGGTTTGTCTCAGTATCTTAACAATTTTTCATCTTTTTTTATTTTGTTTTTGCAAAAAAATTTCCCCCTCATTCACCGAGGGGGGAGGGGGGGGGGCTAAATTGTGTCCAAGTGTTAATCGCCTTTGAGTGTTTTTTTTACCTTTGTAATTCTCACCCAATTTTATTTACTTACACTTGATTGGTTCTTAGATAACATTAGAATCATCTTGTGTCTGAGAATTCTCTTGCATAGACCACATTTGCATAGTTAGAATTCTCATTTTTAGAATATGAATGAAAAATGTGCATAGATTACATTTGCATAGTTTACATTCTAGAAAAAGCATTATTTTTTCTTCGTAAAAATAGTGCTTTAGAAAATTTGTTATATTTTCTCTTATTTATCAATCTTTGCATTGTTGGAAGTGAATGGAACCTCTTTCCTTACTTTAATTAGGATTCATCAAATTGAAAAGATTACATTATGATATTCGATTGCATTCAGTTTTGGGTCAGGTCATAACACCATTGGTTTCATATCCATTTACCCTTTGAGTAATAACAACCAAATAACACAATGCTTAATTAAAATTCATCTAGAAAGTTTTACATTTTCTAGGGCTCTTTTCACCAATCTAGCTTAGGCTAGTGCTTTGGAATAGGTTGTAGTTAACTTTCCAAAGAAACTAAACAAACAAGTAGCATCTTGCAGTAAGGAAAATTTCTAATTGTTGCAATTCTGCGCTGGGAAGCTCTTCTTAAAAGAGTTAAGCACGAGATCATGTCGAAACCAGTGAGGTAATTGTACCTATCTCATTGTGAAAGATAGCAAATGTGCATGTACTAAAAATGGTAAACCTCAGATAGACCATTTTCGAGGAGCCTGGGTTCACTTGTTGGTAAACCTTGAATTTTATCAAGGAGCCTTCAAGGGGATTGAGCTTGTTGCTCTTCCCTTGCGTGTATATCAGATCGTAGATTGTTCCCCTAGGTATAATTGTCTCAGTTGGTGACCTTAGTGGCCATAATATTTAGGATTTTTCCCAAGGTGACGATGGAGGGAAGGTCCCACTATACCCGGAACAAACATTGACTAGACTCACTTGGATTTTCTGGAGGGTGTACTTCACTTCGAAATGGTATAGTGGAGGTACTTGCACCAGACTATTTCATTAAGCAGGTTGTCAGGGTAACTGTTCTGACCGCTAGTTTTCCATGTTAACTTCTACGACGTTGGATTTCATCACCAACTAGTGTTGTTATTATGGAAACATAGTATTTGTGTGTGGTTTGACTCCTAGATTTTATAGCGCGTGTTCATTTGTTTGTTTTTAATTTTTAGACCTTAGGTGTGAATTGTGAATTTTAATTGTTAGGTGTGAATTGTGAATTGTGAATATTTTTAAATTGTTAATAAAATTCACTGAAGT
This sequence comes from Pinus albicaulis, assembly GCA_034641835.2. Taxonomy (NCBI): domain Eukaryota; kingdom Viridiplantae; phylum Streptophyta; class Pinopsida; order Pinales; family Pinaceae; genus Pinus; species Pinus albicaulis. Next base: position 326,218,900 of record CM076575.1, on the reverse strand, counting down.
TGAATCTAATGGTAACTCTTCCAGAATTTACCAACCAAGGAACCCCTCTTAATGAGAATCCTAGTACTTTTCCTTGCTTTGCAAATGTTGGTCCTCCTTATATGGCTACATTGTCACTACCTGGATTTACAATAGGTTTACCGGTATGGTTATTTTCAACTTTTTTGACCTCAAATACTCCAATTGTTCCACCTCAATCGGATGCTTCACCTCAACAGAGTTCACCATCTCAACATCACCAACCTCATGTTAACCCTTTACCTTCTTCGCCCAACATGTCTTCCTCCCTTTCTTCTTCTTCGCTTGGTAAAAGCCTTTATGCTAGTAACCAGGTGGCTAAGAAGAAGAAGAAGCAAGATAAGAAAGAGGTCAACCAACCAACCATGGTTGTAAGTGTTAGTAGTGTTGAAGAAACCTCCAACATGCATCGTAAACTCAAATACCCTTGCAAGATTTGTAAGGGTGACCACTTCCTTATCAATTGTCCTGATATTCCAATGGTCTTGGAAGTATGGTCAGAAAATTCTCATAAGCTTACTATTGATCCATCAACCAATGAAAGTCAGGTTCCTAGGAAAAAGGGTAAAGTTATGCTTCCTTGTAGGTTATGCAAAGCGAGTCATCAAACTCACATTTTCCCTCACATGGATGAAGCCTCAAAATTGTTGGAAAACTTTACTGTTCCACAACAAAAACTTCCAATGGGTTACCGTAAACTTTCTCCCAACCTACCGTCAACTGACGAAGTGATTGATATAATTCCAAGTACAGTAAATACTGCTCTTCCATTGAAGAGTGAAACTCATATCACTTAGGTTTATGATCCATTAGTTGATCAAGTGGTCGAATTGATTTCACATCCGTTCGATCCCACTCTCCCTGTAGAGAGTGAACTTCATACCGCTCAGGTTCTTCTTGTTACATCACATTCTTCTACACCAAGGGGCATTTCACCTGTCTTTTCAGAACCCCCTCCGAGTACTGAGGTCTTTTCCTTTGATTGGAATAGAGTGACAGAACCTCATCTTTCTTCCTTCATCCCTTTCCAAATCATTGTAAAGGTTTGTGGTAAGAATGTGCGTCGCACAAATGTAGATGAAGGTGCTTCTATTAGTATTTTATCCTCGACTACTTGGAAAGCTTTGGGTTCCCCTCAGACTGTGCCTGTTACACATAATATGTCAGCTTTTAACAGAATCATTATTGAACCTTTAGGGATCCTTCCAAATTTTCCTATTACCTTGGAAGGTAAAACTATCTGTATTGATCTTATGGTAGTCTGAGGCCCTTTAGATTTCAATTTTCTCCTTGGGCGAGATTATGTCTATGCAATGAAAGTTGTCGTATCGACACTCTTTCGTGTGATGTCTTTCCCTCACACTGGAAAAATTGTGATTGTTGACCAACTTTCATTCATTAGTCTTGATTTCACTACCAGTAATCCGACATCCCTGAATTTTCCTTATACGGAAGTGGTATCTACCCTGCTACGGGTTAATTATGTGGCACCCATTCCTAGGTTTTTAGTTATCGATGCAAGTGAGCCTCTCACTTTTTGCTCAACTTCCTTTGACTTAGATCCGGTAATTGACATGGAAAACCCTATTGGATTATTTGAACGCAATGTTCTTATCCCTATTGAGTCCCTTGACATGTGTTCCTTCTAGAGGACTATTCTTCCATATGAAGAAGACCTCTTGGAAGCCATGATTGAGGAGTGTCCCTTGACATGTGTTTCTTCTAGTTGGAAGCAATGATCAAGGTTCATGAGGATGGTTCTTTTCCTATGTCAACCTCGTTAAAAAATTAAACAGGTTCCCCTGTAGAGTTGCCATTTTGTTATGCGGATAAATCCTTCTTGCGGACAAGAAAGATCTCCCTAGTATCCTAAGGATATCTAGAAACAAAAATCCAAATGAAAACCATTTTCTCTAGATAATTTGTGATTCAAAATTATTAAATAACAAAGTATGAGGACATGCCCCTACCTGAATTCCAACGCTTGCTGAAAACTTCTATCCAATCGCTCCAAAAGAGGTCAGTTCAACATTTGAAACATGCGATCAAAGACAGATAAAAGGATTAAAAGCACCTGTAAGATATAATAATTGAGAAAACACTAATCTATCTCAGTGATCAAGGAATCCAATAATTAAATTACTCAATAGATACATGAACAATTTAATGAGAAAATAGAATCCATTTATATTATCTTGTATAATAAGAAGTAACCTTACAAACTTGTCGCCTTGATTTCATACAGGTTCTTCTGGGGTCCTTAACAACCATTCCTCTCGGTTTAACAAGCCTTCTTCTCTTTGAACTAGCACGAATTTATGGACATGAGTGTGTGATCATTCTCATGTCAATGATGACTAGTGTAGAGAGTATGCTCTCTAGGGAATTTATTCAGCAATTATCTTATGCAATCTATAGTCTACCCTTGAGACTGAAACATGAGCTCAATTTATAGGAAAATGGAGGTAGTTTCAGTTCCATGAAGAGGGGGATGGATTCCTCTTATGAAGGGATTTGAATTCCATATACCAAGGGATAAAATCCATGAGTGAAGGGATAAAGCTCATGAGTATAGGATAAAGCTCAAACAGAACGTGCTTCTAGAAGCTTCTAGTTGGGAGAATATTCGACCAACTGGGCTTCTAGAACATACTTTTTCCTTTATTTGACTGTTTATGGGGGTCCGCAGGTTTAATATGAAAAACATGCGAGATGTGCCGCAGGCTATAGAGAAAATATCTGTGGATCTGCAGGCAAGGGCTGGAAAAGTGCTAAGTTAGAATTTTTAGGGTTTTAATGAGATTTTCTCCAATTCCAAGACTTGGTTTAGGAATATTAGGCTCTTTTACTTCTAAGGGAGCATGATATAGGTGTTGATAGACCCATAAGAATAGCTAAATTTCATGGTAACAAATGTCACTTTCTATCGAAGACAGTTCATCATCTAGAAAGTTGATCTAGAATCCTATCAATACCTTGGGATCTGCATGCCCTAATGGCAGGTTTCTCGCCTTTGACGACAGGTTGCATCATTGACCTTTGATCGAATGATTTTGTGAAGTGTTCGACTGCAAATCATGTATTCACACTTCGTGGATTGTACTGAGTACTTTGAAAGCTATTGTCATTATTGGTGGTTTCTCTCACACTTGCTAACAGTTCACATCATTGACGGGTAATCAAGTGGTTTCTACCATGTTCGACTTCAACACAATCAATCGCATGGATAGAATCGTACTAGTTTAGGAAGTAGAAATCAAGACCCTGGATCTAGTTTCCACCATCCGGGCTACAAGGATTTTTATTAAATCAATAGTAGACACAACATGGACGCAACTATCTGTCATAAGTATTCTATTATTTCTATCTTTTCATGCTCATAAATTACATTGAAATTCGGCCAACTGAGTATATTTTTATCACTTTTTTGAACTCGTTAAAACTTACGAAAAAGCGAAGCCATATGAGTACACTTTTTATCATTTTTTCGAACTAGTTAAAACTTACGAAAAAGCGAAACCATGATGAGTATAATTTTATCACTTTTTCAAGCTCTTGAAAATTACGAAAAAGAAAAACCCTGGAGTTCTCATTTAAGCCCTTTTCAGACTCTCTAAATATGAAAAGATTGTCGAGTACTTGACTATTAAAACTCGTTAAAGGAAATGAACAGTCATCCTTTTAGTATAAGTTTACCCCTTTTTCGGACTGAAATGGACTCTTTACGAAAAAGGTATACATTGAATAATCATGGTCAATAGAGTTCTCTCTTGTATTATTTTATCCTTTTTCGGGCATGAGAGACTAAATTTACGAAAAATTACAACCACGGAGTTTTCTTAAGTTTGTCTTCTGACTCCCTAAAATTGAAAAACACCGAGTTTCACTTATACTGGACTCGTTGAAACTTAACAGTAAAGGACTTATCGATTATAGACAGGAAAAAACCACTCCTTCTTAGGGTTCTATTTTAATACTAAGTTGGACTCATCCGAAGGATGAGCTTACACAACAAGAAAATGTTATCCTCCTCAATCTTGTCAAAAATAAAGAGGTACTTGCCAGAAATGGTGGGGAAAAAGAGAGAAAATGAATCCAGTTGTCATAATTTGTTTTGAAAATAAATATACCACTCTTGAACACAACAGTTTTTGTTACACTCATACCTGGATTGGGAAAATATTTTGTCTAAAAGTTAATCAAACCACATTGAAGGTCTTCAGTCAGTTTCTGGATATTAGATTTAGGTCAATTGTCACCAAACCATCTGCAATGTCATTATGTGTTCAAGAGAACATTTTAAATCAACCATTCATTGCAAACATTTGTCTCCATTCGTGTTGACCATCCGTGAGTCAGTCCTTGCTAATTTTTTTTTCAAAACTTGATCTAATAGTTTCGTGTCGTGGGCTTTCCTACGACGGGTCACTTTCTATCTACGATAGCTCATCATCTAGAAATTTGATCTAGAATCCTATTAGTACCTTGGGATCTGCATGACCTAATGGTCAGTTTCTCGCCTTCGACGACAGGTTGCATCATTGACCTTCGATCAAATGATTCTGTGAAGTGTTCGACTGCAAATCATTTATTCACACTTCATGGATTGTACTGAGTAATTTGAGATCCGTTGTCATTATTAGTGGTTTCTCTCACACCTGTTAACAGTTCACATCATTGAATGGTAATCAAGTGGTTTCTACCATGTTCGACTTTGACACAATCAATCGCATGGATAGAATCGTATTAGTTCGAGAAGCGGAAATCAAGACCCTGGATCTAGTTTCCACCATCTAGGCTACGAGGAGTTTTATTATTCATGATACAATAGACTACTTATGATAGATATCTATGTCTATGTTATGTCTACTATTGATGTAATTTTAAAATCATTTCTGTACCAGAACATGTAGCTAGTTTTGATCTAAGTATGGGAATTCCTACCTTAGCAATGATATATATATATATATATATATATATATGTTTTCATTCAATATTTTTACAAGTTTTTGACCGGTGTGTCCACAATCCAATCCTTAGAATGATAAAGCTCTTCACTCTTTAGAACAACCTCAGACTTCGCGCTTTAGGGGTCAATCTGTTACACTAAAATTTGTCACCATGACAATTACATGTTCATATGGGTCTATAAACACCTATATCATGCTCCCTTAGAAGTAAAAAACCCTAATGTTCCTAAACCAAGTCTTGGAATTGAAGAAAAGCTCATTAAAACCCTAAAAATTCTAACTTCGCACTTTTCCTAGCCCTTGCCTGCGGATCCGGAGATATTTGCTCTATATTTTGCAGCACATCCCACATATTTTGCATATTAAACTTGCGAACCCCCATAAACAGTCAAATAAAGGAAAAATTAAGTTCCAGAAGCCCAGCTGGTCGAATATTCTCCTAACTGGAAGCTTCTAGAAGCGCATTCTGTTCGAGCTTTATCCTGTACTCATGAGCTCTATCCCTTCACTCATGGAGTTTATCCCTTGGTATATGGAACTCAAATCCCTTCATAACAGGAATCCATCCCCCTCTTCATGGAACTGAAACTACCTCCATTTCCCTATAAATTGAGCTCATGTTTCAGTCTAAAGGGTAGACTATAGCTTGCATAAGGTAATTGTTGAAGAAATTCCCAAGAGAGCATACTCTCTACACTAGTCATCATTGGCATGAGAATGATCACACACTCATGTCCATAAATTCGTGCTAGTTCAGAGAGAAGAAGGCTTGTCAAAGCAAGAGGAATGGTTGTTCAGGACCCCGGAAGAACCTGTATGACATCAAGGCGACAAGGTTGTAAGGTTACTTCTTATTATACAAGATAATACAAATGGATTCTATTTTCTCATTAAATTGTTCATGTATCTATTGAGTAATTTAATTCTTTTATTCCTTGATCACTGAGATATATTATTGTTTTCTCAATATTATATCTTGTAGGTGCTTTTAATCCTTTTATCTATCTTTCATCGCAAGTTTCACATGTTGAAGTGACCTCTTTTGGAGTGACTGGATAGAATATTTCAGCAACCATTGGACTTCAGGTAGGGGCATGTCCTCATACTTTGTCATTTAATAATTTTTAATCACAAAAGATCTAGAGAAAATGGTTTTCATTTGGATGTTTGTTTTTAGATATCCTTAGGATACTAGCGAGATTTTTCTTGTCTGCAAGAAGGATTTATCCACATAACAATGATCCTCTTGGTTTAACTAAGACAAAGGCTAGATTTCTAAAGTTAAAGGAAGTGAGATTTTGCATCATAGATAATGTTTTATATTGGAAAGATGCTGGTGGAATTTTACTAAAATGTTTTTAGAAGGATGATGCAGAAAGAACTATGCAGGAATTTCATGAAGGTGACTGCGATAGACATTTGTATTGGAAAACCACTACTAACAAGATCCTTAGAGCTAGCTTTTACTGACCTACACTTTTCCCTAATTCCCATAAGAAATTAACCTCTTGCCACAAGTGCCAAATTTTTTAGGGAAAATGAAAACTATTTATGCTTCCTTTAAAACCTATATCTGTTGAAATCCCTTTCCAACAATGGGGTTGGATTTCATTGGAGAAATCCATCCACCATCCTCTGCCCAACACAAATGGATCCTCACATCCACTGAATATTTCACCAAATGGATTGAGGCCACACCTTCCAGACTAGCAACCGATGTTGTAATTATAAAATTCCTAGAAACCAATATACTGTCAAGATTTGGATGCCCAAATAAATTCATTACGGATAATGCAACAACCTTTAAATCAAAGAAAATGGTAGATTTTTGTAGCAGATATCATATCACTCAGAGACATTCAATTGCTTATTACCCTCATGGTATTGGCTTAGATCTATCGGTAGTGGCATTTAGATTTGCAGCACAATATATAATGATGGGTGCTCATAAAAATTCGAACAAAATTATATTTTTTGTTTAAACCAAATCCTCAAATTCCTCTACAATATCTCCATGATTATCTGATTAAATATCCATCCCTAAATTCTATCATTATCTTCATCTTTGGTCATATGTAGACTTCTAGAGTAAGTCTACTTTCATTATTAATACTTTATAATTTCATTATATCACAAGTATGCATTATTTCTCCATACTCCCCCTTAATGAATACTTATAATTCAATATGGATGTCTTGAGTTGTCTTCATTTTTATTCTCGTGCACTCTACATTATCTTTGGTCTTCTTCATATTTACCTATCTTGAACTTCCATTGTCCTTTTTCATCAATAGATGCCCCAAAATACTCCAAAGAATCAGATTGGAGCATTAAATCTCCATCTTGACATTTCCCATTATTCTCATATTTGGTCATATGTAGACTTCTAGAGTAAGTCTACTTTCATTATTAACAATTTTATAATTTCATTATATCAGAAGTATATGATAATTATGCACATGCTTATTTTAGAATAAAATTTTAGTTTAATTATCAATAATTATTAGGTGGATTGTAGGATTTAATCTTCACACAATATTATAGAATATTTTTAGTAGTATATGCAAATTAAAGATTGACATTATCTCTAAAGTAGTTATGTCTTCTTCTTTTTTCTTTTTAATTGAATTGATTAATTAAAAAAAAATGTCATATGAACTTGTGACTTTTTAGGCGTGTGGTATTGATAAGTCATGATATTGGCCCATAGTCTTGTAATAAAGCCTATATCTTATTATTTATAAATACTTTAACATGACTATGTAAATTAAATAGCTCGTAAATCTTGATAGGCATTAGTCCGTGATAAGCATGAAAACAATTCATGATATATATCACGTTACTAAAAATTAACTAAATTATGATTTTATTTAAATTATTATTATTATTGATAATTATAAAAAGAATCGATATATGAGTTAAACATATGTTTTTCAATTTACTATATAGATTTTTAATTTGCAAATAAGTTTTGCTATAATATTTCAAGATAATACCATGTCTTATCAATATTACTTGCCTCAAAAGCCATATTTATATGTCTTTTTTTAATAAATCATTTTAATTAAAATGGTAAAAATGACATTTTTATCATCTAATTAATAATTATTGATAATTAAATTAAAATTCTAAAAATTGTATTCAAAATTAAAATTTAATTTTAATTGAAACAGACAAGACATATTTTAATAATTATTGATAATTAAATTAAAAATTTAAAAACTCTACTTAAAATTAAAATTTAATTTAAATTTAACGAGAACCAACATATTCTCGGGGACGAGAAATATTAAAACCTTGAATATAATTCACATAATATCCCCTCACATGTGTCTAACGTATCCAGGGACTAGAGATATTAAAACTAACATTTGCACCAAAAGGGTGCAAAGACATGCTAATAGGAGTGTAGATGAATATAGGGTATATTTCACTTTTTGACTTAATTAAATGTGTTTTTAGTTTTTTCACTAGGTTATAGTTTAAATCCTAAATAAATAAATATTACTAGTTAATATGGTGTATATTTGACTCGATTAAATGTTTTTTTCGTTTTTTCACTAGGTTATAATTTAGATCATAAATAAATAAATATTACTAGTTAATATGAGGTAGTAAGATAATATTTATATACAATTGTTTCATTAATGTATATCATCCCAAGGATGAGGAAGTCACTGAACATAGCGATAGTGTCATTTTGAAGGATCCCAACCCTATGTGCATTCTCTTCCCAGGCTGGAGAATCTCGGACACCCACTTCCCCAATTCCTATGACACATGCCTTGGTACGTTCGAGGTTGAGCCTCTTGGTTCTGAATCCTGTCTATTCCATCATCGAAATTGCTACCAATACCATCCATGACAATCATTAGGGTAGAGAAAAGGAAAACTATGGGATTATATGGAGTTGCAAGCTTCTCCACATCCAGCCTAATCATTATGGTGGGGTTATTACTCAGAGCAAAAGATGAAATGGAGGTGACACGTTTTTTGAAACATAATCACTAAAAGCTAGAGCCCAGGCCATATTCCATCAAACACATCAAGGAAGTAGAATAAAAATGCTTCATGATGTTATAAATGTTCATTATCTACATAACATAATAAGTACAATAAAAACATGTTATATTTCAAATAGAAGCAAACAAGATATCCTACAAAAATATACAAGATACAATAATAACATTCAAATACTATATTTATACAAGATACAATAATAAAACTCAAATACTATCTTTTTACATACATGAGTCAAAGGCTTCCATGGCATGTTTGTGTTACAATTCCCAGCAAAGAGGGAAGATTTACATGATGATGTAAGCACTCATAAGAACAAATTTTGGAAAAAGCAGTGGATGAGAAATTTCCTCATACATGAAGTCACTTCCCTAATTAAATTTCTTCATCATAATTACCACTACCACCTTCATCATAGGCATTTGTCTTCTCCTATTTCTTTTTATCCAATTTTTTTTTATTTTATCTAACTAGTTACTTAGTTGTTGCTCTTTATTTTTCTTTCTCGTTTTCCAACCACCTTACATCTTCACCCAAAACTGAACATAAAATTTCCTTTTGTTCATTATATTCTTCCCATTTTTCTTCTGTCTCAAAGTCCCAACAATGGATATTACCCTTGGCCCTGCCACTCATATCCATTTTTGTTAGGTCGTCCTCATCATCACTGTCTACAATCTCCCGATTTGTTCACCATGTAAAATGGACGTTGCAAAATTAGCATCCTTCCATATCAAGATCAGAAAAAATCCTTTTAGAAAGTCAATAACTATATATTTTCAAAGTGAAAATTTTAAACAAGATGGTTTCATATACAAAAACTGGAATACAAAAACAGTGTCAAACATGAAATCTTTGATCTGCTAGATTGCAAATCTTGACATCATAACACTTATAAGTCACGAGACAAGGAGATGACCAGAAAATAACTTCAATCATCAAGAAAATCTATCAACATATACCTCGTGTAGTGGATTCCTACGAACAATGATTGTCTCTTGAGCCCTAACATATATCGGTGAACAACTTTATACAAATTCACATACCTTTCTAATTTTTCCTTAAAATTTAAACAAAAATGGCTATCATAGTTTTCTTTAGTGTCCACACATAATGGGGAATGTGCATTAACTGTTCGTATAGTTGCATGCATACTATTCCATGATATATATTATAATCTTCATTAGAGGAGTTGTTTTAATGAGTTCCGTTGGTGGACAAGGTTGTAATTGGAAGCTCTGTTCGATCCTGTAAAACTGTGAAAAGTAGCATCATTGTGAGGTTGTAGAATGCAGTGGTAGAGTTTGTGTGTGAGTATATAGAGACAAATTCATTGGTAGCAGAGTTGTGGGTCACTAGAGCCTATAGCATGTATCACTGATAGCGCCGAGGTAGCATCGGAGGACTGATTTTTGGTCTGGTAGCTGAGAAAGAAAGCCGCTATGAAATGAGGTGTAGTTTGATCAGTGTTGAGTAGAGTTGTGTTAGCTAGATCGGAGGGTGTATAAGGGTCGATCTAGGTTGAAGGTCGAACACATTGTTAACATGGTCTCTGGCCGTAGCAGTAAAGTGTGGTGAAACATATTTTCTATAGTCGTTGAGGGTAGTGTGGTGAGCATATGATGAGCATTGTTTTCTTGTGGCTAAGTTGTGAAATGTTGGAATTTTACACTGCCAAGGTGTATAACCAACGCAAAGAAGGATTTTTTGTGGAAAAATTATCGAGGGATCAGTGTGGTGGGATCTGAGTATTGTGGTTTTCGTGGAGTGTATTGCCTCTATCGTGTAGAGATCGTTGAGGCAGGTAGTCCATTTTTTATCGTGAAAGACGGACATGGGAAAATTAACTATTTCCATGGGTATTGTTGACCTATGGAGGCATATGAGGTATCGTTGGAGAAGAGTGGTGTCTATTGGAGAATTTTAGGTTGAGACCTATGTTACCCTGCTTATCATTCAAAGACAAAGCACATTGATGCTCAATATCACTTTGTTAGAGATATGGTTGAGGCTAAAAGGTTGTTGTTGGTAAAGGTGGACACTTTGAAGAATGTTGTAGATGCATTGACGAAGTCTGTGAGCACTCAGAATTTCTCTTGGTGTAGAGAAACAATGGGTGTTGAATAATTGGGCCAATGACTAAGCTCTCCTGTGGCCCCCTGCGAAAAGAAAACAACAAGTGGGAGAATGTTGGGTATGCGTTATATTCTTTCCACAACTAAGCATGCACGGGGGGGTAAGAGGGGGGGCGATAGCCTCCCCTTTGCACTGAGCGAAGGGGTCCGGGGCAGCGCCCCGGCGAAAATTTTTGGTTCTTAATTTCCGATGGGTAGTCCGCGCCATGGTTTTATGCATGGTTTTTCACATGGTTTTGGGGTACGATGGTTTTTGACCCCTGGTATTTTTGTAGATCCGGTCAAGGGAACTACGGTTATGTTCTAATCCAGGGTTAGTGGATTAGGGTTCATGTATGCTTCAGCATGTATATATATGTGTTGTAACACTAAAAAAAATATAATGAAAAATCAAGCTGGTCGTCCCGATTTGGGATCCAGGGGAAAATCTCTGTGTTTATCTATTTTATGTTTTATGCTCTCGCTATTGTTTATTTTCTGTTATAAGATTCTTGTGTAGATAATTTTTGTTCAAGGTTAAAACCTACAGACATTTGGATTGAAGTTGCATTCAACTGTGTGAAAAGTGACTAAGAATGACTCACTCCCCTGGTAGATGGGAATGACATGTGCAAAATGAAACTTGCCATTGTCATATCTTCAATATGACATTTGTAACAACAAGAATTTGCATGACATCGTTGTGTCTCTCTGGTTAAATATTCGACGGGGAAAACAAAAGTATATGCATACGATAAGCATCCTCCTAACACAAATTACAAATAACACTCAAGATTATACATAAGTCTTGTGCTTCTGGTTGTTCTGTGATTTCATAGGGATTGGGAATGGACATGAAGACGAAAAAAGTGCTTCATATGAACGCAGGGCTTGGAGAATACAACTATGCTCAAAATTGTACTCACTTTCAGTAAATATTGATAATCAAAATGAAGAGTTAGTGGTAGATAGATCATATTTCGCAGCAGGGGTACCATACTCATTTTGTGGTAGGAAATTTCCAAAGCAAACTCTACATTTTTTTCATTCAACATACAATCTTCACTGGTTATCTCAAGTTCTTGCTGAGGTTTTGGAGAAAAATTCAGTGACATGGAACATGGGAAAAATCTTGTTCCATGGATCTTGGGCGGTTGGAGAAGCTTATTTTTGTCAATATTGGAGGGATTTCAATGCTTTTCTAAGAGCTTTAGCATTAGATTTGGTTCATTGAGACCGCATGTTTTTGGTGTTAACAAGTCAAATATCTCGGGATCTATGTGATCATGGTTTCATGGCCTTCGGTTGGGAGTCATTAAGAAGCAAATTGAATAATTTGATAAGGTGTTGGTTGATAGAATGGCGTTGGCAAAGAGATAGCCTCCATAACTGCCCCATAGTATATCTCAGAGTCATCGCCTGCTAAAGTGAGAGGAGCGTTAGTTAGTACTTATGGGTTCCTTATCACCGACAACCAATTATTAACATATATAATTAATCTCGCTTTCGCCAAGGCACCGGGAACCTGACGCTAGAAGGAGGGTGTTAGATGCTGCGCGTTGTAGGGATGCCAACCCTTTTGTAATTCATTATGATGTTCACTGTTATAGAATATTCCCGTTGGTTGTACGAAAAGAAAGGAAAATTTGAGGCCATGGAAATTATGAAACCGATTGAATAAGAGATTCAAGACCTCAAGGAATCTGTGGAGATGGAAGCATAACAACTGAGAACCATGAACAAGGTTTGATATTGAAACTGATTTTGACAAAAAGTGTATGGGGCACTGTTGAGATTCAGGATTTGGGACACCTATTGAGGATGGCGAATCTCAACAGTGTCACCAACAAGAACCCCATAAGAAAATTCATTATTATCGACATAATTACAAATTTAATTCAATGTAAGAAACATGAGATAATGACTAGTTTGATCCAACGAGAGGATGGTCATTTATTTCTTAGATCAGAGTTATATAAATATATATATTATTTTTCTTTTTCTTTTTAATTTTCAATACATAGAATTTGGTTTTTTGTTTCCTTCATTTTTTTGACATATGATAATATCAAGTTAAATTTTTAAGATTAATATTTGGAGATCAAAATTTTAAATTTTATATGGGTATTTATTTTAAGTTCAATTTTTGAAGATTAAAAATTTAAATCTTACAAGGTTACATATTTATTTACTCAATTAACCTTCTCTTGACTTCAACCTTAGTTCATAGGAAAACGTTTTATTTTATTTCCACTATTTACATATTGAATTCGACGTTCATCCAATTTAAGCTTATCTTCCCACTATTTAGTTTTATTTTTTGGGAATGAAACTTATCTCTTAAGATTATGGGTAGTGGTGTCAAAAGAGTTCTTCTAACCTGTTTTTTGAGTCATGATTTAGAGCCCCACTTTCTTATTGAAAGAGATAATTTCATTTGGAGCGTAGATTTTTTTAAGTAAAAAAATTATATTTGAAACTTCAATGAGGAACATTAGAGAAGTTTTGATGTCTATCTTAGTTAGCCACGAGGGAAACTAAACCAGTGAAAAAACCATGGTTTTTGCAACATCCATACATAAAGAATTTTTTAATTCAACAAAACTACCAAAAAAATGTATTGTATGTCTAGACAACTTTAGCTAGATTTTAGTCCTAAAAGAAAAGTAGAACATAAGAAACTAAAACAAAATAGACAATTAAGAACTTGTCAATTGGACTTAGAAGAATCTAAAGTGTCCATAGAAATTTCCTCTTTTCCGCTATTGAGCGAGCATCCTATGTCCAGGGGTATGCACAAGTGAACTTCAACACACCCTAGTCTATTATCCATATTCCTCATGATAAGTTGTATCTAATCTAACATTAGAAGAATTCATCCTTGGCATCATTTTGGCCAAGTAGGAATCAACCAAGGAGGAGCTTGTGATGCAAATAGATATTAATGATGTGCATGTATTAGCTATAGTTCCCCCTAGTGTGTCCAAAATTAACTACCAAATGAGCAATATGCATCAACACCTTAGATTTTATTAAGTATTCTTTCTCCCCAATGATTTCACATTTTATCTAGAAAATTTCCTCCTAGTTTTCCTAAGGAGTGTTGGTCTAATACCTTTGTGTCGAGCTTGTATCAAGCTTTCCACCCTCTATTGAGTGCAAGAGGCTCACTATTCCTGAAAGTATGTGACCCGCTTCCTACTCCTAGCATGCTAACATGACATTGTGAACTGAGACTCACCAAGAGATACAATATATGTAAGGGATAGAGCTTCACAAACAACAAGAGAGAAGGGAAGGAAGATTCAACACAGAGTTGGTCTAGGGAGACATGGAAAACAAATAGGAAGGGCTAGGGAAAATAGTTGAGTGAGTAGATAATTTCTAATTAGAAATGGACGAGAGAAAATATGAATATATGAGATTCAAATCTCCATGTGGATGGAATCTCTTACACTCCCACATAATATTGCACCCAATCTCCATACCTCATAACTATTTGAGATATACTTCTATTGCCAACCACCACATGTATTCAATTATTAAATTTTAAATAAAAAATAGTAGTTGAAAAGTAAAATTTAAAAACAATGTGAAAAAATGTTAGGATTTATAAATATTAGAACATTTATGAGTTCTCTTTCCTTGGCCAATCTAGTGCACTTTGCCCTTTGATATTCATTGCTACTAACTTCGACTTTTATATCGCTTTTAAAATAATATTTACATATTCTAGAATATACCATGAAAAACTTATTACAAGATATATAATATTGTTGCATATCTAACCATTTATTTATAAGGCTTTGGGTTTGAATCTCACAAAGAGAAATAAACATATACACACAAAATCGTTTTATTTATTTGTTTAATAAAATTCAATTATAAAATAAAAAACAATTTGATTTCTTAACTTTATGGAATGAAAAATTATTTTATTTATTTGTTTGAAATACAATTATAAAATAGAAAAAAATTTGATTCTACTTTATAGAATAAAAACAATTTGATTCATTAATTTTAATGAGTTTGAACCTAATAAAGAAATTTAAGAATATACACACAGCCATTTTATTTATTTATTTAATAAAATTTAATTATAGAATGAAAAACAATTTGATTCACTAACATTAATGTAAAATAATTAAAAACATTAACTTGGATAATGATATAATTTAAAACAAAACAATTATGTTAATTTATATAACAATCAAATAAAAATATTAACAACATTTCTTTTAAAACTGATATTTGTGAATAAATTTTGATTTTATACTTTATTATAAGTGATGAATCTGGTATAAGTGATTACCCTCGTTAACTTAACTTAATCTTATTTCATATGTATGATTGGTCAAAAAAATCATGTTAATTTAAATAATAATCAAATAAAAATATTAACAACGTTTCTTTTAAAACTGATATTTGTGAATAAATTTTGATTTTATACTTTATTGTAAGTGATGAATCTGGTATAAGTGATTACCCTCGTTAACTTAATCTTATTTCATAGGTATGATTCAAGATAATAATAAAAAATCAAGTTAGACGTTCTTATTCATTATTTAAAAAAATATTATACTATTTTATTTTATATACATCTAAATGTATATATGGAGAATAAATCAAATTAATAAAAGTATAATTTTTTTATAAATTTTGATAAATAAATGTTATAGTCTTATAGTCTATTTTTTTTTCTTTGAAAATTATGAAAATTCCAAAAATAATTGTATAATAACCAACTTATATATTAAAATAGTAAGGTTTCTACACAATAACCAACTTATATATTGTTGATGGAGATTTCACATGGTGAAAATTTCCTAAATAAAACTGCATAATCTTTAAGATTACTTCAACGTTTGGAATAGTAACTCCATCCGTCATAAAAATAAAAAAATGTTTAGGATAGTAACTCTGGTTGATTCAATTTCATGATATAGCAAGAGAACAAGACTACCTAATTGAAGGATGGGGCCACCACTCCATTAATTCCTCACGGGTTTAATTTACGAGTACTGTTATATGTAGCTCTCTTTTTTTTGTTGGACCATTGTATATAATTAATAAAGGCAGTTTAATTGCTATAATTTTTTTTTTTGCGTAAGGATATTTTTTATTGAATTATGCTTAATTTGAAAAATATGAATAATTTTTCGATTTTTCATAATATCAAATTTATTTATATATTTAAAAAAAAAAATTTAAATAACATGTTGAAAATAAAAATGTAGGTTATATAATTCAAATCTTATTACAAAATTGTTATGAGAGATTTTTGGAGTTTTTAGGATTTTATTTTATTTTATTTATTTATTTATTTATTTTTTTTTTTATTTTTTTGACTAAAATCATGCTAAAACAAAATATTTAGTGAAATATTAATTTGTATTGTTTAAAATAGTTTTTTTTTATTATATATAGATTTAATAATTTCAAAAACTTTCAAAAATATCTAGATTGTGAAAAATTCACTAAATTTTTCATTAAATCCCTCATAAATTTAAAAAAAAAGGTAAAATATATATATATATATATATATATATATATATATATATATATATATATATATATATATCACTCATAGAAAATGCTATTTATTACCTTTCGTAACCCCAACGGTTCAGTGGGATTGCCGTGTGGAGTGTCCTCGGAATGTCATAACGTTACCGTCACGTTATTTCGTGGTGACATAACATCAACGTTACTATAGTTTGAGTGAGAATGGTATTGTGATTACCGTAACGTCACGATTACGCTAGATGTATGGTGGGGTTATTTGGCGGTGACATAACTTCAACCTTGTAATAGGTCGAGTGAGCATGTTATTATGATTATGGTGAATGTTTTTATTATATAAATGTAAACTTAAAAATTATATTGAATCTTTATTTATTAAGATTATTTTAATTATAAAAAATATTTAAAATATATAATATTTTTTATAAATAAATTAATTTTATATTAAATTGAATTTTTTTAATTATAAATTTAAAAAAACTTTCTTAATATTTACATTAAATGGTGTAGTTTTCACTTTTTATTTCATTTTTATTGTTTTAGTTTTTATTTCATTTTTTATTTATTATTACTATTTAGATTGCCAAAAATTATTTTATTTATTTATTATAAGTTTAATATTTATTATATTTTTTGAATCAATATTAAGTTTAATATTTAATAGTTGTTATATTTAAGGGTTAATTATCTTCATCTATTTTTTAGTCAAAACTAGTTGTTATATTCTTATGGTTAATTATCTTCATCTAATCGTTAATTGTCTTTATTTTGTCTTCATTTTGTCTTCACGATGAACCACACTAATTGTTTCTGATGTGATTTTTACAAAAAGATTTCTCAACTAGCATAAGAAGATTTTTTGGATATTTTATGCCAAAAAAATATATATTTGTTGAAAAAATCGCTTATTTTTTACATATATATGATTAAATGGATGATATTCACCAATATTTTAGCAATTTTAATAGCAAATTATATTTTTTTTAGATAAATATTTTCCTACATTCTATATGTATGAATTTTCAAACTAGAATTAAGTCACCTATGATACTATACATAGGAATAATATTTGAATACTTAAAAACAAATATGAGCTTTGCAGAGTTGTTTGCGCCCAATCCCAAAACCATATATAGAGTAAAATAATGGCGTTGTGAGAGATAGAGGACAAGCCTACCCCAAAGTGCTTATACATATCGAAGAATGACCACCGTCTATCTCAACAAGGTCCTATCACAAAACGGATGACAGCTATTAAAGAAATGGCTGGAATGGTTGTGCTTTACGGTGACAAAACTGGGACATTAACACTGAATAAAGCTTACTATGGACAAGAACATTATTGAGTTTTGACGGCAATTGGGAATTTCTGCATTTGCTCAATTGTGATTGGCATGATAATTGTGATCATTGTTATGTATCCAATTCAAGAATGTAGATATCGTCCCAGAATAGATAACCTTCGACCTCACATCAAAAACTGCAAATAAAAAAATTTGAACCACAAGAATTGATTTTGTTGCAGAAATGATTGCCAGAAAACGTAACTATTTTGACACATGATTTTAAAATGCATTTTCTGAGAAAACCAAGGTGAATTAGAAAAACATAAGACATGGGTTTTTCAAAAACGAGGGAAATTAGGTAACTCGTCAGCAATTTTCTAGATTTCACAACCGTTTAGGAGATTTTCTGGGTTCTTTGAAGCCTAAGTTCCAGATTACGTGGAGAATCGTTTTTTTTTTTTAAACAGACAGTGAGTAGTTTCAATACGACACCATCTAGGAAGAAGAATTCGAATTAAAATCAAAATCTACTGGATCCACATGGCACGAAGAATCCACCCATACACAACAACAATATGAACGCGATCGTTACGAGAGTTGTAATGTATGATTTAATGACAGTCTACGCTTGTTATCTTGCTATAATTTATGGGCTTGGATGCACACTTGGGCTCTTAGCTTAAGATTTTTTATTATAGCCTTGCAAGTAGGACATCTCATCATTCAAGAATATTGATACTATAAAACCCATGAGTATAACATTCCACTGAAGATTTTGAAGATAATTTATGTATATATTCCCGTTTCACATTCCTGACACTAGTGTGTGACAACACTTTTCCACGGATTGACTGACAATCTGAACATTTATTCCATTTGAAGCATGTTTTTTAATCCGGAAAAATGCACATTTTGGCTGTAATTTTTTTTTCATTATATTTAAATCAAACAAAACTCTTGTTTTTCATTCATCCCAGTGATCCTGGTTGAGATTTGAGAGTAATTTGTAGCAGTAATAATCCTGTAGAAATGAGGACTAAAGCAAGAGGGAAGTGGCGCCTTCATACCAAGGTTACCATGCCAGCGATGGCGGTTTTATGCACACTATTCTATCTTCCAGGTCTTTTCGGATCGATGTTCATCTCTCGGGAAATTACCGTGCAAGGGCCCTGGTTACAACTACGGGAGTTATTAGATGAAGAAAGAGATCTGGGCACCATTTCACACAACAAAACTAGTGAGAGCTCATTCACATCCATACTCTTTCAGGTATTGAGCTGGAACCCTCGAGTCTTATATTTTCCTAACTTTTCTACAAAGGAGCAGTGTGAGTGCATTATTGAACTTGTGAGGAAAAATCTTGGACCTTCATTATTGGCATTGCGAAAATGAGAGATTGTGGATAATACAAAGGATATAAGAACAAGTTCAGGGAAATTTGTCAGTGCAAATAAAGATAAATCGGGCACATTAGATTTTATTGAAGTATTTTTAGAAACAACTTCAAACTCTCAACTGTTGTTGCATTATTAAAAGGCTAATGATTTTTAATAAATTATATTTTCATTGAAAAACTCTAAATATTTTATCATAGCCTTAAATTTTTATTTTGCGCGAACAGTTTAAAATTCAAAACAGTCTTCGATTGGTTCAAAAAAAAAATTGCGATGATTATTACATATGAAATCGATTTATTGAAGCAATTTATAAAGCGAAGAATACTTGCAAATTTGATTGAAATAATGCTTTGTCCAAGTACTTTTTCATATTTTTGTTGCTTCGAATATTTTTTGATAGGATGTTGAAGACGCAGATCAATGATTATTTTTGCAGCACAAATGGCGATTCAATTAGATGATTTATGAACAATTGGCATTACAAATTATAATTTTGTTGATGTGTAAGTTTCTATGAATATTTAACTTGCAAGACGCAATGAATCTTTGTGATGCCAGTCGTTTTGCTAAGCACATTGCATAAAGTCATCTGACAACAAGAGTTGATTTATTTTTCATAGTTATTTCTTAAAAATGGATTGCTATCGATATCATGAATTGGACTGAATATAAAACTTTTGATTTTCCTTAATTTTTTTTATTTGGCATTCAAATTTTGCATAAGAATCAGGAAGGAATTGGCCATTTCTTTTTTAACACACTTATGTTCTTTATGCCAAGTTTTTTTGCATATTTGGGATGATCGAATGATCATTGAAGGAAACTAATTGTGTGCACAATTGGTCTTCAAAGGACCGATTTCATGAGAAAAATAAGAAAAATTCCATGTCTATATCCATCAAGACCATTACCTTTCCTCCCTTTGGAATTGTAAATCCAACCAAGTACTTGAAAGCAAGCCACGCTTATTTTCCCAGCAAGAGTCAGTTGTTCATTTTCCTTTATTCACATACACTTTCCATTACTTTTTGTCTACTCCTAACTCACAAGTAAAAGCAAGAAGCTCACTTACATGAGTATTTCCAATTATCGTCTTCCATTTTCATTTTCCTTTTCCCATCTTTTTCATTTCGCAAACAAACACTGCTTCAATACAAATTATTAAGTCCATAGTCCTTTGAGTCTAAAATCCTTGCAAAAACACCTTGAGGTTGTTGGGTGCTAACAGGTGTCTTTAAAAACTCCTAATTGCCTCACATTAATTATCAACCTGGGTATGTCCTTTTATCTCAAGCATGTACACAATATGTGCAAGCTATACATACAAAGAATAATGCTAAAATCAATTGTTTCATATAGATGCAGTCATAAATCTTGAAGCTTTAAAGAAAGTGATTCATCTAAACATTATGACCCAAAACTGTGATTCATTCTTAATTCAACTAACTCAAATGAAAATCAACCGAGAGCACTGAAGCATTAATTGAGCTCTTTCAGCTGGATTTGAACTATTGAACAGAAGGAAAGTATTGGAAATAACTGTCTACGCTTTAAATAATCAAAACTAGTTCTTTTAACTAGTAACTAATTCTTTAAGGAAATAAATTGGAAATGCGTATTCAATGGAACAAATACCAGAAATCTGAATTATCAAAAGTACTTCAACTGCAAAGCAGAAAAACAGAATACACTTGCAATAAATGGAAAAGTATAACACAGGGAACAACAGTGAGATCCACCAGAGACCGATCCCTTAGCCACTGGTGAATACTGCTTAAATATTCCAGAATATTTGAATGAACAACAATGCGAATTACATATTAATAATCACAGTCAATTGACATCACAATACGATCTTGTTGTTCAGAACTACGTTCTGTGAATTACAATTACGAATTATGCAGAAATGAAAGATACATCATATTCGAGAACTAGCTCTCCCTATCCCTTTATAGCTAAAAGGAAAGATAAATGTGATCCCTCAGGATCAGGGGATCTTGAGGGAACATGACAAAATTCTATCCTCGGATAGTTCGTTCGTTCTTGCGCTAATCCTTACTAATTTTTCTTCTGATTCGACCGCACTTAACGTGTCTTCTTCCCATGATTAAGTCCTGTTGTTCCTTCTGTTATTTTTAGCATAAAAAGCAATGGGAATTAGTTTGGATGGTTAAATTGTATCAGGATCATTTTTCATCAAAATCCTTTTATTATATTATTATATCATGGCACAAGATGGATAAAGAAGAGGAAAAAGGACAGTAATCAAGAGTAAATACATACCTATTGCAAGGCTCAACATGCTCCCCTGCTTACCTTTTTTCATGTCCCCATGAAAAATAAATAATTCTTATGCAAAGAAGTTAAGGAGTAGGTTGGAGAAGATCTGTCTGTAATAGGCTTGAGACCATGATGTCATGCCAGGTTTGCAAAGGTTGTCACTTCTTGTCCTTTAGGTAACTCATATTCAGGGTGATACCCTTTAGGAGGATACCAAATAATGGGGCTTCTAAAGCGACATCCCACCCAATAGGGTCCTTCTTTTAAGATAAAATTGCCGTATGGGACTAACCGTCTCGCAGCAGCTTTGAAATTTCCATAATTGAATGGTTCTCTTTCCTTAACATTGTTGCTTGAAATCATCCATCTCATTTTGGATGCAACCAGGGATCTTCCCTGAATGGAGAGGAAATATGTTGTTCCTTCCTGCACAATTTCCTTATGTATGGGCCCTAAAATTTTAAGCACGCCCTCCTGTGTCATCAGTCTTTTATGCTTAGTAAACAATTGCAGAGGGTGAGTAAGTTCACTTCTTACCCAAAGATATAAGCTTTGTTCCTGTCTTTGGAACGAATTATAAGCCTTCAACCACTTGAGTTGGTTGACTGAAAAAGAGATAAAAGCATGAAATTGAATATCTCCAATAAAAGGGCTAGGATTCACATCCACTTCTTTATCTAATATGAAATTGTGCAAATAAAATTCACAAAGAAGCCTTTGGACCTTTACTCCATGTGTCTTACAACAATATATAAAATCCTCCATCATCTTCAGCTCAATTGGCTTGCTGGCTCTAAAAGCTTTGATTTTTAACAATAAATATCGTTCTAATAAGAACAAGGCATAGTTCGTAGCAAGAGATCGACAGGTCAAGATATAAGAATATAATGAAGAAATGGTGTCCAACTGATCCCTGACGCTGTTAAGCTTATTTTTCATCCTATTCAGTTTTTCTTCTTCCTGTCTAGCCCTATCAAAAGCCTTGTTCTCTGCTATTGCTAATTCCCTCAATTATTTTTGCAACCCCTGGTATTGTTGTAGGGAGACTGTCTGTTGTTGATGTTGCTCTAAAGCAAGCTGGGCTTGTGTCAGTTCTTCCCGAAGTTTTAAAATAATAGGGTCATTCCTTAAAAAGAGGTCCTTGGATTGCCCTTCTGTCTGAGTGCCGATGCTGTGAGAGAATACCTCTTCAGTTTTTATTTCCTTATTGTGGGAGGACCAACCCTCCATTTGAACAGTCGCATTTACCAGGTTTTTATGCAAATTAACCTGGGTGGCTATTTTTCGAGTGGGAGCGAGTTCGGCTTGAATTCCTATTGATTTATTCTCGCATATTCTTGTTTGTGTAGCTACAGAGGTTACCTCAGGAGTGGTGTTCTGAGTTTTACAGTTTTTAACTTCTCGTCGTAGCCTTCTGACTATCTTCTATAGCTTTCGGTATTTTTTTCGTAGCTTTTTAGGTTTTTCTCCGGCTACTTGGCTCTTTTGAGGATCGTCTGCTCCACTAACAGGTTTATCAATGGTTTCTAGAGCTGCTTCTTGGTCATCAGGGTTGTGTTCCAAAAGAACCGTATTGCCTGACTGATTGTCTGAATGGTGACTAACTTCTATGTCTGCAGACTTCTGCTGGTCCTCATGGCTGTATTCCAATAGAATCGTGTCACTGGACTGGTTTTCAGATTCCTGAACAATTTCTGTATCCGCAGCCTCTGGAGATGGCAGTGTTTCTATATGCCTAGAATTCTTTGGGAATTATGTTTCCATTCTGCTAAGATCAAGTAGTCCTCCAGGTTTCATATATACATTAAGATTTTCCAGGACCTCGGCCATCCCTATCTCAAAAACTTCCAAAGGATCATCCAGTCCTGCTTCACTTTCCAGTTCATTATTATAATTTTGTTCTTGTTCTTGTTCTGAATTGGCCTCTTCTTCAGGCTCTGATGCGGAATTGGGTTATTCTTATTTGGGTTCTGATGTGGAACTGGGTTCCTCTTCTTCGGGTTCTGATGCAGAATTGGGTGCCTCTTCTTCAGATTCATAATTTCTTATCCTAAATGGACTAGTTGTCTCCACAGGTTGATTGCTTTCATCCCGAATATTTGCAGACATCCTTTGGGCTAGTTCAATTCTTATAGACTTCCTGCGTTTATGGGGTTCAACCTTTGGATGGGAAATCTCTTTTATTTTTGAAGCAGGGTTCTGCTGGCTAGTCTCCGCAATTTCGAGACGTTGGATTACAGGGTTTTGCATGCTCTCTAGGGCCGTCATGAAACCATCCCAAGTTAAGTTGTATTGAACCAAGCTATGACTAATGATTAATCTAATCAATCCATGGTGACTTATTACAGCTTCAGTGTTTCTAGCCCCTCTTATTCTAATAGCAGTATCGTGCAGTAAAGAATTCAAAAGATATGGAAAATTAACAGTGAATTTTTGTTTCAAGACAGCTAATAGTTTAAGTTGTCATGGTCTTACCATATCTTGGAGGCCATCGCAAGTAATTTATCTTTGGATAATGCTTGCTAATTCTTTCCATGGTTCTACCAGAGAATATGGTTGGATGCCTTTGCCTTTCCTGACTACTTTCTCACCTTCATCTTTGAAAGTTTCCACCGTGTCTTGTAGCAATACATGCTTTTGTGACCATATAGTTCCTTCCACCGGAAGCCTATATACTTCAGCTATTACAACGTCTATGACTATAATTCTTCTACAGTTCACCATGGATTCCCCATTCTGCAGATGCTATAGAAATTCAATGGCAATTTCCTCATTCGAGGGCTGAAATCTTGTAAGATAGGATATCCACCCTGCATGGATCAAAATTTCCCTGGCTCTATCGGAGACCTCTAACACTAAAGGTTCACGGGCGCATTGCCTTACCACCCATAATTCTTGAATTCTTCCTACTATTCCAAAGGATGAGTGTAATGGAAAAATGCAGTAATACTGAAAAAGCGTAGCAATACTAAAAACACAGCAACACTTAGAGCGATAGAATAGAAATTTATTGTAACAGCTAAGTGTAGTTGATATTAACTGTGTTATTAAATTGTTGCATGTTGCGTGATCATGGAATATATTATCAGTCAATGAAATAATGACAATGCATGCACGAGTGTAATGTAAATTCTCTCCCCCTTCGAAATGAGAGGTCGCCTAAGACCAAATAGATGGGGAATGGTTGTTCTGACGACGGAATATAAGGATGAAGGGTATAGTAGTAAATGGAACAGAGTACGGAAATAAATGACGGGACAATAAGAGAGATGGATAGAGTAAAAGCGTGGTGTATAATCATAGTAAATGACAAGAGACAAGATGCTTTGGTTGATGATAAGTTATGTGATAAGGAAAGAGGACAACAATATGTACAAAAGGAGGCTTTGCCGATGATATTCTGGCTGTACACTATATGATTGAGTAAAAACATGAATGCATGCATAAAGGTTCAAAGTAGGGAAGTGTTTATAGGAAATAATCTCTCGTATAAAAAGATAAATGGGAAGAGGGTATTATAAGAATTATTGATTGAGGAAATAGAACTTCAATACCATAAGAAGAGCTTTTGCTGCCAGAAGGCATCCATAGCCTTGACAAAGTTTCTTTTTAACCCATGTGAGTTAGGATCCGCAATTTATAATTGAAAATTTTCATTTTTGTTTCTACAGAAGAGACCAGTGTGCTGGCGTGGTAACCAGATAACCATATTTCCATTCACTGGGAAGTAGCAAAAGCGAGTAGGCCGGCTCATGATGAGACCTCCTGTTCCAAGGTTGTTTTAGCCATCCAATGGATCATAACCTTAGTTTGGTGGCCATAGTGGGAATGTCACATTACTACATTCTTATGAACATGGTAGGTTGGCTCTTAATGAGACCCCCTACCCTCTATCTGTAGATAAAATTTAGTTGTCATTACATATTTTTATGATAAATAGAGGGAGGCTCAGTACTCCATGAGAGTAGGGATGGTGTAAGAAGTTGAAGCATGTCAATAATAAGAAAAATTATACCCATAATCCCATTGATAATAGATAGAGAGAATGACAACCAGGGAGAGTAGAACCAGCATGGTAAAGATGATCAATCAGTATCATATACAGTAGGAAATCAGTACAGTAAAGTGAAGCATAAATAATTGTGTCCCTTTAAATTTTTTTAAGTCTATCATCAAGAATTTTTCTTTGTCAAAGATCATAACGTTAAAAATATTCACCTGCTTTAATAAACATTAGGGGAATTTTGAGGTCTAAAATGGGCCTCCTAAGAAAAATGTACAACAAAAATCAACTTTATAACAACCAATAGGATTCAAGATGATGATGTCAACCATGGGGGATGATTCACCATTTTTTAAATAAAAAGGTAAAAATATTAAAAACTAATAAAATAATAAAACTACTTTTTCAACTCATATTTTCAACTTATCTCCCAAAATTTTTACTCAAATTTCGAGTGGGAGTACTCGTTGGATGCGAAATTTAATTCCTCATCCAAGGAGTACCCATGTTGCATACTTTCGATGAACTCTACTACACGAAAAATGAGAAATACATAAAAAATGTGATTGTAATCACGTTTTTTTATGTATTTCTCATTTTTCGTGTAGTAGGACCCATCGAAAGTATGCAACATGGGTACTCCTTGGATGGGGAATTAAATTTTGCATCCAACGAGTACTCCCGCTCGAAATTTGAGTAAAAACTTTGGGAGATAAGTTGAAAATATGAGTTGAAAAAGTAGTTTTTCCATTTTTCCCTCTAAAATTTGATGATGTCATCAAATCTTATTTGATTTTTTCCACTATTATTTTATAATTTCCTTAGGAGGCCCATTTTAGACCTCAAAATTCCCCTAATGAACCATAATTCTTATCCGCATGAAAGTACTATACTTCATGCCATAAAAGGAATCAAAGAAATAAGGCTCAAATGAGCTAGGAATAAGTCCATAAGAGGAAAGAGGTGTTTGTGAAATATATAAAAAAGGTGTTCTTCAGAACACACAAAAATTGTACAAGAAACAAGAGTGTTGTTCCAAAATTGGAACAAAAAAAGAAAAGAGAATGTTCTTCCAAAGATGGAACAACAAAATTAAAAAGTGTTGTTCCAAAGATGGAACAACAAAACCCAAAAGTGTTGTTCCGAAGACGGAATAGCAAAATCAAAAAGTGTTGTTCTGAAGATGGAACAACAAAATCAAAAAGTGTTGTTCCGAAGATGGAACAACAAAATCAAAAAGTGTTGTTCTGAAGATGGAACAACAAAACCAAAAAGTGTTGTTTTGAAGATGGAACAACAAAATCAAAAAGTGTTGTTCCAGAGATGGAACAACAAAACCAAAAATTGTTGTTCCGAAGATGGAACAAAAAAATAAAAAAGTATTGTTCCAAAGATAGAACAACAAAATCAAAAAGTGTTGTTCTGAAGTTGGAACAACAAAACCAAAAAGTGGTGTTCCAAAGATGGAACAACAAAACCAAAAAGTGTTGTTCCAAAGATGGAACAGCAAAATCAAAAAGTGTTGCTCCGAAGATGGAACAACAAAACCAAAAAGTGTTGTTCTGAAGATGGAACAGGAAAACAAAAAATTGTTGTTCCAAAGATGGAACAGTAAAGCCAAAAAAGTGTTGTTCCGAAGATGGAACAACAAAATAGGTAGAGAAAAAACAAATTGAATCAGCAATACTATTTACAGTTTTTTTTTTTTTTTTTAAAGAAATGAATTTTTACAGAGATGAAGCTGCCGAAGGATTATCTTCCGTAGCTAAAACTTGCATGGTGGAGTCCTTGCGTATCTGTTGACAAAAAGATTCTATTGTGAGTGGTCTTTGGTAGAGGTGCACCTGATTCCCATTTTCTTTAAAGGAACGATCAGACCCATTGTCATGTACTTCCTTTATTTCATAGGGACCTATCCACCTAGTTTGTAATTTACCAGGGAAGTCTTGAAACCTGGAATCGTTGAGAAGTGCCCAGTCGCCCTCATGAAATGTCTTTTTCTTGAGAAGAGAATCATGCCATTTGGATCTTTGTTGTTGAATAAGTGCAGTATGCTGTAGAGCCAAAAGCTGGATTTCATCTAATTCATTTATTTGTTGTAATCTATTAATCTGGGCTTTAGTTAAATCCAGTCCCCTTCCTGGGTTGTCCTTAGTGTTTGTATCTCAAACTCTATAGGAAAAATAAGTTCCTTACCAAATACCAGCTGATATGGGGAGTATCCAGTAGTGTTCCTCCAAGTTGTGCAATATGCCCACAAGGCTTCTCGAAGTCGAGTAGCCCAATCTCGTTTGTGCGATGAGACTGTCTTCGTTAGAATAGCTTCAATTACTTTTTTGCTGCTTTCTACCTGCCCATTCACTTGCGGGTGGTATGGAGAGGTAATTTTGTGAATAACATGATGATTTTTTAGTGTAGCAGTGATCTTGTGGCCTACAAATTGTGGCCCTCCATCAATGATTACTTCTCTGGGTAACCCATATCATACAGAAATTTTGAAAAGAAAGTTTATCGCAGTTTCTTTTGTGGCTCTTGGTAATGCTACTACTTCTACCCACTTAGTTACGTATTATGTTCCAACCAATATATATGATTTTTGGTTGGATTATGGGTTGATTGGCCCAACAAAATCTAATGCCCGACGCTCAAAAGGTTCTATGACCAGCTATGGATGCAGGGGTATCTCATCAGATTGGACAGGGCGTCCCATCCTTTGACAACTGTTAGTATGAATCCTTTGTCGAAGTGTACGAAAAAAGACCACTTTAGCTACGCATAACTAATAGCCCTAACAACAAAAGTGGCTGCCAATATCTTCAGATCTGTGGTTAGTTGAACATAAAAGAGCTGCAAAAACCAGATCTATGCATGGAAAGACATTAAGCAGAAAAAATGAGGGTTTGCTCCATATACCAATAGACAAGACAAGAACAATTTTTGAAAGAATTTTTATATTAATGGGGCACCTGGGAGGAAAACAAGAAGGTGTATCCAATTCTCCTCAGTGGGATGGGTTCTTGGAAGTCCTCAGCACTTCAGATCTAAGATTTCTCTCTCTTGTTGGTGTAGAAAACCCACACAAAGAATGGAACTCAAAAGGGAGCTCTCACAGCAAATGGCAGAAAATGGTGACCAAGTGTATAGATCCAGAGTGATCTAATAGGCAACAAAAGGTGAAGAATGGTAGGAAAAACCCTCCTATTTATAACAAAATATTGGGTCATTCTAGATCTTGGTGCATTGGTTAACTAGATCTAGATCCACTTTTTATGGAATATTTTATTATATTTGTTGGAGGGAAAAGGCATTTGACTTGGGTCAAATCCCTTAATTTGTCAAAAATAAATAAATAAATGATTTATTTATCTTTTTAAGGAAGCGGTTAGAAGATAATTAAATAAATAATGATTTATTTAATTATTTGTGGGTGATTTGGTCATATTTAACAAGGAATATTATCTAAATAAGGTTTAAATAATTATTCCTAGAAAATAATAAGATAACTAAAGGTTTATCTAATTAATTTCTTTGATTTTGGGTTAAACATGAGTGGGAATAATAATTAAATTATGGTTTAATTAATTATTCCATGAGGAAAATCAAACAAATATAGGTTTGTTTAATATTTCCTTTTGGGGTTTCCTGTTTTAACATAGTGAAGGCAATTTTACTTAGTGTAAAATTGGTCTTACATGGTGTACTTGGGTCCATCTAATGATAATAGGTTAGATGACCAAAAAATGGTGTAACAGATTTCCCCCCAGCGTGCGAGTGTCAGGAGCAAATCGTATGACCGAAGTACGTTGTAAGAACTCAATCACTAGACAACAAAAGGGAAGTCAGAGAGAGAAAGGTGAGGTAGATAGTGTGTTGAAGGACTAGACCCTGAGGAGACGAGACTCGCAGGTGAAACAAGTCTCTTTTTATGAGAGGGTACCTGTGCTGAAGGCGGCGGGGGAGGCATACCTATGCCCGCCGAGACAAAGTACAAAAGAATAGTGTGTCTAGTAAACAAGGGACCGAACCATAAAGTACAGCTGGCATAATCATGAGCCGGATAAAAATACAATGAAGAATCGCACATACATGCTGTGCCTGGGATAACAGCCAGGACTTGTACAATAATATCTGAGTACATGAGATACAAATACAACCCAAATGCCCCCTGTAAATGGGGAAGGGCTCGCAAAATCTGACTGATACATGCAAGTCGAAGAGGCGCTGCAAGTGGCTACGGCCAACATCATCAAATATCTGGAGCTGCATCGAAGGCTGCAATGAAGAGGGCATCCGGGCATGTGGGGGGCTACCTGCAGGGCCACCCCCTCATGAGGGTTGAGACATCTCCCACACACCCGGGGAATCATCAAGAGCTGCTGCTGGATCACTAGACCATCAAGTATACAGATCTCGATCATGCTGAAAGGAGCTGGAGAAACAATCAAGCCAAAGGGAAAGGAGATATCCCTTTGCCTGATCCGAGGCACCGAACAAGAGTGGAAGCTGGAACCAAGGTACACCGCCCTCTAGACCTGGCTTCTGGAATAAATGAGCTGATGTCGACAGAAGGAGGTCCACCATAGGTGAGGCAATGAGAGACCCTCAACTAAGGCACGAGAGAAAAGAGTAGAGCGACGGACAGACTGACACTAATGATGATAGTGAAGTGGAAAGGACTGAGTAGCTAATGGACGACTTCCCTTGCTAGAGCATAAAGGGCATGAATGACATGGCAGCGGCTGACACAACATCATCAGGGATGGGGGACAGTGAGACTGAAGGTCATAATGTGCGACACAAGAGAGAGATCAAGCAATGAAGGATGGAGGGCTATAGTGGGGTACAGAGGGACTCGGGATAGACTCCATGAATGCGATGATGACGTAACTTGGATGCTCTAAACAAGGGCGACTCGATGGTGCTGCCACACAGTAAAGGCCCAGTGGGGGACCATAAAAACATGAGTACAAGATGAGAACTCATGATGAAAATTGACACGAACAAAGACAAGTAAGGAGGCAAAGTGGTGCCCCGAGTACAAGTGTCGTAAGTGAGGAGGTTCGATTTGAAGGAGAGGTGAAGTGATCCTTCTTGGAAAAAATAGCTCCTGGCGAAGGATGAAAGTACAAAAAATATGCTGGCTATCTAAAAGAACATAAAACACGCATCTCAGAAGGGAAATTCTAAGGGTAATATTTCTTAAGATAGAGTGCATTGCGAGGATTAGGAAGAGGATTGCCTTTGAAGTCCTCTAAAAGGTATGCCCCCTTACCAAGACCCTTACTAATGACGTAAGGGCCTAGCCATAATGAGTCGAACTTCCCGTGACCAAGGACATCATGGGCTTGGTCACATACTAGAACAAGGTCGCCTTTGAGGCTGGACTTTTCAGTCATATTGAGCTTTGGTGTGTTTCTTGGCCGCTTCCATGGTTTGCAATGCAACACGACGGTCTTCAGAGGCACGCTCAGGCATGATAAG
Source organism: Pinus albicaulis (assembly GCA_034641835.2). NCBI lineage: Eukaryota > Viridiplantae > Streptophyta > Pinopsida > Pinales > Pinaceae > Pinus > Pinus albicaulis. Next base: position 326,187,808 of record CM076575.1, on the reverse strand, counting down.
TCGTTGTTCTATAGGTTGGGTGTCAGGGAGAAATTCAACATCCAAATGAAGGGAAGGGATGTCACACTCGATTGGTAAGACAACCTCCTCTCCAAAAACGAGGTGAGGAGGGTTATGGTTGAGGGGCATAGGTGCCCCTGAGCATGGTGTGGTCATGCCAAAATGTATTTAGAAAAAAGGGGAATCTAAACACATTTAAATGATGTGCTGTGCCATTTTTTCTCGTTATGGTTATGCAGTGTGAGAAAGGAAATGGAGGATTACCAATCTCTTTTGGTACTGCATATAGGGAGCAAATGGACTTTAAGTTTTCGAGTTGGCATACCTGGTGTCACTATCCCAAAAAGAGGATTTGGAGATAATGAACTGATGCTCTCGTAGAAAAGCTATAGGTTGGTCAACAATAATGTCTAAGAGACTGGGTTGTTGATGTAAGATGAGGGAACGATAAGGGGTATCATCCCTAGAGTGATCTGAAGTGATATGGGACTCTAGAGGTTCTTCGAAATGTGGAAGAATACTGGGACTAAAGTCAACACGACCAGATCCACTAGGAGAGTTGTGGAGAATTGCTTCTCTTGGTCTCTCAAATGTGGGTGCCCCCTTACCCAAACAGTGGGTTTCAATGTAATGGCCACAATGTGGATGTGGTGTGAACACATGGGTTCGATGTAAGGAGGAATAGATAACGTCAGGGGTGTGGATTTTTTCCATAATGTCGTCATCGTGATAGAAGATGGGGTGACTAGTGGAAGAAATACCACCTGACGTGGTGAAGCGACCTGAATCATCATCATGAGAAGAGAGGTTCACATGTGCATCGTCACAAGGGGTGACTGAAGAGTACGTAGATAACGGATCTACCGATGTTGAGCCCAAGGTGATCGCTGAAGGAAGGTCAAGCGAAACAACAGGGGAGGATTCAGAGGGAATGCACCCCGAGGGTCTCATGGATGATGATAGGTAGAAAATGGTGGATGAAGGCTCCGTCATCTCGACATCAGGAGGGGGAATGTCAATGGGAGCAGTCATGTCTGGTAGTTATGTCGAAGAAAAATGCGCAAATAGGGGAGAGGTGGACTCATTGCGCTTGGCCTCGAATTGGTGGACCGCGGCTAGAGAGGTGCGGAAGTCCTCGAGGCGGGGACAAAGATGGGTGTAATGGCCATGGAGATCACACAAAGCACAGGGGTGGTTGGTGTGAATAGTCTTGGGGTTCTGGATTGCGTTCGTGGAAGGAAGAGAGGCTTCCGGGACCGTGGACTCAGGGAACACGACATTAACCATGGGCTTGAGATGAAGCAACACAGGACAAGTATGGGTTGCGTGGCCGACAACATCACACAAAGCACACTGGATGGTATGCTTTGGAGGCCGAGGAGGGGAAGGGTTTGTCAGGGCAGCCTTGTCCTTTGATGCCCCCTTGAGAGCTTTGCCCTTCTTACCCGAAGCGGTCGCAACAGGAGGTGGTTCCTGTTGAGGTGACTGAGGCACTATTGCAGCGAGAGAAGTTATGGGGACCGGTTGAACCGGGGTCAAAGCAATATAAGGTTTGGGTTGATCAGGTAGGGTTGCGGCTGGAGGATCATGGTACCAGACGGGAATCCCAAGGGTCAGGTTAGGAAGAGAGAGGGTGGACATGATCGGTACCGTGTACACTCCTGGTGGGGGAGCTAGGAACGGTATCTGACCAGAGGGGTAATGGCCAGGTGGGACGGCTCCTAAATGGCTAAGGCTTGGAGGAACCATGCTAGGGGGATAAAGAGGCTCATGACTACCAACTGCAGGTGAAGGGCTAGGAGCAGGTTGCGGAGGGCAAGGTTGCTGACTAGCCGAAGCAGGTTGCTTGAGAGCAGCCCGAGACGATTGCATCATGCAAACATTCGATGAGCTGGGGTCAGAGATAGGAGGAGGGGGGAGACTAGGAAAAGTTCCAAGCAGGGAGGAATCCTTGTAAACGCCGGGGAAGACACTGGTCAAGGAGTCGACGGTTTGCTTGTTGGCTACAGAAGAGATGGTCGTCTCAGGTGAGGTCTGAGATTTTGGCTCATGATATGTCAACTGGTCAATGGTGACTATCTTTCCATTATGGGGGAAATACATCTTGCGGAAAACCGCGGATGGGACAGCAGACATAGCATAGGTGTAGCTTCGCCCCAATAGAATGTTGTAGTCTAGCGGGGCGTCGATGACTTCGACGTCAACGCAAACAGTCTTACCGGCGAGGGTGATAGGACAATTACGAAATAGGCCAATGGGCTGGGAGGCATGGCCGTCCCACGCTCGAAGGGTGATCGTGGAAGGGGCCAACTCAGGGGAGCCGAGTTGCTTCCAAACCGAAGTGGACATCACACAGGTGGATGCCCCCTCATCAATTATGCACCGAGAAACGTTAGCGTTCCGGATTTTGACTGGGATTTGGAAGGCTACGGAAGCAGGAAGAGGAGGATGTTCTGATTGATGGGCATCGAACACAATCATTTGGTCATCAGCAGGATCTACAGTGCCCACGGCAGATAGTAGAGCCTTCTTTTGGGAAGGGCATGACTGGAGGAGTTCCAGTGTGGAAATGGCAGCAGGAGATTGCACCAAATCATCTACTATGCTATACGAATGAGCAACTCGACCAGAAGCAGCATTTCGATGTAACGGTCCTTTAGGAATCTTGGTATGGACCTCAACTTTGGGTTGAGGGATATGTAAGGGACCATTGGTTGTCGAAAGAGGCTCTGTAGAACCGGAAGAAGGGGACTCGGGGGCAGACTGAGCGAGAGGCGTGGGGTACTGGCGAGACCGAGTTTGAAGGTTAAGGTTGACGGTTAGAGGTGGATCAGAGTTCATCATGAGGATCTGGTAATTGGAGGAACCAGAAGGGGAAGGTGGAGTGGCCACCTGTCCGTTAGGTGGTTGGGGAGCCATGAATCCCTGCTGTGCAACCACCGGCTCTGGAGGGGGTGGTGACGGCTGTTGCAGGGGTTGAGAAGGCAAGGAAGGCGAAAGCGCATATGCTGGAGGAGCTGGCGCACCAAGCTGCGGATAAAAGTACTGGTTAGGTTGGGCAGCATTGAGGTAAGCAAGAGGTGGGGCAAAAGGATGAGGCATGCCGTATCCTGGATGCGTGCTACCGGGAGGGGGAGAAGTGCAGGGAGTGGTGCCTCCTCCCCCAGGAAAACCATAGCTCATGAGAGGTTGAGCGGATGGATGAGAGATAGATCCAACGATACTGTCGGCGGCATGAGGTGCCCCCTGTGTATGGGCATCACCGGGTTTGGGGAGATCAGGTAGGACAGTAGGATCATAACCTGTCTGAGCATAGATCAGGTCATACTTTAACGCCATTTGGAGGGCATCTTCTTCGGTTTGAGGAAAATGCGATGCGACATCTTTCTCGATAGGGGACAAGAGAGATCTAAGGAACCAGTCCATGTAGAAACGGTCTTCGAAGGGAGGAGATTGGCATAGGATCCTTCTTCTTCGCCATTCCTGGACATGGGTAGAAAGGCGGGTCGAAGAGGTTTTCTTGAAGGAAGTCAAGAGTTCGATACCAGTGTCATAACGAAGGGGAAGTTGGAAGCAAGATAAAAAATCCAGGGCAAGAGTTGCAAAGGTGGTATGGGAGGAAGTGGGCTGATCAACATACCACTTAGAAGCTTCGTCTGTAAGCGTGTGTTGGAACAATCTAAGACGAACAGAGTCATCGGTAATGGAGGTAGATGAACACCACATGTGGAAAGATCGAACATGATTGGAAGGATCTTCTCCAGCACGGCCTTCAAACTTTGGGATGTCGGAAGGGAGCTTTGTCGGCATAGCAGGCCAACTAGCGTCATGGTGTATAGGGTTGTTTTTCAACCAGTCCAAATCGGGGAGGCTGAGGCCTGCCAAGAAGGGGAGCACAGGTGCAGCCGAGGTAGTTCCTGTGGCGGTTCTGCTAGGAGTAGTTCCGGCATTAGGGCTGGGAGCACTGCTAGCGTTAGGCCCTGGACCAGACATAGTGAAGGTGACAGGGGGAGAACTAGAAGGAAAAGGAGAACCCGATGAATCAGGAGAGGAGTCGGAGTGCGGACTCGAAGGAGGACTGGATCGATGACGGTGGGGCGGAGCAGGTCGACCAACCGAAAACTGAGGGTGAAGGCCAAGAAGTCTCCGGGAAAGGCGCCTTGGGGGCGCAATGATGACAGGAAAAAGGAAACCGACAAGGGTAGAAAGGGACAAAATCAAGAAAGGTCAAGGGCAGACAAGGTGCAGTGAAAATTGATTTTAGAGTCTTTGCCAGGCGGTGTTAACCAGGCGCTTCTTCACTTAGGGTCAGTGTGTGATGTGCATTAATTTTAATTTTTAAACCCTTTTCGTTTTGAGAGCAAGAAAAAGTGTGCTGCGTAACTAAAGAGAAATCTACAGAGAACCGTATATAATGCTGAAATAACAGAACATTTAACAGCTAAACATGCATCAATCTAACCCAAAAAGGCGGGTCTCTCAAAACTACTCTAAAAGAGGGAAAAAAACTAGTCAAAACACACATAAAAAGAGGCCAATAGATCTAGGGTCAAAAGGGACAGGGATCTAAAGGATAAAGCTGCTGGAAAGAGGTGCAGATCACAGCCAAGAGACAGAGGCAAGGTGGCTGGAAAAAGGAAGGTAATCAGCAAAAGCGGAGGGGGCAAGGAGGAGGCCCTAAAAGCAGATCCAAAAAAATCTTCAGGAGGTGATTTGAGAGGTAGAAGAGCTGATTACAATGGATCTGAAAGGGAGGTAACAGATCTGGAAAAAAGGAGGCTGAAGCTCTGAAAAACAGACGGCTGAAACAGCTAAAACTCTTCCACAAAAAGTGGAGGGTACTAAAGCCCTAGGGGGCTAGGTTCCCACTTAGATGAGTAAAAAAAGATCAGAACTTGGTCAAAGCGGGCTGAGACAGAGGCTGGAAGACCCTGACAGAAGCTGCAGCAAAACCCAGAAAAATTGCAGAAAAATCACTAAAAAACTGGCAGGTCGCAGGTTCTGACCTGTTTTCAGTGCAGGTCGCAGAGAAGGGGCAGAAAATTGTGACCTGGAGGTCCAGGTCACAGTTTATGGGCCAAAAAGTGCGACCCCCCGTTCCGGTTGTCTCGGCGGCAGATTTTCATAAAAGTTGTCGTCTCAGTTGCGGCTGGTGTCGCTTACCTGCGCAATAGGGCCAGAAACACACGGAAGTTAGAAATTTTGATGTTTTAGGGTTTTATGTGAGAAAAACAACATAAAAATAGGAAAAATAAATAGCTGAAAAGAAACCCTAGGGTCTGAAGTAGCTGGATATGCAGGAATATGAAAAACGACAGCGGTCATAATTTAAAACCCGTGTGGAGTCGCCATTTGTTAGTATGAATCCTTTGTCGAAGTGTACGAAAAAGGACCACTTTAGCTACGCATAACTAATAGCCCTAACAACAAAAGTGGTTGCCAATATCTTCAGATCTGCGGTTAGTTAGACAAGAAAAGAGCTGCAAAACACCAGATCTATGCATGGAAAGACATTAAGCAGTAAAAACAAGGGTTTGATCCATATACCAATAGACAAGACAAGAACAATTTTTGAAAGAATTTTTGTATTAATTGGGTACCCGGGAGGAAAACAAGAAGGCGTATCCAATTCTCCTCAGTGCGATGGGTTCTTGGAAGTCCTCAGCACTTCAGATCTAAGATTTCTCTCTCTTGTTGGTGTAGAAAACCCACACAAAGAATGGAACTCAAAGGGAGCTCACACAGCAAATGGCATAAAATGGTGACCAAGTGTATAGATCCAGAGTGATCTAATAGGCAACAAAAGGTGAAGAATGGTAGGAAAAACCCTCCTATTTATAACAAAATATTGGGTCATTCTAGATCTTGGTGCATTGGTTAACTAGATCTAGATCCACTTTTTATGGAATATTTTATTATATTTGTTGGAGGGAAAAGGCATTTGACTTGGGTCAAATCCCTTAATTTGTCAAAAATAAATAAATAAATGATTTATTTATCTTTTTAAGGAAGCGGTTAGAAGATAATTAAATAAATAATGATTTATTTAATTATTTATGGGTGATTTGGTCATATTTAACAAGGAATATTATCTAAATAAGGTTTAAATAATTATTCCTAGAAAATAATAAGATAAATAAAGGTTTATCTAATTAATTTCTTTGATTTTGGGTTAAACATGAGTGGGAATAATAATTAAATTATGGTTTAATTAATTATTCCATGAGGAAAATCAAACAAATATAGGTTTGTTTAATATTTCCTTTTGGGGTTTCCTGTTTTAACATAGTGAAGGCAATTTTACTTAGGGTTAAATTGGTCTTACATGGTGTACTTGGGTCCATCTAATGATAATAGGTTAGATGACCAAAAAATGGTGTAACAACAACTATCGCAGGCCTGAACAA